>MU826827.1:3519430-3884641 GCA_029204205.1 Desmophyllum pertusum | reverse complement strand
TGTACATGTATGTTCGTAAACATACATGTACAGAAGCCAAAGGGTATAACTTGTTAATTTTCTGATGTTGTTCAAGCAAGAAAACAGTTTATGTAACATTGATGCAAACCAACAATAGCCTGGGTATCTATTTAGACTAACTTGCGATCCGGTGTGCGTTTTATTGGTCCAATGTCCCTGGCTCTCCTTCATTGTTGATAATTAAACGATCCCGATATGCGACGACAGAAATTGGAACAGTCGTAATTTTTTTAGCGATTTTTCCAAGACAAAAGGGCAGCACTTGAAAACCGGTCTGCCGTCTTTTTCAAGTTGAGATCAAAAGCTCCTATGCATGGGTAACTCATGATAGCAATCCTTGTATGACCTTCAGTACACTAGTATAGTATTTTTTTTTAACAAAACAGGACAATTTTACTGTAAATATGTCTTTTGGCTTCGGACTTTTCGAAGTGATGCTCATGATATAGTGTCCCTCTCGAGAACAGTTTAGCGAAATTCGAACCTGGACTGGACTCTCCATCCAGAGTGATTCGTTTCTAATGAAACTGTGGTGCTGCGTCGGCGGGCAAGTGAAACACTATGTTGATTATCAACTCGGAGTTGATAAAGGTAAATTAACCGCCCTAGCGAAGCTGACGTTTCGAGCGTTAGCCCTTCGTCGGAGACTTTGACTTTGCTCCGACGAAGGGCTAACGCTCGAAACGTCAGCTTTAAGAAATTCGCTACGGCGGTTAAGGTTACTGATAACCTTTACGGGGTAGAATTTTGCAAATTGCAAAAACCTACCATAAAATAGCCCATTGCGCCGGTTTTCTTCTAAAAAAAAAATTATTTAAAAATCTATTTTGCTTGCGGAGTTATAGCAAATTTTGTGTTTTCGCGTGACTAAAAAGTTAATCCCCGAGGTGTTTTTTATGGCCCGAAAACTCGGGGTTCATTTTTGCGCGGGTAGCCACTCTTCAAATGAATTAATAGGGTATGTAGATTTGGCGGATTTTTACGAAATTTGGCCAAAATGATCGTTAGATATCGGTGCGAAAAAGGGTGTCGGGCATTTTAGGAATTCGAAATATTTTTACTTTTACGCCTCTCGGCGTGACGCGAAACGAAACATTTTCTATTGGCCAACTTCAAAGTTGTTTTTCTCAAAAACCAATTGGAAGATCAATAAAGCCCGACACCCTTTTGTAGCCCATCAAGTGCTGAGTGATATAGTACAGTTTGTTTGGTTGTACGCGCTAACGCGAAGGCGGGTAATTCATCGAAGCAAACATCGACAGTTTTGAGTTTGAAGGCTCGCGCGCGCTTACCAAAGCGATAGAATTTTTTAAATGGTAATGTATACAGATTCTACATTCTATTACCTTTACAATGATATATAGTAACCGTTGTTTCGTCGAAAATAACGCGCGTACGAATTTTTTTCCGGAAGGCACCCATAAAGGTTATCAGTAACCTTAACTTACCTTTATAAACTCCGAGTTGATAATCAACATAGTCTCCATCCAGAGACCATGATGTGACTCACAGCAAAGAGACTGTGGTTTTTTTCTCCGCCTTGGCCGAATTAGCCCAAGCCACGATGCATGACACAACCCCTTATAATCAACAAATACTGTAGAGTTGCTACTCTGCTACCACTGATAATCCCATACAATATAAAAGTAATTCTAGGAGATTTAAGCAGCCACGACGGTGACGCCGAGGACAACGTCGATTTAAAATCTTAATGTTATATTTTACTTAAGAACCTCGCGTTAATCCCATGGGGGTGGGGAACTCCCATATGAAAGTGACGGCGATGCTCGTCGGAAATTTTGAATCAAACCCCTAAAGCTGAAGCTTGTTTTACCCTTAAAATATACAGACAACAAGAGTTATAGTGACTTTAATTAAGTTGCAATCATCTCCAGCAGGAGCCATGGGCTCCTGTCTCCAGTAAGTAATGAGGCCACCAACATAGTATGACGGTGTTTTTTTTATTATTTCTTCGCGTGCAACCCTAAAACGATACCTTGATGGCTAAAAATATCAGCGTTCCGTGCTGAACACCCAAAATCCAAAATCCATAATTTACACCCCTAAACGAGACGACGAGCATCCCTTTCATATGAGAGTCCCCCCCCCCGGGGGGGTTAATCCATAGCCATATCAATTCAGTTTGTCTATCGGTGTCAGAACTACCCTCGGCTGAAATATGTGAAGACAGCGTTCAATTCCAAACAGAAATTTGAGAAAGTTGCCGTTGCGGTTCACGTTCTCCATAAAACGCAGAATTTGGTCATTTCACGTCAGTTGTTGTCTTGTAGAAGACGGGTAATAATGTACATTGTGTTTCTACACTGTAATTAACATTTTGTTTGGATTTTTCGCTCACCAAGCTCTTCAAAAGCAGTACCCAGTGGAATATACACGTTTGAACCCAGGAGTGTCAGTAATTCGTCTAGTGTGATCGTCCGGGTTAGTGTAGTCTTACAAAGGGCTGTTATTGGTGACTGACGTGTCGACAACCTGTGTGGAAGTCATCCTCAGAGTCAAGTTAAATTTGTGAGGTAGTCGATGTTGTTAAGTCTCTGGTCCTAGAAACTGATTGGTCAGTTTACCGTGATGTTATTGGCAGTCAGTTTCGATCCGTCTATTGTTAGTCAAATCTGTGCCGGTCCTGTTTTAAGTTAAAGTTCGTTCGTTTGTTTTGTTAACGTCGTGTATAAGTCGTTTGTAAGGTGCTGATAATAGCACATTCGGCTAATAGTACATTATATTAATGCGCACCCTACCGTTACCAGCGAACACGTTTTAGGCTAATTTTAGACCTTCTACTGCTATCTGATATGTTCCGTTCGATTTGGCGAATGAAACTCTAATAAACTTGGTTCGGTGCATGTTGCCGTGTCAATTGCGCCCTCTCACGTTTTAGATTTCGATTGGTGAAATCATGCAGAACCCAGTAGATGTTCAAAATAATGTCAAATATTAACCCTATCCTGCTAGACACATGCTACCCAATCGCCAAAAAGAACGTTCTTTAAAATATTTAATAATTGATCAACCGAAACGTAAACGCATGGTTCAATTCCGAGTACTGTAACCATTTCCCTCCGGGCACACCCACGGGAATTTGCATTTTTTCTTCACTTGGAGTCCTATTCCCCATTCCCGAGAAAAAAAAAATTCCCCACCCCGGGACACTCGACATCCATATTAAAAATAATGCTTAAACAGAACTGTTCAAAAAAAATACTGATGCTTTCTCTGAAGTCTGAGAACGAATATGCGGGCTCGTTTGGTTTTTATTACCATCAAATACAGTTCAGTTTAACTTTGACCAGGAGGCGATAAGCTTCAGCCTGGACGAATTTTTTCTCCAACTAATCACTTACAAATTAGGGATTTCCCAGCAAAGAAGAGTCCGATAACCGATACATGTCAGACATGTGGTTTGACGCCATTTTTTCCCCTTAATTCCTTGCACGACTATATACTTCAATCATACCCACCCCTTTACCCCCGGACAAGAATGCTTGGCGAAATGCCCCACCCATCGGGCCACAAGGGCCGACTTTGTCCTAGGGTTGCCCGATGGGGGATGGTTACAGTAGGAATTGAATCATGCATAAGCCCCCTAACAAAATACGGAAAAAAATATTATGCACCCCTTTCCTTACTGTAACAGACTGAAACTAACTGCTAACAAAATGGTTAGCTACAGCAGCTGTATTGCAAACTGAAATGTTTGTATTCGTATATGTTTCAATGAAACAAATTAAAAGAGTACTGACATGTTGTCACTGAAAGGTGATTAAGTACTCCGGATAACACTGCCAGTCGTAGAATACCACAAAGATTGTTGGGTTAGGATTCTGATCCACCACGCTATCATAGGTGTCTGTGGGATCATTTGGGTTCTTTGATGGAGGCGTAAGAAGGCCCTGTCTTCCCACTGTGTACTCACCTACCAGGACTCTAGTCAGGTACATGTACCGAGATCCGATTGCATCTGGTGGTGAATACGTGGATCTGGCCGAGTAAGAGGCATCTGAAGCAAAATACACGCCAATTCCATACACGGTTGCTAAAATAAATGTTTAACAAAACACTCAGTACGGTCACTGGAATATTCGAGACAAACCTAAACCAAAAATACCCTTTTCAAATTAAGGTTACTCCTTGCAAGACGCAATTTTTAGAAAAAGAAGATTGATATATTTTGTGACATTTGCCATGACATGAAACTATTTCACAGCAACTGATGAGCTTGCAACTACACTGAATAGAAAATAAGTTTTATACTATCGTTTGTAACAGGATGTAGTCACTTGGATGTAGATCGCGACGTTTCGATTGCTTACCGACTAGTCTTCATCAGGCGATTAGGTGTGTATACATATAGAACTTGTTGCAAAGGAATACAATAAACATTTATTTTATATTGTCAAAAACATACCTCCGATTAGGCAATAAATGCTTCTAGAAAATGAATAATTCAGGCTTCGATTGAGGTTATAACTAAAACAACTGTTGGTAGGGTTTGGCTTAGAGAAAGTAGTCACACGCGTACGGACTGGGAATGAATAATCAGATCACAGAGCTATGTTAACTTTAGAAAAATGTAGCCAATCGTCTCTTACCATTTTTGCCATGAAAACTTCTGTTGAAACCAGTGTGATTTATTAATTTGCAGTTATTGCCTGGAGTTCCGTGAAAAAGCAACTGTTCATTGCTTCCCTTTGCCTCGTCCATTTTCTGCTTTCGGATCGCATACGTTTGGTAAAGAACTGGATTTTGGACTCGCTCTATCTTCACAATTCTGTTACCAGGGCATGTTTTCATGAATCGATTCTGGACATCTTGGTACTCCTGTGCATTTTGTGTAGGATCCAACTGAAAAAGATGTACAGTCGTATCTTTACCCTGCTGGTCTTTCGGTTGGGTAGTCCAGTGACTTGGCAGTTTGCATACCTAAAGAGGAATTAACAAAATATTTGTTATCTTTCGTTTTACGCCAAAACACGGATATCTTGTAAAGTGAACCCATTGGGTTCAGTTGTCATTGGAAGAAACCTGGCGTCATTGGATTTGTCTAAGTGTGCACTTCATACTCCCCGATGTTGTTGTCTGGCATATTCACATTAATGGGCTGGGTGGGCAGGATGATATCATGAATGGACTGATAGCAGCTGCCATAGCGCCTCCTTTACATGCTGACATCCAATCTCACCCTTGAGTTAAACATTGTAAAGCGCATTTGAATTTGTAATATAGAAAATGTGCTACATAAATGCATAATCGTCATCGCCATCGTCATCATCAACTACTTTTACGGACACAACGTGAAGTACGGATGCGTGTATAAACTCACGCACGAACGAGAAAGGAAAAATGAGAGGGGACTTAAAGGGAGTAGTCGTCCTTCCTTGCTCTCTTATATTTTCTTGTTCACCTCTGAACTTGCGTCCTGATTTCCCGCTTTGTGTT
Source organism: Desmophyllum pertusum (assembly GCA_029204205.1). NCBI lineage: Eukaryota > Metazoa > Cnidaria > Anthozoa > Scleractinia > Caryophylliidae > Desmophyllum > Desmophyllum pertusum. The sequence continues at coordinate 3,879,163 of MU826827.1, read as the reverse complement.
GCTATGCAAGTGGATTTAAAGGCCGACTTGTTGGGTCATGCACGTGACCCGCGTGCAGACTTCGCCTTTTTGGACGCGAAACAAAACTAAGACAACGCGAACATTTATGAAGACCTATTCCAGTCCACTCTCTCAAAGCGGACAAAACGGTAGGGCGGGCACCTCTATAAGGTGGATATGGTTGACTTGGCTTATCCCGGCCGAATTTTGCTTGTTTTTTCTCTAACGTAACTCTCCTTAAGGCGGATACCTCCATAAGGCGGACAGCTAGAGCTGGTCCAGAGGGTATCCGCCTTAGAAAGAGTCCACTGTAATTGTATTTGAAAGTCGTTGTTCTTGAACTATCTTCTTACCTTTACGATGGTCAACTCTTCGGACTTCGGTGACCTGACCCCTGTTCGTCTCTTTCAGTCATTGTCTTGAAATCAATTTCGTAATCGTCGCCCTCTTCCGATGTTATGATGACTGCGGCTTTCTTCTCGTCAAAGGCAATCTCAATCTTTTGCGTTCATGTCGCTTTCGTAATCCACGAACTTATTTCCATCGACATTGTACTTCCACTGGATATCCTTTGTCAGCGCCTTAGCTCGCTTGTGTTGGTGTTCCTCTTCCCGTAGTTGATGCAACATTTTGTGGATCTCTCCCACAACGTTAAGAATATCGTCAGTTGTCCCGCGCACTACAATGCGTCCGACCACCTTCTCCACGGATACCGAAACATCGTATCGCTGCTCAAGAGTGTGGATTTTTCGGAGATGTTCTTTGGAAAAACTCGTGATAGCTTCATTCTCGATGACTTGATTTCTGGAATTGTCTTTCATAACTTCATTGATTTCGTTTATTGCTCCTTGAAGGTCCATTTTGCTACCAGCAAAGATTACAAGGTCAATCTCTTTGTTATAATCATTTTGGGAGGTCTTTGGAGATGGATCGTGCTTCTCGGAATCCCCCAAACCAAGAAAACCTCCAACTGTTGAAAAAACTCGCTGAAACGAATCCAGGTTTCTCAGTTGGCGTTTCTCCGGACGCTTCTTCTATTTGCCAACCGGACATCTTTAATCATTTCTCTTTGGAAAATAATCATCTTGATTAGCTGCATGGAAGTAGGCTGCTGGTTATTGAAGTCATGAATCGCGGACAACATTGTCTGTGCACAAGACTTGGCAGGGATTCCAAGGTTACCTGTTCCAATGGCAGGAAATGAAATAGATGATATGCCCTTTTTCTCAGCTTCTTGAAGACACTTCATCACCGACGATTTGATGCTTCTAGCGCTCGGAGGATACGAAGGGACTATATGGAAAATATATCTTGTCTTCAAGCTACCTGCCTTTGTAACAGCAACAGATCCTGGAGGTTGTTGGCCTTGGGTGGCACACTCTCTCTGGATGGAGTCACCTCCTGACTTGAGAATTGCTGCACCTGCACCACCTCCCATCTCCAAGTCTAGATCAGGGTTAGATATGACGACGATGGCATCTGTTGTCTCTTTTGTGATGTCACCAGGATGGACTTTGAAGCACAGTGTTCCCACGTTAGTTTCCAAGTGATCTTGACCTCTTTCTTTTATTGGCGAGAAGGTGGCGGCCTGGGGTGATGATGCTTGGAAATCTTTAGCACTGTTCGTCAGAAGCCGTTTTCCAGATGAATGTGCACTCTTTCTAATCAGAATTGGAGAGTTTTTCTCATTTCTCTTTTTCAACTCTGCCTCGAAAGCCTGAACGGTAGGATGATCTTGATCGTAGAGTACAAACCTAACTTCTTTGAGTGAAGTCGCCGGATGTTTCTGGCTGTACGATATTACCTCATCAAAGTAAATCTCGGCTACTTCAGCACGAGGAAATTGAAGCGTACCAGTCCCAATGGCAGGAAATGCAATGGACGTCATTCCGCTTTTCGTAGCTTCTTGAAGACACTTTGTGAGTAGCCTCTTCAGAACCTGCAAACGCAGAACGGCGCTATATTTACCTATTTCTTTAGTAAACTATGTACGTAGCCTGAACTTCTCGTCCTTCAATCCAAGAGGACTGACATTTCAGGCTATAATAATAAACTTGAAAAAATTACTCCATTCTGATTGGCTAAGAGCAGTGCAGTTCAAGTGTAACACCAGTGCAATTACACCATTGCAATTACACAGTGCAATTACACCAGTGCAAATTACAAACGAATATTTCCGAAGTCACTACGAAGAACCATACGAGGTATGCCGAAGATCGCTGAAGTTCACCGAAGCCTTCCGAAGGCTTCCGAAGATCACCCGATGACTTCCGAAGATTTCCGAAGACTTACGAAGATTTTCCAACTCTATCGGAGGTTTAACATTCCAATTTGGGATAAAGTGAATATTCATGGGAATGATGGATTCTAACGATGTAATTGGACGTTCACACAATATGAACTAGCTTGAGAACTTGTTAAAATAGGTTTTTTCGAAAGTTACAATGAAGACAGCAAGCTCTACACTACACCTCAAGACTTCAGACCACCCCCTGGCCTGTTAATGGTCGTTGGGGTCAGAGTTTATGGGCGCCCTCCGAGGATTAAAGGCGCTTAATGTCGACACTATAGATTTTGACAACAAAATTAGACATAGATAAATTAAAAAAAAAAAACGCCAAACGTCGCGTTGCGAATGCCTATACAAATTACTGATATTTCAGGTAAATTGATAGTTAGTACCTTTTTGCCTTTGCCATTATCCCACCCAGAACAGATAGCAAAGATGACTTTCCTGCAATTGAGATTTCCTGGTTGGTTTGTTTACAGCGATATCACCGACAGCCACAGGTCCAATGTTCGTACATTCTTGCTGTAAGCTGGGTCCAGCAGCTTGGCTAAGGGCCCTTGCACAAGGATTCTGTTGCAAATTGAGATTCCGTGCCGCTGTGCCGACTAAAATGTCTGCCTGGATGATGAAAATAAAATATTTATCGAGGGCTACTATAACATTATTATTAACATGTGGCCCTATAACAACACAACACATTGTGGGGAGACGCGGTGGCCATATGGTTAGCGCGTTGGACTCCGGATCGAGCGGTCCGGGTTTAGGTCATTGTGTTGTGTTCTTGAGCAAGACAATTCTTTAAATAGAAAAATAGTCAGTGAAACCTCATAAAATTACTGGGAGGTTTTCTGCGATGGACTAGCATCCCATCCAGGGGAGTAGCGATACTCCCAGTCACTCAATGCTATGTTGATTATCAATTCGGAGTTGATAAAGGTAAATTAACCGCTATGTACCGGCCTTAAAAGCCACTTGGCTTGTATACAGACTTAACCTCTTAACAAACTAATCTAAAGTTGTACGAACTTAACATGCCAAATGTAAGCACGGGAATCAAGGTGTGCCGGTAATGTATATTTTTCACAAAAATTAGTTTATATCGACTGGTATTCGAAGTTGTTGTTGTTGTTGTTGGTTTGTGTAAACCCGATGACGCAGCAGAGCGCAGATCAAAATTTTATAAAATGAAATAATGAAATAAGTGCTTTTGCCTGATTACCTGTTCTTTGGCCAGGTCGCTGCTTTTGACTGTGATACGAATTCCTTGAGTTGTAAAGGATCTCGGAGTCCGCATCATTTTCACCCTGCTTGCTCTCACTTTAGCACCAACCACAGAGCTTGTAGGCCTGGTATTCTTATGATCGATAAATCCCGTCTCTTTAGCAAATCTTCTCCTCGATTCTTCCGCGAACGCCTTCACCGTCGAGTCATCGTTGTCGATAAGGTGAATCTCTGAAAGCTTACAATGTGGGTTTTCTGCGCAGAAATCGAGAACAGCATCTAAGATAACTTGAGCGCAAAGGTCACGTGGGAAGCCATAGATACCAGAACTCACTGCTGGAATAGCAATTGATCTCAGGCCTTTTGCTTCTTTAAGAGAATTTGTGATTGCATACTTCAGCAAACGTTTCTGCTTCGTTTCGTTTTTCATTCTTTTTCGCTCTATCCGCCGTGGTATCCCATTTCGGCCCAACAGCATGGATAACTTGTTTGCAAGGTAACGTCCCGGCGGTGGTAGCCAGTGTTCGGCCTTCAAGGAGAGGACCATTCTCGGTGACGTGAGCATCACATTCGTCTTGAATCTCTTGACCACCTGCTTTTACAATAGCTGCTGCAAGGCCTCCATAGTGTCTTAATTGGTCATTAGCCGCATTAACGATGGCATCTACGCGATCTTTCGTTATATCACCTTTCATTACTGAAATTTTTCTTCCATCTTTGGTAGAGTAGCTACAAACGGGCTCTGCAGCCGACAATACTTCTTCTTCCTCTGATACTGCATCAGCCACGCTTGCGCCCTCGGAACGCTCAGTAGTCAAAATAACACACTTGTTTTTTTCCTCTACTGTTTTTTAGAATGACTGGCCCTTTGTCTTCTAAAAATAATTTCTTCATTCCTGGCTTGTCAACTGGAACGATGTCTTTCTGAACAGCACTGATTAGATTATGAAGCTGTGGCAATCCCTTCTCTAGTCCTTCGGCGGTACCAGAAACTTCAATCGCTTCACAGTCAGTGGCAACCCTCATGGCAATGGAGCAATTAGAAAGTTCTCTTTTAATGCCGTCAAGCTTTCCTTTCCACACTGTGGAAATAAATCGTGCAGATCCTTCCTCGACTGGGACTTCAGTATGTATAATGGTGTTGATTTCCAAATACATCTTTACCTCAGCGAAGCATTGTTTAACATCGTTTGCGATTCCAGCGACCCAAATTGTGCTACCACCATTATCAATTGTTATTCCAGCTTTATAATTTGGTGTCAAGTTTTGTTGAAAATCTTTCCAATTATGGCTTTCAAGCACTTGGGAATTCTCAGCTGTTAAAGGGTAACTTTTCTCCTCGATGGCATTCTGCAACACAGTTTCTGCGTCTTTTGCGTTCTTTGAATCAACACCGACTACCTGGACTTCGTTGGAACTTTGGCCTTGATCGTAAAGGAAAACTGCCTGGATGGCTTTCTTTTTTAGCATGTCCTGTATGAAGCTTGAAACTTGGGGTCTTTTCAAAACATTTATGACGCTGATCGGCAGTTCAGTTGTCTGTTCAACAACCTTCGAAATAAATTGAAATATTTCAAGTTTGACTTCCTGAAGAAGTTTTCTAGGACCCTTTAAGCACAGTTTTTGACCGTCGCTGTCGACACTGATGCTCAGATGTCTGTTCTCATTTTTAAGTTTTTCACACAGACCCGACATTTCCAACAAAATGAGCCTGGACTTTGGGATGTTAGTTTCAACGACTGTGACCACTGACTTCATTAGCTCGGTATCTTCTGTAACGTCGTGAATTAACTCTCGTAACTTACGCTCCTCTTGGTCCACGGACACCTTCTTACCAATGAGAATGGCTAGTCGTCTATGATCATCAAAAGACACCAGAAAATCAGCTGGTCCTTGAACGGAGCTTTGTTTCTTCCAACGCTGTGCTATCTCATCGAAGATTTCGGAAGCGATGCCGATTTCAATTTTCTTGAAGCTATACAAGAAACGTTCCAAGCTCTCTGCCCTTTCTTTCCACGACTGGTCAGAGTCTCTTTGTTTTCTGAAGGAGAAATAGTGACGATCGGTGTTTGGGTATCTCTTGAGAGCTCAACTAGCGCTTTGTACTCCTCATGCAGTGTGTGCAGCTCACGTTCATGATTCATCTGAATATAGTCAAAGACTTCTGGATCAAACGTTATTTCCATTTTCTTTGTTGCTGTATTTTCAAGAAAAGGATAGTGGGGCTTCACTTCCAACTTTTGTTTTTCAAGGGTGTGGCGCTTTTGCTATGACACTTTGAACACCTGTGTAGAAAACATAAATGGAGCATTTTAATACTATTAGGAAGTAAGTTTCCCAGGGGTACTCCCAATGGACTATACGGGGAGGCTTTTCAGACTGGAGGTATAGAAAAGGGTAGGGATTTCACGAGTTGGAGTATAGGAAAGGGTAGGAATTTCACGAGTTGGAGTATTGAAAAGGGTAGGGATTTCACGAGTTGGAGTATAGAAAACTGTCATTTAGGTATGAGGTGGACTGCGGGTTTGAAGTTCTTAGCCATCGTAAGACAGCTTCCTTCCACTTCCTTCTGGGGATATATTTTTACTGTAGGTATGTGAAAGGGGTACCATTTTCATATTTCTATGGAAGGTATATGAAAGGGGTACCTTTTCTGTCAAAAATGGTATATAAAAGGGTAAGGCCGGGTTAGACCTTTTTGGGCGGAGCCTCCCCGTATAAAACTTTTTTGAGTACCCCCCCCCCCACCCCCCCCCCCCCCCCCCCCCCCCCCGCCCGGGTAAGTTTATGTATACCATCTGAAAAACGAAAAGGATAAAACGCAGCGAAATCACTATGACACTATCATTATATCATTGAATGATATAACTGAGAAACTGTAGAATAAATGGTTTTGGACAGCAGTGCTTTTCAGGGAATGTATTCCAGCAACACTTTCTTGAATTTTGGCCATTTTTCAGAGCAATGTTTAGTCTTTAATAGGCTCCTTAGGCATCAAAAAACATTTTGTGGTTTCCATGAACACAACCATCGAACTGAAGGCCTTAATATGGGGCATTTTGGCACGTAAAATATTTGCTATATCTTACTGTGCATCGTTTGACTCGTATTCATTACCCACGTACCCAACCGATTATAACACTGTTTCCATTGCGCAAGTCTCAGCAACAACATATGCCGGCTGACCGATGCTAAAATTTGCCTAAAATATGGCTATTCGTCGTTGCAATTTATCAATCAGTTTAGTTTGGTAAACTATTCTTACTTGAAGGATCCTCGAAATGAACTAAAGCTTGGTCTTTCCCTTTTCTCTCCAATTGGCTGAAGTCTTTTCCACCACTCCTTTTTCATTTTCAAAGTACAGTTTCTATCGTGTCGTCGGTTGTTTCTTTCTTTAATCCAGTGACCAGAATACAAGAGGCAGATAGGCACACGCTCCAACCGAGGTTTCATTCCTATAGGCCTTTGCTATCTTTGGTTATTTGCGGAATAGTGACTCGAAGTCTGAAAAATGGTAAAAAAAGAAAACAGCTTTTAGATCATCGCTACCTCATTACTTCCAGTTGATCGTAAGTTAATATTGCCTAGTTTCTAACACACCACCGTTAAGTTAAGCCTGGCGGAGGCTAATTGTTTTATTAAAATACTTCATTAATTTTAGGTTAAACTCGGTATTATACTTTGTAAAAGTTTACAAATTGACTGCGTGATTTTCAGTTCGATCTAAATGAAGCATGATTTGTATGAAAACGCGGCAAAATGTCTGGCGCGGTTGGCAAGTTAAATGAAAAACCGAGAGCAAGACAGATTGTTTCGGAGCGGAATCTTCGCTCTGTAAACTTCTCAAGTTTCGTATATTCTGGAAAATTGTGCAAATGATTTAGCTTAAACATTGGAGATCCGAGATAATTGTGGAGCTGAGATTATATATTCTTTACAAGTTGAACGGAGAGCTGAACGAAGCAAGGGTTTTACTATTTTACGGCGAGCAATCGTGCGCGACTACAGAATTAATTGTGCTGAAAACGAACTGAGCTGAAATCAAGTTCACTGAAGTAAAGAACATTGAGGGAAACCCTCAATACTACGTGGATGGAGAAAAAAGAGTGATCTTCGAAGATAATTTCACTGTGAAGTGATCTTGATTGTAGCCGCCGTCAGCGCTTGCAACTGCCGTATTTATGCTCCGATATTTATTGAATTATTGTGCTGATTCAAAAGTCCAGCTGGAATTTGCAAGACTCTTCGAAATATAAGGTAATAATACCTGAATAGGCTAAGCTTTAAACTTGTTGTTGTAAACAGGTTTTTTTTTTTTGAAGAATTAAGAATTAATTGTACCGTGTTTTCGGCGGATCTTCACGTAAGCTTAAATTGTTTCAGGCTGCCTATAGTGCTCGTTCAGTCGCATTGTTGTACATTTACAGCATTTCCCATTAAATATTTCGTTCCAAACTTCGTTTATTATTTAATGGACTTGACGTTTCTTTGATTTAGAAGGGCCAAAGTTTTTTACGTAATGGCTTTAGCCATATGTTTCAAATTTCACTATCTCGACGAACGAAGTACCCCGAACAAAGCGCGTTATTACCATATTTGGCCACAAAGGGTGTTATGAGCTACCATATTTGACAGAATCCGTGTTATGAGCTGATAACATGGGCGCAAGGAGCCAATCAGAAGGCCAGAAATGCAATAACAGTGATTGGGTATTTAATAAATTATATTATTACAATATGAATGAGCCGCAGTTCACGTAGACCATGTTTAGGACTTGGTGTAACAACTGTGCCTATTGGTTTAAATCCGGTTTAATACGTTTAGATCACGGCTTTCTTAAACGCTGTGCAATTCATTAAATTGTCGTTCACAGTGGAGGAAGCGATGAAGGCACTAAGAGTAACGGATAAAAACTTTATGTTAACATCATTTCATCTATACTGTTAGTCGTTGCTTTCAAGGTATTAAGGAAAACAAAGTTAAAACATGTCACTTGAAATCGTCCAAGAGCAGAATATAGAGACGATGTCCTTCTTTCAGGGGCACCCAACGCCGGATCGTTTTCGGTGGAATATCTGTCGGAAGGCCTATAATCGTCTTAGATAGATTCGGTTAGGGAAATGTCATCTCATACGTTCTAAATATGGGAAAATTAATGCCTTTTGTTTTCGGAGAGATAAAAATGTCGTTTTGGGTAGTACAAAAAAACAGGTCAGCTAGGATTTTCCGGAAAGCTCATAAATTCGGGTAATAAGATTTCAATACCTTAAAATTTTCTGAGTTTGAAAGTTCTGCTACCGTATCGAACAGATACATTTTTCTTAGCGTTTAAAAATAAGCCACTAAACTGTACAAAAAGCACAGTTATAACGTAAAAACCACGTTCCGACACCTACAGGGAAATGTTGTTGTTGGGTGCCCCTGTACTTTTACTGTGTTTGTGCATAAACAACACTTATTAATAATTACCTGGTTCAGTTTCAAAAGTTGCAAGGGCATTACTGTTGTCACCAAAAATACACTCCTCAACTTCAACGTCACTGAATTTCTCCAAGTAAAGCGCAAGCAGTCTTCAGTTGTCGTTTGGTTGAGTCCTTGAACATGGATCCTAACTGGGTCTGGTGGTAATCTTTTCTTAGGAAGCTGGCGTATAAACTGTTATGGTCTTTCCGTACTATTCTATGTGGCTGCTCAAGAAGTCGCTGTAAATCTGTTTAGACGGCAAAAAAGCATAATAGTATCAGAATAATGAACGTACTGAAACAGAATCCGGTGGAGGCTGAATCCACCACAAGGGACTTTTAGACACCTAACGCGGACATGGTTGGCTTGGCTTGTTCCGGCCGAATTTTTTTTCTAACAAAATTCTCAGCCTTTAAGGCGAACACCTCCATAAGGCGGACAGCTCGGAGCTTGTCCCGAGGGTGTCCGCTTTAGAGAGAGTTCACTGTATTAAAGATATAGCCATCAAAAGTTATGACATTTTTCTGCCCTCCCCACAACATCGGTCACAGAAGACCAAAACAGCCCGGTCTGATTAAGGATAATTCGAGTCGCTCGCTCGCCTCATTTTATGCTTTACAGCAAGGAACCCAAAAGTGTGACCTTTTTATTAATTCACATGTTTTCGGACGAGCAGACTAGCCTCGAGACTAGCCAATCAGAAGCCACGGGTAAATCACAACTTACAATAGACAAACGCGTAATGTTAGTTCTGTTTTAACCGAGAACGATGACGTAATCACCGTGGCACTGCTTTAAACGTAACAAATGATATATGTAAGAAAGAACAGCACTCGATTTTATCAGTATTGATGGGTAATTGTTTGTAATTAATCTCTGATCGGTATCGAAAGGACTTCTGTTGCACTACTAACGTATGTTAATATTTTCATAGCTCACCATAAGTCCAAGAAATACGAGTAACAGTCCATGCAACAATGTTGCGCGACAATGCAAGTTGCAATAAATGTTGCTAGTATTACTCGACCTTAAGGTCATTCCTTAGTATTGCACTGCGCATCCTTTCTGCGCATCATTTCGCGCGTAATTAGCGCGCGCACATTAAAAACATGGCGGTTTTTCATTATGACTATGCTCGCCAGAGAGGTAAATGATCGTTTTCTCGTAAACGAGCGTGGTGACCTATCATTTTTTTTCGCATATTTAAGTCTAGTAATCATCTTCTTCTATACAAGGAGTATAGACCAATTCTCAGTGCAGAAAAAATTAATAATCAATGGAACGTGAACAAATACGTTGTTTTGGTTGAATTTGTAAGGAATTAGGAGGTATTTTTTAGTCGATTATATCTCTTTCGCGGGGGCTGGTGACCTATTCTTTTTATTCTATATTTGAAACATTACATCACAATGTTCAACTAGGGAAAGTTTCAGAAACTTCCCAGTGTAACTTCTATTTCGATGGAATTACCTTAATGCATTAATATCACATAAAGGAAAGCATAAGCAGACGTACCTTTCACTTCAAGAAAAGTTATTATTAGTTTCCCCATCGTCGGTTAGAGTCGCTATTTCTCACTTCACCTCCGCAGATCTCCTTGGAATTCTCAAAGTAGTTAACCACGGCGTCCTCTGTAGTAGAAGGCAAACATGCACTGACAATTATGGTGATGTCATTTTCGTCAGTTTTGTCATCTTCTGCGTCACGGTTTTCTCCAAAGTCATCAGGATTTTCATCTTCGAATTCTTCAAACAGTGAAACTTGTAGACTTGCGCCGCTCAATTTGTGAGGGGAGTGTTCGATGTTCTGATGGCGTCTGAAATGATCAAAATTTAAATCCATTACACAGTAAAAACGCTTTATTTTCCCAGTACCTCACTCTACAATGGTGAATCGGACGGATGGATGGATAGATAGAAAAACTTTATTTCAAAACGGTATAAAATATAAATAAAATGAAATCTTTAAAATAAAATTTGATCTAAATAAAAAAAATAAATAAATAAATAAAAGCTAAATTAAAATACTACAATGTAGCTACACGAGAAAAAAGTATTACCGTTAATTAAGTTATACTCATGACTAGAATGATAAAATATGGGTAAAAAATGACTAGATTAAAAATCGATACAGAGATTGAGAAAGTTTAATTATTTTCTTTAAAGTTTTCGATTGAGAAGCGCATTCCAGATCTTTGCTGCAGTCAAAAGCGAAGCTTTTCTGCAATAGTCTTATTCTGGCCCTCGGTATGCATGGCGATAATTTCAGTGATGTTCTAAGGTTGTAGACAGGACGTTCCAATATTTCTAGAGAACATGTCTTTAAATATTCTGGTGTTATTCCGTTAATAATTTTGAACACCATCGGGGACCATCAGGGCTTTTTGTTTATTCTCCTCTCCTTGAGATTGACCAGCCGAGTTTATTTAGCATGTATTCTGTTGGGGATGGATGTTTGATTGATGATTGATTGAGTGAGTGAGTGAGTGAGTGATGTGAGTGACGTGAGTGAGTGGAGTGAGTGAGTGAGTGAGTGAGTGAGTGAGTGAGGAGTGAGGCGTGAGTGAGTGAGTGATGAGTGAGTGGGAAACGACGAACGAACACGAAACGAACGAACGACTGAACCGAACGAACGACCAGAACGAACGAACGACACGACTACGAACGAACGAACGAACGACGAACGAACGAACGAACTAAGAACGATACGAACGAACGAACGAACAACGAACGAACGAACACGAACGAACGAAAAAGCGAACGAACGAACGAACGACGTCACGAACGAACGAACGAACGACACGAACGAACGAACGAACGAACGAACGACTAAACGAACGAAACGAAAAAACGAACACGAACGATTTTCACCACGACGAACGAACGAACGAACGAAACGAACGAACGAACGAACGAACGAACGAACGAACGAACGAACGAACGAACGAACGAACGAACGAACGAACGAAACGAAGGAAACGACTTACGAACGAACGAACGAACGACAAACGAAACGACTTACGAACGAACGAACGAACGAACGAAAAACGAAAAAAAAAAATATACATACATACTTTATTGTCTTTCCCAAGGGGGCTTTTCGAAGACAATATATGATAACTAAAACTACAATAATACATTAAATACTAAATACTACAATTAATAATATTAAAATTCTAATAAAGATATTAATATTCTATTCACGAACGAACTAAGGGGTGATTACAGGCGAATTCAGCCCGGGCTGAAATCTCAGCCGGTTTAGGGGGCTGGAATTTTGTTGCGATTAAATGACGAAGTTCAGCCCGGGCTGAAATTTCAGTCCGACACCAAAATTTGAAATTGCGCGGGAAGAGTCATCAGAGAATCAGGGGGGCGATTTTGAATAACCTGTAACTTATTTACATATCGGCATAAAAAAACCCAAAAGGATCCATTCTCATTCAATGTCATGCAAATAAGTTACCGGGTATTCCACTGGAACCTTCTTTCCTTTGCTGTTGCCATCTTGTTTAAAACACAGGGAGCGATTTTACAATAACCGGCAACTTATTTACATACCATAACGGCTGCACGTGTGTATAAAAACAAAAGGACCATTCTCGTTCAATGACATGTAAATACTTTTTGCCGGGCATTCTACAATTTAGCCAAAACACAATCACTGCGCATGCCCAAGTTCACTTTTCAGCCCGGCTGAAATGCCATTCCGATTACATGGGTTTTTTTCAGCCCGTTGGCCGGGATGAAATTCAGCCCGGTTTCTCAAAACCGGGCTGGAATTTTAGCCCGGGCTGAATTTAGCCCGGGCTGAAACCTTGTCCATGTAATCGCTAACTTCATTTCAAGAGTATTGATTCGGAAGCCGGGCTGAAATCTCAGCCCCTTAACCGGGCTGAAATTTCGCCCGGGCTGAAATTCGCCATGTAATCACCCTAAGTGTCATTCAACAACAGCAAATAACAAACATAATCGGGTAGTTTATAAGCAGTCTCGGTAAGCATATAATATATATATACTGTAGCACAGAATGAAAGCGAGTAAAGTCCAACATACCATCAGGAGATTCGAAGGTGACCAGGACACTTTTCGGGTGTCATGGACTACTGTAGAGACGGGACCTCCCTTAGATCGCTTAGTGTTCTCGAAATAATTCGTTACCAGATCCTCAGATGCGCCTCTGCAAACACAAACTTCGACTGTACATTGTTTGGGGCGTGTGAATCAGTCGAGTCTGACTCAGGGGCTGGTTCAAACGGTCAGCCACTGTGTCTTCTGTTGATTTCATCATTTGTTGATTTCAAACTGCTGCAACAAATGAAACGAAGCGAAACTTTAGAGTTTATTACGTTGCATTTTGCGGCCCTAATTAATCGAAACAAGAACCCATAACACTTGCATTTTGACAAGAAAAACAGAGACGGGGAGCTTATTAATTACAAATAAAGCTTTTAAGGGGCCTAAAAGAGAGGGGGCTAAATAGCGCTCTTATGGCCCATCTCGCTTTCGGCTTTTCTAATTTGACTTGTATTCGTGTATAAATTATCTGAAAGCGACTTACCCTGTTAGTTGGTTATCACGGTTATTCCACAACTGAGGCATTTTGGACCCTGTCACCCTCCACAGATGTACCCTCCTCGTCCCTCGGGTTTAAAGACGAATGTCTAGATCTAGACATGAGGGCCCACTTTAATTGGACAGTTTTGAAAACGATGGTTGCGTCGGCCCTACCCGTGCTGTGGCTGTAAGAAAATAAAATAATAATCATTCTTTCAATACTGACGTTTACTACCAGTTTTTCTTCAAGTTAAAATTAAAGAATATAAGGGTGAAAGACTTCCACGTTAACCATCAATCCACAGGTGAATCCAGAATAATATGCTCCTATGTCTCTATGCAATTTCAGTTTCAGTTTGTCAATTTTTCCCTCCGGCCATGAGGTGCTTTTCCAAGTCGAAAATATATTAAACATATAAATGTTTTTGGAATGTTTAGCTGAGTTACCTTATTTTTACTCCAAAAGGCACATTGATGCGATCGATGTCCCTAAACACCACACGCGCACAGGTTGGAGTCTGACAGTCTTTATTACAATATTAACATACAACGTTACCAGACTGTAAATTAACAATCATTTAATTACTTATGTACCAAAATAAAATATTGAAAAATATTTAAACAGATTACATGACGCATTACATTACTAACAACAAAACAAGACTGTCCAAGGAAGTGGGCGGGAGGGCAAAAATTTAAAAGCTGGTTTCCGCTTGCAATAGAGAAAGCAGAATATATAAAATGCTCTAATGTAAAGCTAATTGTTATTGCTTGCTATGCCTTGCTAATATGCGGCGAAACGAACGAGTTGCGAAAGCTATAGAGATAGACAGGTACTAACACTAGTCGCTACCTGATTGGTAGTTAGGAATCTTGTGACTATCAGCTACATAACTCAGAGATTCGGTCATAATCATATGACCATTGAGCAATCTTAAATAATCATAGGGATGCTAGTTTGTGACGTACCAGACTTCACGTGTGCTAAAATGGGCGGCTGTCTAGATTTATATTAATAACTAGTTATCAATATCCACCTAAACCACCACACGCGCACAGGTTGGAGTCTGACAGTCTTTATTACAATATTAACATACAACGTTACCAGACTGTAATTAACAATCATTTAATTACTTATGTACCAAAATAAAATATTGAAAAATATTTAACAGCCCAAACCCAAATGGAGTGAGGTGAAAAGTGATGTGGTGTGGAAGTTAACTAGTATGTGATAAGATAGATTTGCAAAGCATGTTAGCGGTTTTTAGTCTGATGGTCAGTGGCATGGTGAGGTAGATAAGGATCGTATCAGAGCGCCAGTCCCCCAAAGCTTTGATAAGTTCTAATGGTACACCTGATTGATATGCAAAGGATGCTCCCCCTCTACGAAAGGAGTGCCCTGCATATGTCTTGGGGTTGAGGCCCATGAGGGTAAGGTGGTCCCTTAGCTTGGTGAGGAACATACTGTAGGTGAACATGTGAGGAGCTGCAAGTGGTTTGTCAACCCAGTTAAAAGCTTGGCTGCTGGGGGTCGGTGGAGTAAAACCAAATGCATGCATGAATTTAAAAGCTGGTTTCCGCTTGCAATAGAGAAAGCAGAATATATAAAATGCTCTAATGTAAAGCTAATTGTTATTGCTTGCTATGCCTTGCTAATATGCGGCGAAACGAACGAGTTGCGAAAGCTATAGAGATAGACAGGTACTAACACTAGTCGCTACCTGATTGGTAGTTAGGAATCTTGTGACTATCAGCTACATAACTCAGAGATTCGGTCATAATCATATGACCATTGAGCAATCTTAAATAATCATAGGGATGCTAGTTTGTGACGTACCAGACTTCACGTGTGCTAAAATGGGCGGCTGTCTAGATTTATATTAATAACTAGTTATCAATATCCACGATTATAACTCAGGACTCTGGCGACCAGTAAAGACCAATAGTAAAACTAGTCGAATGTCTTCCGCACATGGGTAGTTTTTGCCGGGTTTCGATTCAGTACACGTGTATATCGTGTATATATATATTTCGATCGAATGGATTTTGTCAAGATCTGTTATTCTTCGTATAGTTTTGTGCCAAACAAAATGCAATACATATCAATATCAATATAGATTTCTAAGACTAAAACCATGCAAATCAAATGTACCTTTCGCATCTTCAAATGTGACAAAGGCTAGTTCTCCGTCAATTTCGATGCTTTGTACGTCGCCACCTCCAGAATCTCTTTCAGATTGAAAGTAAATCACAAGCTGCGTTTCGGTCGTTCCATCTGGTAATCCAGAGACCATAATCCGCGTGCTATCCATGCTGATAACAATGATATCAAGTAATGTCTGAAAACATGTTGTCTTCGATCTAGTAAAACATCCTTCGATCCTCGCAGAAAGCCGGAAATGTAAATTGTTCCAAGAACTGGGGTTTCTAAATATTAAATTGGTTTCAGTTTCATGAACACTGACACATGATTGGTTGCTATATCTGTTGCTGATCCTCCATTGGCTAATCGCAGCTGCACCCTGATTCTATTGATACTTTTCTGAGAAATGTCGTCATTGTTTGATCCTGTTCCGAGAAAATGGCGCTAAGAAAACTGAAAATAGATCACTTTTTCTGATCTTAGTTTCATAACGACGCTATTGTCCTCAGAGGAACACATTTCATATTGGTTGGTACGTTCATAATATTGTTTAGCATCAAATTTTAACTTTCAGTTTGTAGTCATTCCATTATAAACGCGACGTAAATTATACGGGGATTCCCCGAATTATATCCATGTAATTTATGCAACCATCTTTGCGCTTCGTTGTGCCTTGTTGTTGAGCGATCTCGGTTTCTTCTGACCTTCTTCTAGACGTTGCGACGCAAATAACATCATTGTCTCTGGAGGATACAGTGTGTAATGGCTTCTGATCGCTCGATCCTCAAGACGATGAACTCAGGCGACATTCCTAGAAGCATCGTGGTGTCGAATATTTCTCCATGGACCAAAGAAGAAGCCATTGTTATTCATTTTCAACAGCGTAAACATGGCGGCGGCGACGTGTCTTCAGTGAAGTTCACAGAAGATGGGGATAAAGCTGTTATTACTTTTGAAGAAGCAGAAAGTAAGTAGTACGTTGAACGCTTTTTCAGTTCGAGTTTAATATATTGGCAAGTTATTTATATCTCAAGTTATGCTTGACTGCAGACGAATGGTTAGTCAACACGAACAGGAAATTGAACATGTCTGCGCACAGCGGTCTGTAGGATATACATTCTGAATCATTTCAGTTACTATTTTGGCGAGTTAAAATGTTTCAAAGTAGGTTTATAAAGAAAAGCATGTCAACATATCTAGGCTGTAGACAAACTCAGTTGTGACGGGGACGCACGTTGATACGGGGATGCGAGGACGCGTGTTTGTACGCGGGGACACGGGGACGCGAGATCGAGAACGCGAGATCGAATACGCGAGACGTGGAATTAGTGACTTATTGTAAAATTAAAAAAAAAAAATTATAATGTAAAATTTTAGCGAACTGCGAATAATTCTCTTTCATACCCACACATGCTCTTAAACTGACGTATTATTTATCACATTTAGGGTAGAAAGGTTATGGCTCCGTCAATTCCAAGCCCGACCATCCCCCCCCCCCCCCCCGGGCATTTGTCGGGCATTTTACAACTTTTCCATCCCTAGGGTGGGGCATTTGCTATAACCGGGCAGCCCGGGGTGGGGCATTTGTCAAAGGCAACGCGATCTTTCGTATTTTAAAAGACGTACACGGTTTGTTGTTTATTTAAAATTTCCTGATTGCCCCCGATAGAAAAATATAAAAACTGAGTTGATATTAAGCCTCGTTTGAGTCCCGCACTTTTCAAGTGTACCGTAGCCCCACCCCCACCCCACATGTGCAAACATTTACACTGTTGCTTTCCACGTGCGAAACCAAAGACGTCAAAGATGGCGGAACGAAGCTTCGACTTCAACACCTTTTTCCAAAAATCATGATTACAGGTATAAATAAAGAGCTATGTATTTGTGAACAATAATTATAGTATCCATCATTAATAGTTCTGCTTGGAATTTAGATTTTTAAATTCCTCGATCCTCTCAAAAAGTTTTTGAACTTGTTTTTGAACTTGTCCCGTGGGTCGGGCATTTGCACTGCTCCTGAAGCCCACCGTGCGGATTTTGTGCATGTAAGCTGACCCCACCGTGGGGCATTTTCAACCTTCTGACAAAAAATGACAAATGCCCGACAAATGCCGGGGGTGGGGGGGGGGGGGGGATGAGCGGGCTTGGAATTGACGGAGCCATTACCGGCCGGACAGGTGTTTATGTTGGTGTTTAGCACTATTTTTCCTCGCGCGATGCTTAGTTGACTTCCAGCAATATTCGGTTACCCCTAAATGTGATAAATAATTATAACGCGTTTATAGTTTAATAAGAGCATATGCGGGTTTGAAAGATAATTATTCGCAGTATCGTTCGCTAACATTTTACGACGAAAGAAGCAACATTGAAGGAGTTATTTCACGTTTTAATTTGTCAGTAGTTTCACGTTCTTACGTCCCCACGCGTCCCCGCGTCCCCAAACATGCGTCCTGGCGTTCCCATCCCAGGATTTTTGTATTTAAAAATGCATTGTTGATGAATTCTCCTGTGATTTCACTATGGTCAGTTTTGGTTAGTATAATGTTGAAACATTTTATTTCTCACCATGCAAAGCTGTAGAAACAGTTCTGAAAGAAGAACATAAGATTGGAGGAGTTTTGCTTAGAGTTGATCGATGTCTGGACAAGAGAAAAACTGTTATTGATCAGGTATGATGTTTTAAAACAAATTCATCTGCACGCAACGCTTCTCCCCACTGCGTAACAATCCAAGTTCCATTTCATTCCTTAATTTGGTTAATTTTCATCAGGAATTAGGGCCAAGAGAGCCAACGTTCATTCACTGGTACTTCGCTTTACCAATACATCACTTATTTCTTTCATAGGGTTGGCCAACGGGTCATGGTCAAACTGCCAAACATCCCTGGGGTGAAACTCTGGCTTGTATTGTCATTTGCATTTGAGCTCTTACTCATCCTCATGGTATGCCAAGTGGCACGTAAAGCCTTAACCTGAGTTTCGCATCAATAATTTGGACCAGAAAATACATTTTTGGCATTATTAAATTTCTGTCTGGGAGTCCTATACGTGTTTGATCACAACATGCTGACATGGCAACTATTCCTGAAAAATTTGGGGAACATTTTGGCGTGTCAAATCCAAATGGCGGATCCAAGATGGTGGAAATAGGGTTAATACTGCCATCTAACCGATTGATTTCAAATTATCTTTAGATATTTTCTCAAGTAACGGCCAGGCTGGACCACTTTGAGCTGGACATTCAACTCCAAGAGGCTAAACAGATCTGTGAGAAAATTAAAATGGAGGTTGGTGTATCCTTTGAATACTGCAGTGACAAGTGCTTTGTGATATGTGGCACATTGAACCAGATTAATGAATGTCACGTTCTCGTTAAAAAGTACCTAAACGAAGCCGAAAATATTTCGAGCGAACTGAGCAAGCTCTCCGTAGAGGCTAAGGCACAAACTACTGATGTCGAAGTATCGGCCGAGACGAGAGGAGCAACAGAGGCGAGCCCAACTGGTGAGAAATCTGACGTAATCATAGCAACGCCTATTGTTGAAAACCTCAAGAAAAGGTTATTTTCAGTAACAGCGTAGAGGCTAACGGAGCTAAAGTAAGTGCGAATCGTAAAATGATACAGATACAGACTTTTAAAACGGATCCACTTGCATTCGTTTCATGAGCCAGGTTCTCAACGATCAGATACAAAGTATCACTGCAGAATGTCTGGTCGAATTCGTCACTTTAAATGGTGGTACTCAAGTTACACTGCAGCCTATGCAAGACTGTGATCCGACCAGGTACAACAACGCTTGCAGTGAGTTTGTCATGCTTATCAACTATGCCTCCCACGGTATGGTTACTTGGGAGATGGACCTGGAGGGTGCGGATGAGGGTTCAGTCGATGCTTTGATTCAATACATTGCGACCAAGTACCCCGTTATAATGGACCGACCCCAAGAGCACGGTCCCTTTGTTGTGTATGGGGATGCTGCATCTGTTCAAGAAGTGAAGTGGATGGTGCGAGGAGGAATGGATGAACATAGCTATGATACCCCCATGGGCGCTCAGGGTATGGGAATGGTAGTGCCAGAAGGGATTTCCATAGAAACCTTCAATTATCGCACGGAAAATGGCGTCAACATCTCCCTTCGTTATGGTGACATCACTGGTGAGAAAGTCGATGCAATCGTGAATCCGGCAAATGGATTTTTGACACACGGAGCTGGCCTTGCAAAGTTAATTGTCAACAGAGGAGGACTTGGAATCCAGAGGGAATCTGACAAGTTGATAAGAAAACGCGGCCATCAATCACTACACGTTGGCGACGCAGTTCACACAATCTCTGGCAATTTACCCTGCAAGTTTGTCATACATGCTGTTGGCCCTGAATGGGGAAAACAATCAGACATAAAAAGCATAAATCTTCTTCAAAAGGCGTGTTTCGCGAGCCTTAAGCTGGCATCGCAGCTTGGGTTATCATCTGTCGCTATACCAGCCATTAGTTCTGGTGTTTATCGTGCCCCCATAGATGTGTGCGCTCTCTCGATGCTAAACGCAGTGGAGGAATACCTCACAATGCCAAGTGTACCGAAGAAGGAAGATGGGAAGAAGGAAGATCCAAATGGGAATAGTCAAACAAAGGAGATGGAAAAGAAACCAAGTAAAAAGAAAGAGTCGAGTAGGCCGGATGAAGCTCCAACCAAACCCACTGAAGGTGAAAAGGATCAAGCGACGACTGGAGGTTTAGAGGACATTCGCTTGTTCTCATTGACGCCGACGCAATGGATGTATTCGAGAAAGAGTTTAACCAGAGGTTTGGTAGTGGTAAAAAAGACATCAGCGCTAGTGATGACGATGAATTTGTATAGATTCGATTAGATTGAAGACATTTTTTCCCTCATTAGATATTAACAGCAGATGAACAAAACGTTTGAATTACAGGAAAATTTCAACCCACATGGGTTGAATGAGATAACTTTGGCGTTAGTTTTTCATTGGATAATGAAAATCGGAAACTCTTCGAGTCAGCTTCAACGAAGATTTGACTAAAACGACACTTGTTTCTCCGATTGAACTAGGCGAACCTAAACGTTTGGTCAGTATAGGAAATCGTATGAACGCGAGTGCAATTCGTGATTTATGGGCACAAGAGTGACCATAAATCACTAATTGCACGAGCAGTTCATACGATTTTTTGTTTATAATATTCTCAACAAAATTTTGCTGCGGCCATCACGCCATCACTATGCACACGAAACGCTTCACTAGTTTCGAAAGTGCTCACATGTTTTATTTGAACGCGCAGGCAAACCAAGCGTGAACTTTTTGAAAGAATTACAGTACTATAGTTTAGAACATTTAACCATTAACTTGCAATTGAAAGCTTATTTCAATGCCATAAGCGGCAAAAACGTCTCTACTTGTCCGGTACCGTTTATCACAATTCCGTATTGCACTCTATAACCTATTTATGCATTCGTCATTGACCAATCAGAAGCTGCATATTTTGTTGAGTATATTATAAGTGTGTAAAGTAGTTAATGCCCATTTGAGGAAACAGCACTATTGGTGGATATAGATACGGATTCGATCAACCTGCCGTAAGCAGCCTAGTTGCCTAGCCTAGCTGCTTGGGGATATGCCTAATTAAAATACAGGGTCATCTTATGTGATAGGCGTAGGAGTAGGCCTACGTACGGGAGGAAGGGTTGCATATGGCCATAGATTATTAGAAAAAGGGCACATTTTTATCTCTAAAATCTAGATTTTTTTTATTGATAAATAATTTTATTCTACTTCTAATTGTAACAGTTTTAAAGATTTTGGTTCAGGCGGGAGACAAGTGTAAATCTACAGAATAGGTCACGCATGAACATTTGTCATTTCAAACCACTGAATCCACCGTAAGAAAAAATATGGCGACTGGTACATCTACCCACAATTCTTAGCGCACGAAAAACGCACAGAAAAGTTCTAAAAAATTCAAACCTAGCATACACAATGTTGTTAGTACAGGGACTAATTTCGCAAAAAATATGGCTTTCAGATTTGCCTATTGGCTGTGTTAGGTTCGCAAGGTATTGTGGTAAAATGTACAGCCGCCATCGTTTTCTTTTGGATTGACTGCTTTCAAGGCTTACATTATGTAGCGAGGCGTGTTTAACTTAGAGTTGGTTAATTAATACAATGAAGCTAAATTAATATTATTTACATTTACACTTACATGTGTTATCTGTAAACTCGCAAGCGGAAACAAATTTAAACGTTGTTTAAATGTATTTTGCTTTTTGAGTTTTAATGACTTAAAAATTCTCAACAGGGAACTGACAAGTAGGAGCTTATGTGAACTCTGTGTAAAATTTATGTTTTTTTTCTGCCTCACTGAGATATCCTAGCTTAAGGGGGGGGGGGGGGGGATTGTAGTTAAGGGATCTGTTTTCCATACTCTTTGTGAAGTTACTCGTGTAATCTAAAAGTGCTGTCAATATCATCATCAGTGTGTCTAGAGGAAAGTGGAGTTATTTCAATACTGTGAAACCTCCATAAGGGCCGGACACCCTTTGGTAGATTATATGAACATTTAGATTATATGAGCATTTATAATTTTGCCGCACAAAAGTTTGTGTCCGATCCTCTTAAAGGAGGTGTCCCCTTAATGGAGGTGTCCCAAAGTAGAGGTTCCACTGTATCTAGGAAAGGTAACATCGTTGAAATTAATAATTAATAGATGAACACCATAATAGACTATGCTAACTCGAACTGTTCTAGTGTCTAGTGTTTGGTGGCGTGTAATTATCATAAGATTTCAACTAGTATAAGGTGTTTTAATAGTTGATGTGAACGGAGTATTAGATAACAAGCTAAGTTAACACGGAATTCCTGGATAAATATTACAATTTTAAATACAGGACCAGTCTTCAGGAATCTTGTATGCAATATTTTAGTGTCAGTTTACTGAACAAGCCACCAGGCGGATCGATCATGTCGTGACGAGCCAAGCGTAACACGCCCTTGAAGACTCGTTTTGATGTAGCGGTTCATTGACAAAACTGGTTTAAGTACATAGCAGGACTTCAGGCTACATATTACACTTCGCGAAAAGAAACGGTGACTGTCCGAAGCCATTCCATTTACGACCTAGAAGAAGAAAAAACAAGTGTTACTATAGACTGAACGTGTATATGGTGCTTTCGAGTTCAATGGACGCCAATGTTACAGTCTGTTTACAAGGTTACAATCTCGGTTTACAAGCCTAGTGGCTTATCACCAGGCCGGCGCTTAACTCTGGTTTCCATAGCATTAAGCGACTAGGGCCGGGTTGTTCAAAGGACGATTAACCTAATCCAGGATTAGCGTGAATTTTGATTTCAGTTTTGTAACTTTCCAGTGAGGTTTTCTGTTTATAGTTTTGTCTTTCTGTTTTAACTTTGACTTTGACTAATCTTAAACAAAACATTAGCAGTGAAAAAAAACTTTTTCAAGAGAAATTAAAAGCTTGATTAACTTTTAATCCAGGATTAGCGTTAATCGGCTTTCGAACAACCGGGCCCTGGATAATACGGACCTTCAGATTGGGGTACGAGTACGAGAACGAGTACGAGTACGAATTTCTACTTTCAAAACAATATTGTTCCCAGAGCCCTCGCTCTTCCCTGTGACTATATGATGATCTTGAGGATGAGCAATAGGTTTAAAAAGTCGTACTCGTACTCGTTCTCGTACTCGTACCCCAATCTGAAGGTCCGTAATATGCTAGTCCGTCGTACAACCCCTCAGCATTTTTGTCAGGTTGCCCTAACAATTCACCGGCACCCATTTACTCCTGGGTAGAGTGTCTTACCCAGAACAGAATGAACAGTATATATAATGGCTCAATTCGTCTAATAAACGAATGTAGTACAGAAAGAAGATCTGGGTTAACTTTTAATCCCGGATTAGCGTTAATCGACTTTCGAACACTTAACCGGCCCAGAAATCGACTAGTCTAGATCTCTTGACGTAGTAAATGATCTAACTCTGTTCACAATGCAGTTACAGTCGAACCTGTATATAACGGTCACCCTCGGGAATTGGAAATTGGCCGCTTAAGGCGGATTCTACTTGAATGCCATTTTTCCGCCACTTAACATGGTTTTAATGGAAATATCTCGTTCGCGTTTCAAGCAATCCAAAAACTCTCCACTCATCCCATGAATCTATGTTATGGGGTGTTTTGTAAATTTTTGGGTGATTTTTGGGTATTTTGGGAGGAAATAGTTTTTCTCAAAGGAGTTGTAAAATTTAGGAAAATGAGAAATATTGAAGATTTGATGTAGTTTTAAATTAGAATTTGAAGTTAAAAATTAGTAGATTGACAATTGACGACAGTTGATAACCACGCAAGAGCACCCGCGTGGGTATCAACTGTCTGTTGGTGTTCCAATTTTTTTTTCCCCTTTTATCTCTTCTTTAAACTCTTAAAATTTCATTGAAATTCAGGTAGAATCCCCCCTTAATACAGGTTCACCAAAAATACTTCGTGGGCGTGGTCAAATGTCAATTTTATTAAAGTATTATACACTAGCAACTCATTCAAGCTAACACTAGCACATAAAAAGCTAGGCGAAGAAGGGTTTCAAGTCAAGCAGTAATTCCAAAGGAACAATATTCTTTCTTTATCATTTTATACAACTGTACTTCATTAAATGTATACATTGAGATCTACAAAGCATTTACGAAATCGGAGAACTACGTGCAGTTTTAGGGGTGTCGAGGGTGCTGTAGTGTTGATGGATCCTAAAATCGTCAAATAATATGTGGTTTTAGGTTTCCATTCAAGTGTGAGCCGCTATTAAAGGGACACTGTCCCGGCGTATTTGCTCAAAACTGTTATAAATGCATGAAATGGTCCCTAAATCTATGAAATAAGAACTTAATAAACTCTAACTTAAATGATAAAAAGCAATTTCTTCAAGAAATTCCATACTGCAACAAATTTTTGCAAAATTTCAAAGATTTCCGAGCCAAATTTGAAACTTTGAAAAACTGACATCCTGACGTTTTTTCAAAAATCCATATTGCAATCCATTTCCATCCTCGCTGTCGTTTGTCATCCTCACTTCCTAATGGGTTCCTGTCAATTTGTCGAGTGTTATTCTACAGAATCAAACCATTATTGATCAACTTCCTATGATCTAGATATGTTTCTGAGCTTCCCAAAATCATGCTAAAATCAGGACAGTGTCCCTTTAATACAGGTAAAAGTAACAAAGACAGACAAACATGGGACTGCTATAGCTAAAGGGTGGCTGCGACCGCTTAATACAGGTGACCGTTTAATACAGGTGAGCAAATACAAAGTTTGTATGGGCGGAAATTCGGGACTATGAAAACTGGCCGCTTAATGACCGCTTGATACAGGGCCGTTATATACAGGTTCGACTGTATTTACTGTACAGTTTATTAAATAATAAACATTCAAACGATTCCCAACCAGGTCTTACCTCTATAGTTAATTGATTTGACTTCACAGCCAGGGTGTAGCTCTGATTGTGCTTCCAGTGAATAGTGGTTACTAATCTGTACCTGGAGCCAATTTGACGCGGGCAATGTTTCAAGACAAACGCTGTTAAAGAATTAGTCCAGTGTTAACAAAAATGCAGTTCCAGTTAAATTTTCTGATAACTGTCGTAAAAGGCTACAACCAAAGTACTTCTAATTTAAACGCATTTTGGGGTCACGAAACCCGTTTTCTTGGTGCTGTGACCCGAAATTTGGCTAACCGTTGCTAAAAATGCCGTTTGGAGAACTAGGGGAAGATTTTGAAAGAGATTTAGGGCAAAAACGTTCAATTTTATCGTTGGCCAAAGTGCATAGCCATATATATATATATAAAAAAAAGTTTTTTCTTCTGATTTTTTTCTTCTCTCTTTTCCTTTCCTATTACTCCCCCTTTCTTTTCTTTCTATCTTCGGCGCTTGATACACTTCCTATCAGCTGGAAAAGTTTTGACCTAACCTTTTAAGGGAGCTGAAAAATGAACCTGGAAGTATGTTGGGTGTGAGAGCCAAATTTGCCACTGATTTTTCAACAAAAATTGAACAGGTTTTTCCAGCATAACTCTGGAAGAATGTGTTAGATTTCCAAAATTAATGCACGGTTACAAAGATCCATCCTTTCTGCATCAGATGCGTGTCAAATTATCTTATTAAAATTAATTGATCATATCCCAGATTACCGTTCGGTATTGTCGCGTGCGCTTTTTTCCGACAACCTTTCTCGAAACAGCTGTATAGAGCACGAGGTTCCTTCGGTTCTGATTGGTTTAATGGAAGTAGTTGATCCGCTCCGTTATCTCATTGGTTTAAGGTTTACGACAGGAACATACAGTACTCTATCGCACAAACGTGAATACCTACAATCATGGACAATAGTCTTGGGACACTGTATTTTTAAGGTATATCCTGCCTGTTTTAACAAACTACCCATATTTTTCACCCAGTACCCCCCCCCCCCCCCCCCCCCACCCAGACAATGTTGAATCCGCGTGGCCAGAGTGCTGCTTACATTACAACATTGTATGGGAGGGGGGAGAGGGGGGTGGGGGGGGGGGGGAGCTCTTAGTGTTCAAAACATCATTTTCGTGGAGGACAACTGCAATTGTCATATTACGATAGTAATTGTGCCGAGTGTCCCAAGGACTTTTGACCATGATTGTAGAACATAAGAAAAAAAACGTACTAGTGGCTTTTGACTGACCGCTCCGCCCAGTTACCCATACTCCAGTAGGAATACCATTACCTCCACTTTCAGCAGAGAATGTGAGTTCGTGTTGGTGTTTTCTTTTAGCAGGTATGAACGAATGCTGCATTTAACCTTGATGCAGTGCCTTGCGTTTGAAACGCTTTGAAAGGAGGCGGCCAGCAACGCTGCCTAAATATAATTAAAAATAATAATAATGAGCGCTAATTTGCAAATTTCGTCACATTATGCAGTCTGTACATGTGTCATTTTCACAAGAAATGGCAGAATTAAAACTGAAATACGTTATTGGCATGTTCCAGCTGGTGGGTTACTCCCTTATGAGGTTTATTGGCATCCCGGAGGTTATTACCTTTACACAAACGGAACACGTCGTTTATGTAGATCGACGGAGATGACCATATTCTAACTTATAGTAAGCGAAAACTCCCACTTGAAGAGTATTGCGAGATCGAAATGTATACATCTCTAGCTAGTAAAACTCGTCATTTACCGCCAACTGAATTCGCCGCGAAATATTATAATTTATTCTGCCGCGAGAAATGCCGGGAAATTGATACTATGCATAACACTAGTGATGACAACATGGCTAGAAGAGTATTGACAGATTATAACACTTTCGGTAACCGCATTAACTTAATCTCCTTTTATTCAGGAACTTACAGTTGAAACGTCTTGTGTCCCCTCGTGATGAGGGGACACACAGACCTTCAACTGTAAGTACCCCATACAATTTACTAGAAGTTAGTTCTAGTAAATTGTATACCTAAATTTAAGCCGCACCAGCTGAGGTGTCATAATCCGTTTCCAATGTCAAGAACTGTTCGCAAATTGAAAGGAAACCAGATCAAAAGGAGTGGTGCCTGTGGGGTAGAATCGTCTCGTATGTCTTGAAACGTGACTGAATGATGTTGAATAAATGTGATCCAAATAAAGCGTAATCGACTTTATATAATCAAAGGCCGGCAACTTGCGGTAAAATAATTCGATAATTCTCGCCCATCGATATACTCTAGATAGAGGATACCGTCGACGCCAGTACGTCCCAATACTCAACTGAAAACGGGTCACTTGGTCACGTAAAAACACTGGCGAAGATTTGGGAATTAAGAGGCAGTCCCGCTAAGAGCGGACCGGTCAAGTTCGGGTCGGAAAAAAGTTAGCCTTTATATTTTGTGGACGAAAAGGACTTGGTGGGTAAATGTTAAAACCAGGGTATTTTCTTAAATTTCTTGCTTTTATTTTTCGCTACACGCCGAAATGACTTCGGCCGTCCGAGGTGGGATTTTATGCCGGTCCAGAAGTCGACTCAACAAAGTTTTATACGGGAGGCTAAGCTCCGAGGTCCAAACCCTAACCTTTTATATACCATTTTTGACAGAAAAGGTAACCCTTTCATATACCTTCCATAGAAAATGGTACCCCTTTCACATACCTACAGTTGAAAACACTGCATCCCTTTTACGACTTTTACTAAACTTTTCGCTTGAGTAGCCCCTTAAAATATTGAATGAATCAGCCGTTATGTGCGTCTGTTCGAGATATTTTGAAAGGCCCTTTTAAACACCTAAATGACAGTTTCCCCTACCCTTTTCATACCTCCTGAGCGGTGCCACAGATAATAGAGTCCCGCTAGTACTGACGTACCATCCCTTCAACACTGGCACAAGGCGTATCATTCTCGACTACCTAACTTTAACATCTTGTCCTCCGAAGCCGTGACACGCAGGATTTTCCCAACTTAAATTCCAGTTTCGCCAGTTTTTTTTTTACCAGCCCACGGTCTGGTAAAGCGCAACTTTACGCAAACTTTACATCCCACGTAAAGATGCATAAATCTAGCTCTTCAACTTTACGCTAGCTTTACAACAGATTTTCGTTCGGTCTAGTAAAGTGCAACGTTACGCAAACTTTACATCCCACGTAAAGATGCATAAATCTACCTCATCAACTTTACGCTAGCTTTACAACAGCTTTACGTTCGGTCTAGTAAAGTGCAACGTTACGCAAACTTTACATCCCACGTAAAGATACATAAATCTACCTCATCAACTTTAGGCTAGCTTTACAACAGCTTTACGTTCGGTCTAGTAAATCGCGACTTTACGCAAACTTTACATCCCACGTAAAGATGCATAAATCTAGCTCATCGACTTTACGCTAGCTTTACAACAGCTTTACGTTCGGTCTAGTAAATCGCGACTTTACGCAAACTTTACATCCCACGTAAAGATGCATAAATCTAGCTCATCAACTTTACGCTAGCTTTACATAAGCTTTACGTCCGACCACGTAAATGGGCAACCGGGCCCAGTAAGTGGTCATAAGTCAGAGAGGTAGCGGCTCAGTTCGTTTTCATGCCGCGGCGTCGTCTGATCAACGACATGATCACAATCAGAGTTGACCCTGTAGAACACAGCGCTCAGTTGACGTTGAACCAAGACAAAATGAATGTTATATGTTCTGATTAAATTCCAGTTTTCGCCAGTTTTTTTTTTTTACCTGCCCACGGTCTAGTAAAGCGCAACTTTACGCAAACTTTACATCCCACGTAAATATGCATAAATCGAGACGACTCGATGTTCTCATCACAAACTGTCACAGCAGTTATTGGAGGTGGTAGCCTTGAGTTGGGATTCAAAACCAACAGTTCCGTTTTTTAAAGATCTTTAAAAATAGCTTGAAGTGGATACTATTCTGGTTATAATAAATGTTTGTGTACGGAATCCTATTTTTTAAAATACGAAATTCCTTTCATTTTTAATTAATTATATAGTGCATTAAAAATTAAAACATAATGATATCAATAAAGGAACTTTGCCTCAAACTTTCATAGTCATTCTGGAAGATCTGGAAGAACAAGTTGGCAAGAGAGAGAGAGAGGACGTAATGGATTTGAAATACATTTTTCTAGTAAGTGAAATTAGTAGTACCACTTAAAGTTATATCACTTAAGAGGCAGTCCCGCTAAGAGCGGACCGGTCAAGTTCGGGTCGGATAAAAGATAGCCTTTATATTTTGTGGACGAAAAGGTCTTGGTGGGTAAATGTTAAAACCAGGGTATTTTCTTAAATTTCTTGCTTTTATTTTTCGCTACACGCCGAAATGACTTCGGCCGTCCGAGGTGGGATTTTATGCCGGTCCAGAAGTCGACATTTGCGTTTTATCTGAGCCGCGCTGCTTCCACACAGGTAAGTAACAATACCACAGTATTTAGGTACCACAGTATTTAGGTACATTTGACGTGCTTTGCAACGACATTTTGTAACGATTGGATAAAAATTAGATAAACCAGGCAAAATCAAAGACAACCTACCGCGTCGCTGGTCAAAAGGAACCGAAATTTAACTAAAAGCAAGAGTCGAAATCTCAAAAGTGGCACCTAAACTAGGGCTAAAATGCCCTTTAAAGCAAAGATGTAACCTTATTCTAGCAGATTCTGAAGTTAAACCTGCGGGTGTCATCCTGTGTTGGACGCGAGCGAACGTTTTTTAGAGCTTATGTGCAACAATGTTTACAACAAAAGTACAAAGGTCACGCCTAGGATGGATGGTGCCCAAACGCAAATAATCGAATAAGAATGGTGTTTTAGCAGTCCACAAGTACCTTAAGTATTCCGAATACCTCATATTTATCCTAAGTGCCCTTTACCTTACATATATGCCTGATTCCCTTCTTTGTCGATTACCAGTTCTAATTAAATTTCGCACGCGACTAATCGATTTCAGCCGACAAACTTCACAGCAATAAAATACATTCTTCGGAGTATAAAGATAGAAGTACATATGCACTTATTAAAAGTCATTGATAGAATATTCTGCTCGCTTTGCAACGGACTTTTTGGTCCAGTCAAAACAAGTAGCTTTAAGTTAATTTAGCAGGTGCCTGAAATGTTAAAATTTCAACGTCAGACTAGCTGGTACTTACCATCTAACCGGATTGCTATGATGATCTTCCACTATAGTTTGCAGATCGGGTTTTTTTACGTATGAAAACAAGTTGCCATTTTCAAAATCAAATTGGCTTCTTTGCCTCTCAGTCCGCCAAGAACGGTGTAGCGAAATAGTGGAACCTCGATATAACGATGTGCCAAGGGACCGACCAAATTAGATCGTTATATCGGGAGATTATTTTGCTACACCGTTCTTGGCGGACTGAGAGGCAGAGAAGCCAATTTGATTTTGAAAATGGCAACTTGTTTAAATACGTAAAAAAAAAAACGATCTGCAAACTATAGTGGAAGATCATCATAGCAATCCGGTTATATGGTAAGTACCAGCTAGTCTGACGTTGGAATTTTAACATTTCAGGCACCTGCTAAATTAACTTAAAGCTACTTGTTTTGAGTGGACCAAAAAGTCCGTTGCAAAGCGAGCAGGATATTCTACCAGTGACTTTTAATAAGTGCATAATGTACTTCTATCTTTATACTCCGAAGAATGTATTTTATTACTGTGAAGTCTGTCGGCTGAAATCGATTACACTGATGTAGTCGCGTGCGAAATTTAATTAGAACTGGTAATCGACAAAGAAGGGAATCAGGCATATATGTACCACTGTCAACCGTTATATTGATGGGCACTTAGGATAAATACATGAGGTATTCGGAATACTTATTAAGGTACTTGTGGACTGCTAAAATACCATTCTTATTCGATTATTTGAAAACTCCAGATTTGTTTTTGTGTGAATTCCCTCTCTTCAAATGAATTAACAGGGTATGTAGATTTGTTGGATTTTAATAAAATTTGGCCAAAATATTTGTTAGACATTAATGCACCAAAGTGTGTGAGGCTTTAACGAAATTCGAAATATTTTTCGCGTGGCGTCCCAGCGCGTGACACGCATCGAAAACATATCCATTGTCTAACTTTAAAATAGATTTTTTCGGGAACCAATAAGAGTATTGAAAAAGCCTCACACACTTTGTTAGCCCATTATCTCCTGAATGATATAGTCCAGATTGTTTTGATGTCCGCGGTAACACGAAGGCTTGTAACTCAGTTAAGCAGACACCGTCAGTTTTGCGTTCGAAGGCTTGCGCGCGCCTAACAGAACAAAAACGGACAAAAATAGTGCTTTTATCGGATTCTTCATTCTATTACCTTTACAGTGATATATAGTTTTCGAGGGTTTCTTCTAAAACAGCGCGCATAGGGAAGATTTCCCGGAAGGCACCCTCGAAGGTTTACAGTAACCTTAATTGTTATAGCCGTTGGACTAGTTCATAGTATTTTAAAAAGCATATAAGGACCTCTTCCTGTAAAGCGTTGACAGTCCTGACATTTGCAGGCTAATAAAATTCATCATGAGAATTTTGTAGATACCTTGTAGGGCTTTCAATAGAAAGTTTGTATCGGAATGCATAACTATCGATATGTATGTACACAATTATGATCCAACCAGTTTAATACATGTATGTTTCATAGCGGGATTTCCATCTTGTACAATAAATTGTCAGACAGTACAAACGAGTCATGAACCCGAGCGTGCATTGTAGAGACAGCGTGTGGACACAATAAAATTTATAAATGAAATTAATTTCAATGATTGGCCAGGCCAACTTATAATTTTGCGTCATTATCATTAATTAGTGCGAGAATTGTCAAAGGGTTGTAAGACTTTAGACTAGGTCGGCATTAGTATCTCTTGGTTATTCCATACCGCTGGGTGGGCCACCTTACAGTACAGACGAATATTAAATTATAGCGTGCTATATCTTGGTTATTCCATACCGTTGGGTGTGCCACCTTACAGTACAGACGAATATTAAATTATAGCTTTCTATATATTGGTTACTCCATACCGTTGGGTGCGCCACCTTAAAGTACAGACGAATATTAAATTATAGCATGCTACGCATTGGTATCTCTTGGTTACTCCATACCGTTGGGTGTGCCACCTTACAGTACAGACGAATATTAAATTATATCGTGCTATATCTTGGTTACTCCATACCGTTGGGTGTGCCACCTTACAGTACAGACGAATGCTAAATTAGAGCGTGCTATATCTTGGTTATTCCATACCGCTGGGTTCTATAGCGATATTATCATTATTGTACTCGATTACGCTGTAGCATGAAAAACACGAATAAAAACTAAAATGTAGTAAAATATTATGTCTAAAATATAGATTTTAATTTCACAGGAGGGCAAACGTTAGCGTGCGACGTGTAAAATACCGAATTAAAATTAGAATAAATTCTAAGTCTAATTTCGCCACCGTAAATACTATGCTTTTTAATGTACCAATACTTTACAGGAAATTTATAAAAATATAATACATTGCCGCATGCACGTAGATCAATCGAAGGAGTGATGAAACAATTTATTCCATGTAGTGACTGGACCTCGCTGTTGGTTATACAGCGAAACGCGTTAAAATGCATTAAAATACGCGTTTCATTATTTGTAAATACTTAGAGATTACCTGTTTTACATAGCATGGAACGGACTTACCTGCCATCCTCCAGTCTTCATGATTGACCTAAGCAATGAATGATCCACGATGTGAAAACCCGGACATTATATTACGCGGGATACGTTTGTATTTGGTGTTTACGGATCTCGACAGTAAAACCAATGAATAAAAGACTGGACTGAAACACAACACTTCAATGTTGCTTGCGAGATTGAACGATTGCTTTCGCACTACAAAACAAAACAAAACTGACCTTTTTTACCGAAGACAAAAGGCCGGATTCATACAAGTACATACTACCATCTATAAGATTTGGAAACATAATGGAAGGCAAAGGCTTTCCTTCCTGGGCGCCCGGTATCAAGTCGCTGCAGCTCTCTATTCACGGCATTTCTGAGATCATGGATTAGACAGCTGAACTAATTACATAGAGGTTTGGTATTAAGGTAGGGAAACAGTGCCGTAGCAAGGGGAGGGGCCGTTCCCCCCCCCCCCCCCAAGTTTTTTAACCCGAAAAGTAAAAACAGATATGTATAAAATGTTGAAAATAAAATTTAATCTCCCAGAGGTTTGAAATAATAACAAGATGTCAATAATTCCGGAAGGAATCATTCCTGATAAACTACAATATCCATTTCCCCAAATCATAATATTTGCACTTTACCGTAAGTTGGGCGATGCACAAAAATAACAGCCAAAAAATTAAAACAAACGAGAAATTGTGACATGGTGGAGGTCGCCAATTTGTTTGTGGGGGACAACCAGCGGTGCAAGCGCTTATTTGGGAAGTTTTCAAAAAATGACCTGCCGATGAAGTCAATGTTTGCCTCTAAGGCAACTCAGACAGTTTTATGAACTACGAACTTACTATGATGACTCTGAGTCTCTGACAGGTGAAACATTTGCTGGTTTCAAGATACAGAGACAGTCGGTTTTTTATTTTGTAATTGACGTTGCAAGTGTTATACTTTTTTCAATGTGCATTGGTTTGCTGAGACATTATAGGAAGTAATTAGCGATACGCGTAACTAATAGCTCTTGGAGAATGCTGGAAATAGCATTTCCGAGCCTCTAGATTTCAAAATTTCCTGGGGCATGCCCCCATACCCCCTAGCGGCTCGCGCCTTAGGCGCTCGCTTCAGGCCCCACCCCCCCACTTATTTTACCCTTGCTACGGCACTGGGAAAACCAAACCACACGCAACCCCAAAGCCAAATCTTGGTTGCATCCTTTTCGGGTCTGAAACCCACGTCCAGCTGCAAAACAGATATGTTATCAACTTTTTATGGGGTAAGCCTTTCGTCTTCTCGAGACCGGATGATTGCGCAGTATCTTATCGTATTATTTATCTTAACGGGTCTGGTGGCCGAAAAATCCAGTATGGATAGACGTCTGCCTAATTTGCGTGGAATGATCAGAACTTATATAATTCTCAATGCCGTGCAATTGCAAAGGATAGTTAAGAGAACAAATTTATATTTTAATAACTCATGGATAGTTAAATTACTCTGACACGTTAAATTTATAAGCTCGACGGAGAACAAATCAATTTTTATCACTGACCCGCCAACGCAGTGCAACATGCCCTGAGTACTGAACCATTGGCTGTACAATTGACAAACGGAAGGGTGGCCCAAAGAGGTTTTGACAAAGCTTTTGAACTCGTGCACGATTTCTGTTACTGGAAAAAGAGGCCGACTAGAGTCGATAACGACATGTGTGGGTGGATTTTTATCAGATAAGTTATGGAAAACGTACATAGTGACAGCCCGTCGTCTGTGTATTCAAACAGTCGATTCAATGAATTATCATTAAAACTGATTTGCCGCCATACGGTACGTAAGCTTTCATTTAGTTCCGTTGCTGGGAGCTTCCAAAGTACATTAATTTTTGGGATGGTAAACGACGTTTCGCCTACAGATCTATGCCCTGACCAAGAAGGTAAGCAGATATTTTATGGCGAACAGTTATTGCACTTTTCAGTCTTAATTCTACTTACTCAAAACGATCGATAATCAGGAACATACTGTAATCACTCCTTAGGCTTGGGAATTTCGTGGTAGATAGATACAGATGGTACATTGATTTAGACAATATTGAGGTTTTAACTTTATTCTCATCGCTTCTTTGCTTGAGTTTATCAAGTTGATACCACCAGGAAGACATAGCTGTGATTTCGACCACTCACGACTGCCAATATGGCAATTCTTGTTTAAAAAAAACTATATATATTCAGCCGTAATTTGCTGCCTAACGTTGTTGGCAAGCCTTTGCTTGTGTCTTGAAATAATGGAAAGACTTACGATTGTAAAGTCTGCCACTTGAAACACATATCAGTACCATTACAATACCGTTTTATTTTGCTTGAAGGGATATTTTAGGAGTATCTTGACATCAATTTCTCGACCAAGAATGATCCCATTTGTTGTAATGCATATAACATTAAATTATCGTGCAGGAAAAAATAATGATGCTCGATGTACAGCTTTGCTTTAGGTGGTCTTATAAATTATGCTCGTTTATTCTACTCTTTCAGTGGCCTCCCATTATCAAAACGGATGACATTAGTCCATTCATAATTGTTTTTTTTTATGGGAAACAACTAATTTGCAACACAAAATTGTACTATATTTCTCGAGGGTGCGACACTCTCTTGCACGATAAAAAGAAAATCAGCGAGTTTGCGGCGGACGTTAACCCACGCTTAACGGAAGCTCGAATTATTTACTGATGCATAAAGGATCCCGAAAACAAATAAATACATTAAAGTTTCCGAAAGACCGTCTGTAACAGGAAGTATTTATTAACAACCTCTTTTCTACACCATTTCCAGTATGTTCTCTTTTCAACTATAAGGAATATTATTGCTCGGTTTAATAAGCACTCTGTGGAACTTAAAACACGGTAAATGATGAAGGTACATGGTAATTAAATATTTGTTTTCTATTGCATGTCTCTGAAGTTTTGATTAATCTTAATTCCAAAGTCCATGACATTTTCATTGTTCTAAACCTCGACTGCCATCCGTATTGTTCTATTATTTCTCAAGGTTAATATTCTAAAAACAAATTTAAAAAAATCTTTGTCAAGTTTATTTCATCAGATTGTATCAGATTTTTTACTGAAAAATGAAAGGAAAAAATTTATATTGTACGTACGTAGATTGATCGGTATGTGTGACTATTTTCAAGTAAATATTTAGAACAATGCCCTGAATACATCAACTCTTATTTTCATCCTTTTATTCTGTACAGTGAATCTAATCTACAGTTACTCTTCAGTGTTAGGTCTGTAATGCACTGTACAATATTCACAATGGGTAAAATCCTACAAAGTTGTCCTTTTATGCATTGAACATTTACAAACAAATATGCATTGTCAGTGTCAATATGTGCACGAAAGTTCATAATACACTCCGCAAATGGAGTGGATTAAAAAAAAACCATACGTATCCAGTCGTATTACAAAACTGAAGGGTGCTCTGCTGAAAGATGCAACTAAAACAGATCGAGTAGGGGTGATAAAGAGGTTCTACATGGAAAAAGACATGAACCCTGATTGCTTTCAATATAAGTATATAGAAGATGCGATTTTATATTGAGGCTTAGCCAGGGAACACTGAAAAACTGAAGCACTGTATAGACTAACAAATAGACGATGATCAAACGACCCAGTTGAAAGAACTTAAATGAGTTTTACTATTAATAGTTCTGCAAAGCTTGCGACATCTAGTAATTGCGTGATGTCTGCACAAACAAGCTTTTGATATGTCCACGTGTATACCAAACTGTTTTTTTTTTATGTAAGACTGTTCAAGGATCAGTTTAAGCCAAGTCGTGACGCTAATTACCCTAATATCACATATTTGCTTTCTAAATAGCCATCTTTTTGGAGAATAATTTTGGAGTGATAGTTCACTTCTAGGCTGCATGTGCAACCTTTACTTGCAAAGTCACGACATTTCCCATTCGCCGCGTGTGATAATTTTCCTAGTATAGCAGGTATTTCGTTATCTACCTTGCTAAATACAAAAAAAGGCATTCCACACTTACCACAATTGCTGTAAGCATGATGTGTACTTGTTTTCAATAAATAAAAACTGTCCCAAGTTACCAACAGGTGCTTGTAATATACGAAAACACGAGGGGCTCTCGCTGCTAGCAGGGAACATACCGACCGGTACTTCGCGTTGACCATGGTTAAAATGTTTAAAGTTACGCAACGGCGATTGCATGTACAACTTAAAAAAAGTTGTGAAATAGGTACTATTTAAAATGACATATTAAAATTAATACTAAAGCTATAGTAGCAGTTACTTCCTCAAGTTGCAAACTAATTTGTAGACAACCTCTTATTGCACAGATATGTTCGTGACTCTGTCGAGTTCATCCACAAACCACCGACTTGTTAACAAATTAAAATAATAATAACGGGGTTTTAAAACATAATAATGAAAAAAAAAAGTAAAACTTGTGATGCAAACGACCAACACCTCTTCCGCGTGGGCGACATTTTCCTCTTTTGGTAACCACGATGAATGAACTTTTTACAAGGACAGTGCTTTGCTGTATCCATGGGTTGTGTCAAGAGAGGATGTGTGTCACGATTTGACTTCAAGTCTGTGTCACATCAATTCGGACTTAAATGAGTTTGGAACTTTGTACCATGCATGATAAGGACTAGTTAACTTTCTCTTCAAACTAGATCTATATAATTATATTATACACATGGCTAGGAACCCAAAAGTTATATTTAAATTCTAACAGCAGGTGGTGCCCCGTCCACGGGTGTTCTTAATTGTTAATATTTATCCATCTAATCAAACTCATAATCTCTTCATGGACGCATGAATTGCAAACAAAAAAAGTAAGAAGTGAATTTGAAGTGTTTATTATAATGTTAAAAAAAAAAAAATAGACAATTGCATTTTTGGTTACAAATATTATTTAATTAAAGTGATATGGGTTCTTCGGAACTCTAACTCTGAGCAACACAATAGCTGTCAATAAACTCATATATACTGCGACCATCCACGGTCTGTGGTCTTTTACCACAATTCATCGTTAGCAAAATAAATAATTTTTCTTACAAATTCAATTTGACTAAAATTGAATAGATTCATTCTGATGCCAAAGGGCCTCCTTTAGGTCAACATATCTGATCCCTAGTGAAATGAATGCTAGTGAAGATGCTTCTGAGAGAAACATCCACTAATATATATAGCTAAAAGAAATTTGCACAAAATTATGAGCAACTTAATAATGCATACCTATAATATTAAGTCATTTATAACACACATAGCTGCCACACTATCACTGCCCTGGTATTTTAACTATAGTTCTTATTAATTTTTGATTGAAAATTGCTATGACATGGTCCAATTATACACGATTATATCGTTATATTATATTATATTAGATTCGGTCAACTCAGCCCGGTCGGCTGTTTTGCAATTGTGTATCAATGAACACTGCATGTGAACCGGATTGCTAGCTGCTACAACAACAGTCAATACATATATTCAAGTTCTCAGTATAAATTCGCTTCCTTTAATAACATATACATTTCATTTTGAACTTTAAGAATTATGTTATTTATGTACTTTGCCATTATTTTTAGCTAACATGCACCTGACAAGATTATCGACTGAGTACATACATTTGTAAGTTTTAAAATGGTTGCTTAAGTTAATCACGAGAGCAATCTTGTTCATTACAACCATTCCAAGCGAATGTCATGACAGTGATATTTTGCCCCTATATGGTATATGGCTTGCATCATTTTAGCTTTTTCTACATAACATTTCGATTATGCCATTCATAGAATGTTCTTAGTAAATTCATAAGTGACAGTTTTGGCGATCGTAGAGTCCTGCTTCTAAAACTCGAAAGCTGTTTGATTGTTTCTAGAGTTTTTAGTTCCTTCGCCGGAGTTCGAATGTATATCTTTACTGAGCCGGAAGCATATGAATCAAAGCTACAGCTACAAGCTACACGGTAGAATGGTCCAAGTAACCACAAGAACTACAAACTCATTGGAAAACCTTTAAGACAACTTTTAGTTAAAGACTAATTATACTGTACATTCGTTCTTATACAATGTAGGTATAACTTACCAAACAATTTATCTTTGTTTAACAAACTACGTCGTCGTCCAAAAGGTCGTATTTTCAATAGTTGCATGATTAATGACTTAAAATTAAATTAAAACCGTCAAATAATTAAGTGACTCCCATTTACAAAACTCAGTGAAACAGAAGGCTCTTGAAATAACTCTAAATGGTGTTCACAGGTCAGGTACTATCGAAACATGTCGCGTGAAGATTTCTACTGACACTGAACAACGAACTAATCAGAAAACATCAAATGAAAGGTAGGTAGATTCCTTTTTCTATCATCAGAGTGGTTGTCATTCATTTAATCGGTAGTAGTGATACAATGTGATTAACGTTCACAAGGCTCAGCGGCCATTATGCCGACCAACAAACTTGGAAGACAAATATTCTATACAAACGCAGTACACGTAATTATGTTACTAGCTAAAAAGTCGAAATTTAACTGATGATATGTGAGTTAGAAACGAAGAACTTAAATAACATTACTAGCAAATAAAACTATATATACGTATACGCATATTGACGAATGATACACAGTATCTCAGTCTTTAATTCGTTCAAAAAATGGAACCTTATGTGAAGGTACTTGTAAGCATATATAGGTATTTATCAATCAGCAGAATAAAGGGGCTATATCATCATATGCTTCAGTAGGTTCGTGACTCATCCGAAGTGACAGTGCTTCTTAATTTCAAATACCGACTTAGCTCGACTTGTACGTGTACGTTCAGTGGATTGATCATGCAGATGAACTGCCGAAGCAACAATTTATTATCGATTATAGAATATATATGAGTACAAGAGTGTACATGCATGTACTTTGATTCTCCACATGTCGGTATAGACATGCGGTTCCGGCATGCAATAACTCAAATACTTGAGCTAGAATGTTTGGATTTCTTCAGGGAGGGTTTGACTCAATCATGAACAATGATTTGGTTCCAGTCAATGGAATCAATGGATCGGATCCCACATGAACTGAAATGTTCAGCTCTGTTTGTGGGGGACCATAAGTGTGTCGCCGTATAACGTTCAAAATGACATCGATAACAGATTATGGGTAACCACAACCTATAGATCTATAAACAACAAAACCAACAACTAGCTTAACACCCGTCAATAATACTTAACTGTACAAAGTTCAGTCTCAATAACATGCAACTACTGGTACTCACCATCACAATTTCTTTTCTCAAAAGTTCCCTTCAATGTAGCATAATTAAATTGACTTGCATATTCTTTCCGTTAAGAGAGAATAAGGCAGAGTAGAAGAGATGAACGGCGTCACGTTTTCTGTTAAGTGGCTCTGCAGGTTATAAAATTCGCTCGAGGGCGACCACCGGCACAAATACCAACTTGGCATTATTGGAAAGAACATTCAGAAGGTCTAATATAATATTGACCACATAAATCATGTCTGGGCCATGAAATAACCAGGAAATTGGCGAAATGGATAACATTAATTATTATTATTAACACAGTCAAAATTCCGTAACATTGACTGAATAAGGCATTTACCGTCTAAATTTAGATCTACGTCATGTGCTCAGATAACCGCAAATACGGTATAGATCAGACATCGGTAAAATTACATCCGTTGATTAATCAGTTAAAAAAAACAGAGTGTTCCGGTGTACAAATTCTCACAAAATAATTTCCGTGGCCCACGACGTTAAGGCGGGCCATTTTTCCGCGTCTTAACATGGGTTAAATGGAAATATCTCGTTCACGTTTCAAGCAATCCAAAAACTCTATGCTCATCCCATGAATCTATGTTATGGGTGATTTTTGGGTATATTTGGGAGGAAATAGTTTTTCTCAAAGGAGTTGTAAAATTTAGGGAAATGAGAAATATTGAAGATTTGATGTAGTTTTAAAATTAGAATTAATTTTTGAAGTTAAAAATTAGTAGATTGACATTGACAGACAGTTGATAACCACGCAAGAGCACCCGCGTAGGTGTCAACTGTCTGTTGGTGTTCCCAAAATTATTTTCTTTCTTCTATTCCTTCTTTAAACCTCTTAAAATTTCCTTGAAATTTAGGTGAAGTCCCCCCTTAAATAAGTAAATTTCGCCCCTCAGCCGATTTACTTCTGGGGAGGGAATCATTGGAACCGATCGAGCCGCGACCCTCCAGTCGAGTCATTGCAATTTGCAATAGGCCCAACCAAGTTCGTACATAGTTAACTATGGTTCGTAGGACCAAAAATTGTTCTTTTCGAATTCCGAAACTTAAAATAACTTTTTGGCGATAGCGCGGTTTTCAATTAAGTGTCGTGAAACTCAAAACCAAAGCAATTACAATGAATCACAGCAAACAACACGATGAACCATTAATAACTCAAAGCAAATACACGTAACCGTCGCCAAGCGCGGAAAAACGCGTGCGACCAAGTCGCGAATGGTTTTGCATACGATTCATTGGTTGAGTAGGTGGCGCAAGTTTTTTAAACCAATCACAGAGCGTAGCCAGTAAAGCAAAACCAAAGCAATTCAGCGATTTTATTACTTATGACAGTCAATTGAAAACTGCTGTCAGTACTGACTTATAAGGGCCGAATGTATTTAACAAAGTTTAGACAGGGTTTAACAAAACCGTGGCCTAACCCGAGTTTAAACTGGCCAACCTCAATGTGTTAACGTCATTTTCAGTAGACCCTGTTTCGAAGAAAAAAAATAAGTAGTTACATTTAGACTGACCTGCGTATAAGGACCTAAAGTAGATTTAGACCGATTACATTATCTTAAACCACGGCCTAACTTAGACTTCGTTAGATATGCTGCCCTCAGTAAAAGTTCAGAAGATAATTCTCAACTTGGTCAAGATTAGTATAAAATACCTCTCACTCGTGAATATGTCTTATACAATGACTGACTGTCAGCGACTAGTCTCAAGGGGAAATACTTGAATCGGCTTCGTTTAAATATTCCACCAGTTCTTTTCAGAAATTAGCAATGCTATTCAATTTTGTATCGAAACGCTTCCTATCTGTCTTTTAACACATTTACACGAATTAACGCTAGCGCTATCACCATGACAACTATTGAGGGTTTATCATAAAATACACTGGCTGCTTTTAGGACATTCTTGGTCACGGAATATTTACAGAAGAAAGAAATTGACCATGTCAGCTTATGTGCAGCGACTAAGACAACAGGTACATTTTTGGTTATGGCAATATCATTGGCATGCATCTCCATCGGGATACAATAGAGTGCTCAGAGTCTTTTCACGCAATCTCGTTCCCAGAGTTCTCGTTACCCTTATCCAGCGACAGGAACGGACAACAAGGACCTCTGGGATAACTTTGGATAAAGCGTTCCGCCATGACAGGATTCTTGGACTTCCGGTTCTACTGCGCATGTGTTCTACTCCAGTAGAACGGGAAGTCCAAGAATCCGGATCCTGTCATGGCGGATCTCTTCCCCCAAGCCCCCAAAGGTCCTTATTGTCCGTTCCACAAGGGTAACGAGGACTCTGGGAACGAGATTGCTGGATGAGGGTAACGAGAACTCTGGGAACGAGATTGCTTTTCAGGCAATTTCAGTTGCGTAGAAGAAAACTGTGATATCCTAAATTTGTAGAAATTAAATACGTGGGTGATCTGAGCGCTTTCTTGCTTGCGGCACATGCATGTTTGTCCGTAAACAATGAAACAAAGTGTTGATTATCATTTTCCCTCAGTTAAGCGGCCTGAATAAAATAAGTCACTTGTAACAGGAGCATTGGTTCGAGGGTGAACGCCAATTCAAAGGTTTTCCTCTTGACTCTTTCAAGTTACTAGGCGGTCCTAAGCTGCACAAACAAAAATTGAGCTCAGCCACAGTCAGGTAATAAAAAGCGCGTGGTTTTGGAGAGGAGGGGATGGGGGCGGGGGCGTATTAAATCATCTTTAAACATATAAACTTGACCATTTTTGAATGACGTGTGTTAGCAAGTGGATTGTTCCATATGCTCGAATAATTGACTAACAAAGGCGGAGAGCATAACTCGGAACTGAAGAAAATATCCAATGTGGTCCCAGTGCAATTACTTGACGTAGATAATAGCGGGCTAGCTACGTGACTAGCTTATACCGCAAAAAAGAGAGCCGCTGAGGAACTGACCAAAGAGAGTAGAACTCGGAAAAAAAATACGCGGCGATATGTTCCCAGTAGGCTCATCATAATTTTATTTTGGTAAATGGTTAGGATTATATCTAATACCGACTCCAAAATCAGCGTTTACGTGCTCAATACAGAGGGGTGATAAATAAATT
Organism: Desmophyllum pertusum; assembly: GCA_029204205.1. Classification (NCBI taxonomy): domain Eukaryota; kingdom Metazoa; phylum Cnidaria; class Anthozoa; order Scleractinia; family Caryophylliidae; genus Desmophyllum; species Desmophyllum pertusum. The sequence goes on along the minus strand of MU826827.1, from coordinate 3,835,965 downwards.
TGTTCACCCCTGATTTAAAAGCGGAAAAAAATGAGAAGGAAGACCGGGTGAGAGAGAATGTTCAGTGTGGTCTGCCGGGCCCAAAACATGTTAAATTCGTCGAGTCATTGTAATCACTCTTTATAAGGCTTGGGAGAACGTGACCTATACCGCAAGAAAGAGAGCCGTCCAGTAACTGAATAAAGAGAGCATAATTTTGAAAGCGAAATACGTGATGTTGTTGTTTTGCAGGTTGTATAAACCGTTTATCCCGAGGGTTAAGCGGTACTAATTAGCGGTACATGCAGCAGCCATTCATGTGAAATCGGGCGGACTATTATATTGGTCAAGCTCAGTCATTCTAAACTGAACATGCTCGTGGTAAGTGTTTCCCGCGATCACTTGGGCATACTCTCACAATACATGTAGTATATATACATACACACACACAATACTTCGAGTGCAGCAATTGCCTATTCCTTTACATAGTTTGTGCGGTAAAAGTCCAAGGAAACGTGTTCCAATATATACGGCTATTTGCGCTAACAATCAGCTAGTGTAGTCAGTGTAGCTTTTCTACCAATTTTGATAAAGGAGCTACGTCACGGATTGCGCATCTTGAAAACAAAAATGGCCAATTTTTTCAAGTTCGCCATTCGCCGATCTGTCTTAATCTTCTCCATCTTCAACCATCCTTGTTCCTGTTTGGTTTATTATCACCTCTTTGGTGTTTTTCAACCTTAATAAACATTATTTTGAGGCTTTCTTCCCTGAATTTGAAGGTTATTTTGCGCTTCGCAAAAATGACTTAAAATATCGTGACATAGCTTCTTAACCATGAAAACCACAATTAGGCATCAAAAGTAAAACAATGAAGTAAATGAACTCTGTCAGTCCTGTGATTATATAAATGCAATTGATTGGCGTTTATTTGCTCTGTGCTCAAGATAGACTTAGGGGTGTGGCATTATAAGTTAAAGAGTCGCGAAATAATTTCGCTTTTCATAACACAACTAACATATTTCGCAATTTATTTAAACAATATAAACACTTCACTGTTTAATCTATCGGGTTTTGAAAATATTAACTACGTGAAAGAATGGATGGGTATGCATGTACTATTTCAAAAACGAGTGTTTCATCACGATTTCCAAACACGAGAAAACAGATGAAAGCACGAGGCCGTAGGCCGAGTGCTTTTATTGTTTTCGAGTGTTTGGAAATCGCGATGAAACACGAAGCACGAGTTTTTGAAATAGCTTCTCAAACAGAAGCTTTAAAAAGAAAGCACTAATTAGTAGTAGTTGACCCGCATTGTTTTCCAGTTCTTAATTTACGGTTACCAAACGTAAGCTCTGAATAGTAGTAATGAAATACTGTTTTGCGCTTCTAATTAACAGTTTCTAAATCCGTTGGGGAAACATGATCATGAAGTCAAATGTAAATTAGTGAACATTTGTTATTTTGCATTTCGAGCATGATGATAATCTACTTTAATGCCCTGAAGTCATTCAAGTATCTTGTAGCTCAATGGAAGAGCGTCCGACTACTGTGCGGAAGGTCACAGGTTCGACTCCAGCTGGTAAAACATTGAATTATTTTTTTCTTTGAAAAATGCTTCCATGATAATTACTTAGTTTTTTCACTTGGGCATACACTCTTTAAAAGCTCGCGTTATAAGTCGTGGCCGCGACGATAACCTTTGTAGTGTCCAGTATCGTTACATGTGACGTAACTAATCATGTTTACAGTTAAAGTCAACTTTCTCGTGAGCGACCACCAAACGAAAACGTGGTCGCTTAGGCAGGTGGTTGCTTACGGGGAAAATCAACAACGTTACTTTCATAAAACTAATTTATTCCTGGTTTTTGCTACATGCATGCACCGTTTGTCAAGCACATAATTTCTCGGTAAGCATCACGGTGTTATCGTGTTACGAGGTTATCACGGGTCCGGTCTCCAAGATTTACGAGCAACGTAGTCTGAAGCGTGAGCCACTGAATGAAAAAGAAAACTGAATTGTGTGACATCTGAGTAACGAATTTCTAACAATCCTCTTGGGTGGTCGCTTACCGGAAACAGAAAACAAAAGAATATGTCAAATTTCTGGCCTAAAAAGTGGTCGCGGTCGCTTAAGAGATTAGACCAGTGGTCGCTTACGAGAGAGTTTTTGAAACAGTATTTGACAGAAAGACAAAGTCAAGATGGTCGCTTACGAAAATTTGTCGCCAGTAGAGAGTTGACTGTAGCAGATAATCAGGTTGACTATACAATTAAATTCACTTGTTCAATTTTTTTCTGTGCTTAGCTTGTCACTTCCTCATTACTTCCCATTTAAAATATGTGTCCTCTGGCTATTGGAATTCTACTTTAAGAGGTCGATTCAGTTCTCTTCAGTATCCATTTCAACTTTTTAATTGTTATTATTAATTCTTATCAATTTCAATATTTTAATTGCTTTTTTTTCCTGTAAAGCATCATTAAACTCTAAATGTACTGGCGCTTTATAAATATTTTATGATTATTAGTGATAGATACAATATGAGTGACAGATCTGTATAGGTATTTACAATGGCGAGCCGAAGATTGTATCGAGCTTACGACACAAATGCATTTTGTTCATGTTTATCGACTCTCTTAGCTATACAAATTATTTTAGGCGAGTAAATCAAAGGAAACGTTTAATACATTTGTATTAACATTATTAACATAACCGGTATGTTAAGATAAAACGTTTAAATGTAGGGGACCACACAAAAGTAAAGTGATAAATCACTTGGCTACTGTGTTTATTGCTTCGTCTGCTGGACTCGTTAAATTAAACACTTGGCTACAAACTAGATCATGGGCAATGACAACAGTGCTTGGAGAAAATCAGCAGCTCTTTCCTTGCTTTCCGTAACAACCGATTCTTAAAGGAGGCGTTAAAATTTCTTCATTATAGCCCTAGGCCCGGTTGCATAAAGCAACTTGATTAACCGTAACTTATCTTAAGGTCATTCCTTAGTATTGCACTGCGCATCCTTTCTGCGCATAATTTCGCGCGTAATTAGCGCGCGCACATTAAAAACATGGCGGCTTTTTCATTGTGGTTATGCTCGCCAGAGAGGTAAATGATTGTTTTCTCGTAAACGAGCGTGGTGACCTATCATTTTTTCCGTATATTTAAGTCTAGTAATCATCTTCTTTCTATACAAGGAGTATAGACCAATTCTCAGTGCAGGAAAATTAATAATCACTGAAAACGTGAAAAAATACGTGTTTTTGGTTGATTTTGTAAGGAATTATGAGGTATTTTAGTCGATTATATCTCTTCGCGGGGTTGGTGACCTATTCTTTTTATTCTATATTTTGAAACATTACATCACAATGTTCAACTAGGGAAAGTTTCAGAAACTTCCCAGTGCAACTTCTATTTCGATGGAATAACCTTAAGTTGCTGTACATGCAACCACCAACCCGGCCCTGGACCTGAGGAAGATTTGTTATCTTGTCGACTCCTTTTGCTGTAGTGCTTGACGTCTTGCAATCAGTTTGGTTTACTATGTTATAGTATACTCAACAAAATATGCAGCTTCTGATTGGTCAGTGACGAGTGCATAAATAGGTTATAGAGTGCAATACGGAATTGTGATAACGGTACCGGACAAGTAGAGACGTTTTTGCTGCTTAATGGCATTGAAATAAGCTTTCAAGTTAATGGTTAAATATTTTCTAAACTATAGTACTGTAATTCTTTCAAAAAGTTCACGCTTGGGGCCTGCGCGTTCAAATAAAACATGTGAACACTCTGGAAACTAGTGAAGCGTTTCGTGTGCAGAGTGATGGCCGCAGCAAAATTTTGTTGAGAATATTATAAACAAAAAATCGTATGAACTGCTCGTGCAATTAGTGTTTTATGGTCACTCGTGATGTTTTGAAAGTTCTCAAATTGCACGAGCCTTTAGAACTTTCAAAACATCACTCGTGCCCATAAATCACGAATTGCACTCGCGTTCATACGATTTCCTATACTTATGACTGCGGTAGAGTATAAAAGAACACCTACAGGTTTTTAATTGAACCACTTGTGGGTTTTTCTTTAATAGGGCTACCTAACGTTAACTTGAACTTTATGGTAATAATTCTTCGTGCGGGTCCTAGAACGTATAACGTAGAGCATTACCACAAAACCTCCAGAAAACGGGTTTACCGGCGGAAACGAAAGAAAAGACATTGACCCGGTCAGTTTATTGCACAGCCACTTGTCAAAATTAAAGCAACATGACGTTTTTTGGTTTAGTGATTTCATAGAAAAATATCGGAAAGCGTCTTTATCAAAGACGGCCGGTCGGGTATCACTCAGTCGCTGTATGTGTTAACAGCCTCAGTTGTGGGATCCATGAGTTGCAGTCTCTCCTAAAGTTGCTGCTGGATGTTTTGTCTATGTAAAAAGCATGGAGTTTATGAGCGTAATTCCTGCACATTTATACATGATGACGGATACAGATAACCAATCTCATGACGTCTTAAGGTTAGTATTTACCACGAGGGGAATATCATCCTCTCTAAATATCATTCTGCATGCCACATGTTTGCTCATACAGAGGATTCCTGTTTTTTTTTTCCTGTTTTTTTTTAAAGTTATAAATATACATGCTAACTTACGAAACACTATACTTTGTCAATAGTAGTACGTCATTATTTTTGTCATAAAGCTCTTACTCACTAGGTTTTGTATGAAAGAGTCATATCAGCACATGTCGGTAGCAAGATGAGGCTCTCAGTTTCCATCTTCGATTTAGCATCCTTCATTGCCAGGTTGAATGTATCCGTTTGGTTTCCCTTGAAATCCCGAAATTCTCCATAAAAAGCACACACGGATCCTTGATAAGGACCTATATCAGTACCCATATCCATCACGAGAAGTGATGGTCAACCTCGGATAGCACTGAATCCACGTGCACCGGCGTTAGGACTGAATAAAAGGACCATATGTGTGAATGTATAGATATATTAAGGTCACTATATTGACCACTATTGGCCCCGCATCAAAGATTTACCACGATAAAACAAAATGCTTATTATAATTATAATTCCAAAAGAATTGTCAACGTCCCTGTTCAGTAAAATTTCACGAAAGTTCCTAAATTAATTATGGTTTAGATCTTCTGATCAAAATCCATATTTTTAACCTAGAGCTTTTCAAGCCATCGTCAGACTCGAAGAACCCATGAAAACTAAACTAAAATCAAAGATGAAGTCGTGTCATTGGTTCCTGCCGTGTGACTAACACTATAAATCAGTGAATCTGTTCCAAGTGAGGAAATAAATGAATTTACTGCTAAACAGCTAGGCAATAGACCTCTTTAGCTTGGTTTGTTTAACTTGCCCCATTTCAGACCATTCACGTGTACATGCATGAACGCATAATAATAGACAGAGGAACAATTCCTAGAGAAAATCACATGATCCCAAATGGGCAATTTACATACGTACGAAGCTAAAAAGGTGTACTATAATTGGGTTATGAAACGCAAGCAGGTCTTTAAACTACTGATTGAAGTAAATGAACTAACTGGCTTCGCTCTACAAGGTGCTTACGTGCTCAAGATGGGGCGTGGCGATAACAGGGGTGAGAGGGTTGATGAATAATTTACTTCGCACTAAAATAAACGGGAAATAGTTTGGGCATTAGATATAGATGGACAAACAAACAAAACGAAAAAGGAAGCACGAGATGAGTCGCCCACTATCCCTATCTGAAATTTTCCTTGAGAAAACTGGCAAAAGAAATCAGCAATTAAAAAAACAAAACAAAGTATACACAAAGCATATTTATAGCAATTATTTGTGTAAGACAGATAAACAGAAGGTGTTTCAGGAAAAGGTAGTGATTTATCTGAGAAGTTCGATAGGTAAAACTTCTCTCATATTATTTACTTATAGAATTTGAACCTCGAGATTTGACTACGTGAAAAGCGTGGGAGCCTCGAATGGATAGCACGACCACACAGCGCGGGCGTGTAGAATGAATGAATGAATGAATGAATGAATGAATAACTTCACATTTTCCACTATACCATATTACATATCTTCGTTCTGCAAAGACGTAAATCAATAACTATCGGTATCAACACTTCAAGTGGAAATTGATATATAATATATATAGTTAGCTTAGTTTAGTTTATTAATTTGCCACACAAAATAGAACTGAAAACAAATTTAAATAATAATAGGAAAGGAAATTGACTAATACAGGAAGTGGTGAGGGGACCTATGAAGAAACCATAAGGCTTATAATATTAGGCCCCCTCGTTACATTTAGCCTATTTCTGGCCACATTAACACTGGTCAGACCGCCGGTCATTTGCTTCGTGTGCGATATGTCCTCAGTTGAAGAGGTTTCATTGTTGAATATCAATGTTGCCAGCCAATGTTTATAAGCGTAACAATACAACTTAGAGTAGGTAAGATATACTAACCGCTACTTAGTTTTTATTGTGATAAAATGGAAACATTAGCTTGTGTACATAGTCTCGGACGTAATACTCGACCAGTGCCACGAGGCATTCCCTATTTGGCCGGCATTCGTAAAATCTGAATTATGCCATGTTTTTAAATATTTTCGGGCTGCCATCTGTCAAACTTGAGTCCTTTTACTCGCCGATTAGAAAATATACCGTAACCAAAACAGTTTATTTAAACCCCGGGGGCAAAGTTCGCTGTGTGGTTTATAAGACTGTAATTGACATACAATTTAGCATGCATGCCAACGTGCAAGTTTGGAGCATGACTTTCTTTTTCGTCCGGCGTTCCTGAAAACTACGAAGCTTTGTTTTTCTTTTAAATGATAAACAATGACTTTTTAAAAAACATATTTAGCACGCCTCCCCTTTTAATCTCATTAGAGAAATCAATAAATATGAAATGCTAGTCCGTCGGATGGAAATCCCGCCAACCTATAGGAGTACGACGCACGTCAACCTGACACGCCCGTTGGTGAAAGCTCGCATCTCGGTAGCCTCTTTAAAATCAAAGCGGTCCATTAAATGTGGTTTTAAGAGACTGCATTACTCAAAATTTAACATAATTAGTAACTAGTGAAACTATTACAAGAATTAACTCGTGAGAAGCTATTTTTTTTTTGGACTCCCTGCAAGGCCGATCTAGTGTTCTGAACTAACAAAGGGTCTTTCGAAGGAAGAGAAAACTGACAAGCGGCATAAAAATTGGAAACTAATTGCGACTGTTTCCGACTTGCGGAAAGCACGTTGGTATAAAAGAGTTTGAATTTGAAATGCATGACACACAAAGTATCTTCGTTTTCTCTTTGTTGGATCTCTGGCTGAAAAAGACTCGAATCTCTTAACCAACGATGGCCATGACGACAAAGTTGTTGGTAGGTACTTTTTTTGCAAACTTAGCAGAATAACAATTGCGTGCTGATAGAAATCTAGGGGCTTTAATTGGATATTTAGGAATATAACGGCGAGAAGGTCACTGTTGTAAATGTCCACGTGTCGAAATTGACAATTGGATTGTGAAAGAAACGAAACGCAGAGTCGGTTGATTCAATAACTTGGAAACGACATAGAGTGATGAAACTTTGCAACTTTGTCACTATCAGTATTACTGTGATTACCTAATCGAAATCAAAATAGCACTTGGATAAAATAGAAAAACACCAAGGGGGTAATAACAAATCTATTGAAACTGAAGGGTGGTTTGAAAGGTTGAGGAAGATTATTAGACGGATTACGAACGACCTACTTGAAAAAATTAGGCGGCGATGTTTGCTTTCAAGACGTATTAATTCCGCGACTTAAGTAGCTCTTGAGCAACATGATGAGTTGTCACCAAAATTTGAATTTTGTTGGCAAAACTAAGAACTTGCGAAGATGTGCTATTCATTTGTATGGATTATGGGGTTACTTTCAAGTGAAATTGTCCACTATAAACTAGTCTGTGCCACACCTTTCGATTCTCAGCTAGCATAACTGGTTCTATCTCAAGCGGTGAACGGATAACTGTTGCAGAGATTCACTGCTTTCTTCAAGCAATCTTTATATTTCTTATCATATATATCAACCTTGTGATGTTCGTTTCAGCCATTTTGGTCGTCAGTCTTTCGTGCTTTTCTACTGTTAAAAGGCGGTAACAATTAATTGCACGTTAATGACATTAACTAAACTGACCGCGGACGAACATGGACGAATAGTTTCGTTGTAGATCAGCCGAATTATCAGTTTGTCTTGAATCGGCTGTGGTCATTGGAGATAACACTCTGTAGTCACGTCTTTCTTACAGATATACAAATATATGAAATTTAGAAATAAGTAAAATTCTACATAAATTACCTAAGACAACGGATCTTTCTCCGGAAGTCTTTGAAAGACTTGTTTTTTCCGCCGCTGAACTTTTTAATGTAAACTCGAATATTGTATGAAGAAACATGGTGTCCATATGATCATCGACAATCGTTAGAGTTGTTTGAATTTGGTAGTTTAACGTAGGTACGTGCACGAAGTCATTTCCCGTCCTACTGAAAAAAAAAAATGCAAGCAAGCCACGGGCCGAACGCTTTTCAGGTTCAAGGTCCGGTTTCGGAATTTTCTCGTCGCCGATCGATTGCCAAGTGCACGATCGTATGGAAACCCGAGGCTTTAAACTCCCACGATCATGCAAATCGCCGGAAATCATATGCATCCAAACTTTTACGCTTCTGATCTTCCAGTTTCAATTCAGAAGACACGATTCTTGGAAAACATACTTTAGAAATAAATATTTGGTAATACAGTCGAAGCTTTCTGAGCGGACGCTCTCGTAAGCGGACAGCTCCAGCAGTAGGCCGCCTTCACAAAACCCCGTTTGAACTCTAGCTCACGGCATACAAATATTTACACATTCCCGTAAGCGGCCAGCTCCCTGGTTGCGGACACTTTTCTGCTTTCCCGCGAGGGTCCGCTTACGGGAGCTCCGACTATAGTTTTAACTGACTTTTCTAGACTGAACGGGCGGCGTTATGTCAGTGGAAGAGTAAAACGCAATTTTTCTCCAAAGCAATACAATATACATTGATGACAGATTTCCTATAAGCTAATCTCTCAGTTCACTCATCATATCACTTGATGTATTTTAGATTGTGTCTATTTTTGTCATGTTTTTCTCTCTCAAACTCGCCGTTTGTGATATAATTTTAGTAGAGCTTTTAAACTTTGACCTTAATCCGTGCTTGGACCCAGCATCTTCTTAACCAAAAAAATAGCATTTCTTTTCATAGTATGCATGCACGTTTTTAAACTAGCTCATAATATATTTATTTTAAACATATATAGTTAATAGATAGGGATGGTTATGAAGCCCGGCAAACTTGAGGAGCGCTCACCCTAACAAACAAAGGTAAACAAAGGTCTACGACCGTGCACAATGATCTTTTGTTTTTCGATGTGGTTGAACTTAGCCGTGTTGCTTGAACACGCGTAAACACGTATTGTATTTTGTCAGGTTTTGTGCACGGACAAGGCGAAAAAAGCGAACAAAAACATATAACAAAGACCTTTTCCGGGCTTCATAACCCTTTCGTTCTATTAACTATGTTCTAAACTTTTATTTTGAATTGCTTCATCGGATCGGAACATACGTAATTCCTTGAGTAATCAAAAACGAAAGTAAATCAGCACTTGTATCTATGTCCAAAACAGGTTTGAAATTTATATTGAAACTCTACACATGGCTTCTCTTTTTTTTCCCGGTAAAAAGAAGTGCGTGAAAGAACGAATTGATCATGGGTGTGTTACGCCTTTCGCTGGCTACCCACGTTAAAACAGGTGTGAACATCCAAACCGATCATATCAGTCATCAAATGGCATCCTTCAACGGCGACATCATGATCCCGGTTAAAAATTATTCCGTGATTATTTTCTAACTTATCTTTACCTTTTTACCCGGGGGGAAGTACTCCCCTGCAGCCTGACGTCAATATCATTTGCGAATAACACGTATCTTGGATCTTTTGCCGTGATATGCATCGTTCGCCAAAATCAAATCGTGAATGAAGTGTTCGGTTCTGCTTTCCTCGAGACCCAAGTACGATATATAAAGACATTTTTTTAAAGATGCATTTTAAACTTATCATTGTTCAAACTTAGCTTTTTATTTTTTTATTGTTTTATTACTCACTATTTACGAGTGATTTTGTCGTCTACAAAATGGCGGTTTCTTCTCGTTTCTCCACAGTTTCGGAGGAAGATTTAGAGTCATATTACTAGACAATTCAATTCGTTTTATTATGATATTAATTAGATTTTCGCCTGCGACCACACTCAACTATCACATCATAGAAATCTCGAGCTCATAATCTAATGATTAATAATAAGCCACCGAAAACGTCTTCGAGGGGAAGGTAAACTTTTGGAGGGCAAACCTATTTTTAGGCCTGTTTACATAGGGAGGATGACCCTGGTACCAGGGTCACCCTTTCAGCCGGGCTAAAACATAGCCCGCCTTTACATGGGCGGGCTATTAGGGCGGGCTACATATATAGGCGAGCTATCTTTTTTGGCGCGCTATTGTTTTGGCGGGCTCAGGAATACTTTTTTTTGCAGTCTTTCTCGTGGTTGATATCTCTTCAGAACTTCGTATTCCTTTTCGTTTTCGTGCAAGACTCACTGCGCTGGCGACGTTCGGGTTCTTTCGCATTTCTTGGCTCACCTTCAACAACACCGCCGATATCGTCGATATCCGGTTTTCTAAAAATCCTTGTCTCGTCGTCAGACGATTTACTATGATCTTCTTAGACAGTGGAGGCTTTTGTATGGCACCGCCATTTTCGCGGGTTTTTCAAGTCAACAGAAATAGCCCGCCTAGGAGGGTGACCCTGGCAAGCAGACAGGGTGCCGGACCCGGGTAGGCGGGTGATGTAAACACTTCAGTGTGGTTTTATAAAGAAATGTATGAAAAGTTGGCCCTCCCAGGTAGCCAGGCTAGGAGGGTGACCCTGGTCACCCTCCCTCCATGTAAACAGGCCTGTTTTTGAGGGAAGGCACGAGACCTGCACCTGCACATGCATGTGCATGTATTTATTTTGTTACTGTAATATTGACCAGTGTCATTGACCTTCAAAATAAATTGACAAAAAAGGCCGAATCACGTTGGGAAGTCAGTAGCCGGCTAACGCAACTGAACTAAGAGCACCAATTTAGATCTTACTACTGAAGTGGATGTAAAATAATAGAGAGATTTTCGGGTTTAGGTTGAAAAAGAGCATGAACTATCATTATTTTGTTCTAAAACAAGGCTCCGATTTTTCATAGATCAGAACCACCGTACGCCACATCCGAGACCTTACTCAGTACTCTTGTGGTCACATGAAGGGTGCAAGTAAAAAGCTCTTCGCGACTGGTCCATGAAGACACGGCAGGGAGCAACTCGCCTAAAATAGATACCAACGTCCATAACATATTTCTCTCATTTTTACTTTTATATCGAATCCGGTTCTTGGAGGGAAAATGGGTGTCATTCACGGAGATACAATACCAAACCACTGAAACCAGTTGATGCCAATATAAAGTTCACGCGTAGTTCAAGTAGATTTCCTAAAATAGCACTTGTTCCCCAACTGTACGATTGGTTTTGTAGTGCCTGATTGGTTGAACGTAGAATGTTTTACTGATTGTTTGGCGCATGCGTGCGTGCATGACTTGCTTTATAGCGAAAGTGATTGTTTATCATTATCATCATGTAGAGTGCGTTAAATTCAACGCCTTTGTCGTAACCGATTAAAAAGCTCACGAAACGCAATCCAAACAACCTTAATACATCTGTACAATTAATCACTTTTGATTCATGGTTAATCGAAAACCACTCCAAAAGCCGTAATACTCAATTAGGTTGCGCGGCACTATTAGTATGCAAGTTGTATAAAATAACTGACCCCGGGGATTGGATTAGGGACGAGGAGACGACCGATATTTCAGGCTAGTTATTGACAAGTCATTTTGAACTTTTTCAGAGACTTATCATTGCTGCAGGAATGCTTTGGATACCAGTTAAAACCGGTCTTTTACAGTGTATGCCGACACCGACCAAAGGTAAATTCAAGTCATTTCTCCTTCATCACTCGCCGAGCAATTCAAAACCTTTCCTGAAGGTAGAAGTTGGAAGTAATAACAACGTAACTGGGATAGCCTTTGTAGGAGACCATAACCAGCCTAATGTCACTGGTAAGGAAGATCGAGTCTATATATGTTTGTTTTAATGTTTTAAAATAATCATATGTAAAAAAGTTATAAGGTGCGAATGAATGTATCGGTTAGTTGGACCCCAGATCGTCGTGCGGTCCGCTGAGCCCTAGCCATTACGTTATGTTCTTGCAGGGGTACCCAATGACGGTTTTCTCCCAAATGCTTTAAAACACTATTTTAGACTGTCTGGTGTGCTTTTAAAGATCTATAAATGAATTCTAAGCTGCGCTATAAAATTTATATCTGTTCGGTCATTCTAGGGGAACTTTAGACGACATGAATTTATTAGGGCTTTTTTTTAATCATTTCCCGAAAACCTCAGCTCTTCCTTGCTGATTTTTCCTTTCCGAAAATCCTAGCTGACCTTTTTTCCTTTCCGAAAATCCTAGCTGACCTTTTTTTGTACCCAAAACGAAATTTTTATCTCTCCGAAAATAATAGGCATTAATTTTCCCATATTAAGAAAGTTCGAGATGACATTTCCTTAAGAAAACTCCAAACTTTAATCCGAATATCTGAGGCGATTATAGGCCTTCCGAACAGATATTTCACCGAAACGATCCGTTGGGTGCCCTGTTCTTGGGCAAGACACACTCTCACTCTCTCCACCCAGAAATAAATGGGTGCCGGTGAATTGTCAGGGCAACCTGACAAAAATTACCTGTGATTACCTGCGATGGACTAGCATCCCACCCAGGGAAGAAACGCATGATACTCCTAGTCGTTGCTATGGAAACCTTAGTTAAGCGCCGGCCTGATAACCACTTGTCCAGTGTCAGACACTTGCGCCGTTTTTGATTGACCAGGCAGGTCTCTTTGACCAATCTGGTTCGAAATCCAAACTAATCGTGATTTGAATTCATCTTAAACTGAATACACTCTTTTTATTTTTTATTTTTTATAAGAACCTTTTTTATAAGAACGTTGAGGCTGAGATTGACCAAATTTTAAGAACATGCTAAGAACATAGCCAGCCATTTTTATTCACTTGTTTCTTGCATCGAACGCGAGCTCTAAATACAATATTCCAGAATCCTTTCAAAAATTAACAAAATGTAACATTTCAAATATCTCAGTATTTCAATATCTCAGTGAATAAGCAGTTCAAATCAGCTCAAAATACTTGAATGAACATTTTTTATATAGTAACAACATGAGTTTCTATCACATGAATACCATTTTCATGGTCACGTTTGAATCTTTTTTGTGAATTTCCAATACCATAGAACATGTTAAGAACGTTTTCAGGCTGAAATCGCCCAAAAATAAGAACATTCAGTCTTGGTTCAGCCTCAGCTCGAAAATTAGACGTTCTTATAGAAAAAAAGAGAGTGTATGTCACTCAGTTCAGTTTAGGAAATCAATTTTAGGAGCCACTATCTTTGGCATTGAGTTTTGATTAATTGAGGAGCCATTTGCCCTGTTGTTATTAATAGTAATAATTATTAAGAAACCAGTCAGCAGCATGGTATTTTTGATTGGCTTTAATTTTATGTTTGGTTTACCAACAGAATTCCTTATAAATCGCTGTAGAATCGCAACTGCAACTGGTTTCGAGTTGGTCATCATTATTCAATGGAGCCTCCGTCCCAGCTATACTCTTGCAGTGCGCTCCGGGCGAGTAGTGCTCGAGGTAAGGTGGAGAAGACGATAGTTACGATTTTTTTTATTGACGTCTAGTAGTGCTAGTAGAAGTCCATGCAGGTGAATAATTGTTAATTATCCTGCGAAATAGCGCGGAATATCACCTCAGACTTAGCCGACGATCAGGCGATACTCCGCGAGATTGAGCAGGTTAATTGTTTTATTATTCAACAATTTGATAACACAAGTCAAAACGCATGCACGGAAACCAATGTCCATTCACTGTTTTGCTTGGTTTACACGTTGCCTTCGAGCTGAATGGACTACCCTGAATTTCAAAGTTTTGCTACTTTCCTTATCTATCCTAACTTAAAGATCATAAAGACAATAAAATATTGGGGGAGTACCTGATGGTTTCCAAGTCGTGGGTCGAGAAAACTAAGGACAGACTGAACATTAATTATTTGGAGAGGGTGGTCTAATTCAAAATATATTTAGCTGTTGCTTTTAAACCTATATACTGAGACAAGTATTTGCATAAAATATTTCATTTTTTGATTTCACGAACTTTGTTACTTGGTCACGTAAAAACTAATTGTATCGAGCCCAATCCTCAAAATAGAGAAAACACGCTGTCGGCCAATCAGGAACAAAATATAAATATTAAGTACATTCGTCATTTACGAAAAGTAGACAACTAACAGATCAAGCTAACACAACGGAAATAATTATCATTGACTGACTGAGAATGAGTGAATTTTTCATCAAATCTCCTCAAACATCGTGCTAACGATCCATTATTTCATTTTGCCTTCAAGAGAACCTCTTCTATAACTGATGCCCGTTATCACTTTTATTCGGGCGGTGTTAGAAACCCGAAATGCTTCAACTTGAAATCCAAGACAGCAGGTAAATTCATCAAGACAAATCTACAAGGCCAAGTGAAACTCGGCAGTATGTCAAGCAACCGAGCAACCTGGCTCACGGACGAATCTTAATAATAATAATAATAATAATAATAATTGCACGTAATCCACGGGAATATCAAGGCATTGGAAACAGGAGGGAAATTTGCAATGTGCATGCGTCTATCCGCTGACTCAAGCAAACGAAACACGCTATATATATCATTGCAGCGGGAAAATTTGCTCGAACAAAGGGTCGACCTCCAAATAAAATTTTCCCGGTTCAAAACACAAGAAAGTCTTCGACAGTGGATAATTTCCCCACACATAAGTCCGATCAGAAACGTGATCATCAGCGGATACGCGCATGTGCATTGTAGATTTCTCTCCTGCTATAAGGCAATGATGAGGATAGTTTTATTTTTGAGAAATTGTTATATCCGAGATTTTAATTTAAGAAAAAACACCAATAACATTATATTAATTATTATGCGTTAGAGATATAATTAACCATTCTAAACATCGATTTTATACATCACATAGGTCATAGGAATGAACAGAATATTTTAATTTTGAACTGCTGAACATTTCAGTTTAAAAGATTGAAATTACTATGTGCTAAGAACAATTCCTTTATTTATTTAAACTACGTCTAGACAGCGCCAGTAAGAAAGCCAAGGTCAAAATCGGATTTAAACCAATAGCCACACTTGTTACACCACGCCTAAACGCGGTCTACTCGAAGTGTGTCTACTGTGCGTATACAGCTGTTTCGAGAAAGGTTGTCGGAAAAAGTGAACGCGACAATCCCGAAAGGTATTGTGGGTAGTTTTAAATTCACGGTTCCTTGACTTCAGCATTTCAGGGAAATCTGAGAAAATGGCAACAGACGCCATGGACGTATGTTTGCGAGTGCTAAAAGAAAGCAACAAAGAAGGCATCGCGGGTTTGACGTATTTATTATGGTTCATTGATCATATCCCAGATTACCTTTCGGGATTGTCGCGTGCGCTTTTTTCCGACAACCTTTCTCGAAACAGCTGTATATAAACCCCGATTAATCCACAAACCGGGTTCCCAGATCAATCTTTCAAACAATTTATCATACAATGCAAAACAAGACAAGACACATAAAAACAAGACAATCTAAGTCACTGGAAGACTCGAATAAATATATATTTATATTGGTAAGGGTCCCACGTGAGTTGTATAATTTTTGCCGCAGCCTCCAACACCGCCCCCCTTTTTTAAGCAAGAAAAGTCATATCTTATTTGGAAGTAAAAAAGAAAGAATAAAACAAGATAAAAAGAAGAATTAGCTTAACAGAGGAACGCAGTCAGTTCCACGTTAAAATCTTTAATTAACAGGAATTATCGTTTCGTCAAGAGAGGAGGATCTAAGGGGTGGACCATTTAACTCCTGAGGGGGGTTGGGTGATTTGGTATAGGCGCGAATTTGTTTTTAAACCCTTTCATGCGCAATAAATTTTTCTCTCGAGGCATGTGTGTGCATTATATTTTTTCTGAAGTTGCATGTGTCAGCCCATCAGGTAGTGCCTTGCAGGATATTTCTTTTCAAAATCACCCAACTCTCCACCCCCCCCCCCCCCCCCCCCTCAGAAGTTAAATGGTCCACCCCTAAGAGAACGACTCCCGTGCCCCATGATCATGATATATATTTTTAAATCTCTTTCCTTGACCAAATATAATTTCGATTGTTTTTAATTTTAGCCTGTTCAAAAATAAACGTCTGTGAACAGGCTATTTAATTTAGCCTGACGGATGCATATAACTACTAGACTGTACATGCATTAATTTTTGACGACAGAAATTATTTCCATTTATAACAGAAAATGCGATTTTGTGGATTTCGTGAACGTTTTATAAGTTGTAATTTATAACAGTAGGTTAAACGAAGAGCCGTTAGTTATGTCACCTATTTATATATTAATATTTAATACATTCGACCAAGAGAGCGAGGATGATTCGACGCAATAAAGAAAGCTATTTTTAATACACATTTATTTATTAATTAAGAAAGCATATTTTAGTATTCAAATAAAACAAACTAAAATTATAGCATGTTGGGCAGTATTTGAATTAGAACAAAACCATCCTACTTCGGTTATCTCGAGGACTTTACATATACTGACTGAGGAGCCGCTATGTTTTTGGACTGCTCTTTCTATCCACTGCGTTATTAGTAAAACCTATTCCATAGATACTGAGATTTACGAAATGAAAACGATGTGAATGCAAAATTAAATGTACATGTTAAGGCGGGGTACACGTGAATTTCAATGGAATTTTAAGAGGTTTAAAGAAGGGATAGAAAAAAAAAGAAGATTTTTGGAACACCAACAGACAGTTGATACCCACGCGGGTGCTCTTGCGTGGTTATCAACTGTCTGTTGGTGTCCATTTACTAATTTTTAACTTCAAATTCTAATTTTAAAACTACATGAAATCTTCTTATTTCCCTAAATTTTAAACTCCTTTGAGAAAAACTATTTCCTCCCAAACATACCCAAAAATCACCCCAAAATGTACAAAACATCCCATAACATAGATTAATGAGATGAGCATAGGGTTTTTGGATTGCTTGAAACGTGAACGAGATATTTCCATTACACCCATGTTAAGTGGCGGAAAAATGACATTAATGTGTACCCCCGCCTTAAACCGATGTAGCTACTGACATTTTCAGTAGCAATTTTCAAGGTAATGATTAATTTTTACTAGTAAACCTTCTTACGTCTGACGTCATGATCAAATGTGTGATAATCACGCAATAAAAAACACACAATATATTTGGCTTTTTTCTAGTTTTCGAAAATCTCAATACCTATGAAAGACTCGAAGACTCGCTCGTTCGTCTTATAACTTATAGCTTCAACTTATGAATAAACATCGTCCACTCGTACTTAATTTCCATGGGGTTCAAATTTGTTTTGGTTGAAATTTTTTCAAACCAGTTTGATTTTTATTTTCCTTTGTCTAATGTCATTACCATAATATGAAACAAAGGAAAATAAAATCAAACTGGTTTGAAAAATTTTAAACCAAAAATAAATTCAAACCACAACATATCTTTGCTTACTACTATACTGTTCCAATTGCAAAAAACAAATACTGTTTTTAAAAGAACCGTCAAAAGCACACTTCCACCTGTTTCAAAATTGTCACAGACAATTGACGAGTTCTTCTTACAATCATCCACCGATAAATCCAAGATATCATCAGAGCGGAGAAAATCCAATACCAGGTCGATACAATCCACCACTCCCTTTTAAGGGGATCGATGTAAGCAACCACGTGATCTTTGATCCCGTCGATCACAAGTTCTTCCTCATAGTCCATGTATCTATCCCGATGCCTATTGCGGGCTTGAAACGCGTGAGAGAGATTGGTAAATAGATTTTTCGTTGGCTCGTCAGCAAAATGGAACTCCTTCTTTATTTCCATTCTGGTCAAACTGGAATTTTCCAAACCTTCCGGAAGCTCGGTGATATCAGTCCATCTCGTGAAACTGAAAGATGAAAAAAACAAAATATTGAAAATTCTGCATGATGGAAGAAGAAGAAGAGGAATTTTATTAATGTGTCAAATATTTTGTAGCTGAGGGGAAAAGTCCCCTCTACTAATGTAATTGGGTACGTAATTCTCTCAACGACTAGGGAAGTTGGGGCACCGAGCCCATTGCCGATAATCAAAATGAAGAGTGCGGTGGGGGTAATTATAAGCCAATTTTGGGAAAGAGTCTACTTCCATACTATCTGCATATCAAAACTACTGGGAGTGAGTAGTCACTCTTTTTTTCTCAGATCCTTCGCGCGAGCAAAAAAGACTGCTTATAGTCTACCATAACACCTGTACTCATGTTATATTTCATCTACTGATGTGGCCCGTAGTGGTTCAATCATAAATCAGTTCATTAGAAATCTATTTGCTTGTTTTGTCTATTTAGGCTTTTTAGGCACAAAATCAAGTCAGAAGAAGGAATCTAAAGTGTAGGATCGAGTAGGATGTAAAACTAGTGTGGGATCATGATCAGATCTCAAAATAAATGTTGTGAGAATTAGACTCGGTATATAAAGGAGAGATTCAATTTTAAAAGAGCTATTTTCTGATCAGACAAAGTTAATGAGGAAATAAAATCACATGTTTCAGTTATGTGCGTGAACAATTAACAAAAAAGGCAGAGCGAATAAATCAGCCACTTGTCTGTCATTTCAGTTCCCGAGATGATCAACTCAACTAAACTCAATTAACTTGTATCAGTCTTAAAATAAGCCGCTCAATACATTTCGTTTTATAATAATAATTTTTGGGGAGCTCTACATATAAAATTAACTTATAAAATTAACTTAATCCGGCAAGCCACAGTTTCTTTTGGGGGCTCATTTCCTTGGTATGAGCTAAGCGAAATTAGATTTAAAGGCAGTTCTCTCAAGCTATAAAGCTCAGAAAGGTGAATAATGAATGTTTGGATTAACGATTTCTAATCAGTTGAGAATGTCAAATCCTCTTCCTGTAAATAGGATGTGGAATCGTAAGAATTAAACCACTTTCGAGATGTTTCATTTCATTAGTCGTGACTTATAAGTTCTTTTTCGGGAATGAAGCTACTTTAATATGTTAATAATTGTCAGTAAATCACTATGCTAATTCTGGCCAGTTTACCGTTGAGATATTTACTGAAAATCATTTTGTGTTAATGATGGGATTTAGCGCGGAGTGACACTTAAGTTTATCCTGTTTTCGCCAAGCCATAGGGTAATAGTCTCATCACCGGCAGATATTTTCATTCAGGCTTAAAAAGAACAACGTTCAATTCCAAATTCCACAGAAATCACTTCCAGTCAAAAAAGTGGTTCTGTCTATTGTCATTTTTCAACATAACTTGAATGAAATCGCATTTACAACATTTTTCTGTCGACAAATTTCTATAACTGAAATCGTTTAGTATTGATTTCATGTGACTTTTATGACCTAAGTCTATTATTTATTTCAGAAGTCCAGAAGTCGACATCTCCGCACAATAAAAACAATAAAACAATGTTTCAAATCTTACCTGAACTTTTCTGATTCATCAAACGTCACAACTCTCTCCTGATGCGACTCGATCCGTTCTCTTAGTTTGCCTCTTGCATCTCTGTAAGGAATCATTCTTTGCTTCTGTTCGTAATGCCAACCAGTTGCTTTGAACAAAATCACTGGTGATTGCTGTCTGACAGCCTCAATGTACGCCATCGCGGATTCTTGCTTGACTATGCTTAAATACCGTCTCGTTGCCGCCCGGTAGCACTCGATGAGGTAAAACGCGTACAAGAGGAGAAATATAACGGCTGGTAGTGCTGCGATGTCGCGAGGAGAGAGGCCGTTACGTTCTGTGTCATCCCCGATGGCCCACAGGGTGACAACGAAGCAAGAGAGAGTGACGACGTTTAGGAAAACGGAGCAGCAGGGACACTCCTCCATCCAGTTATCGAATATGGCTTTAAAATGCTTTGGATTCAGCCCGTTTAAAACGCTACCTTCAGTGAACGTTTTGATCAGGATATAAATCCGCGGCACACATAACGCGATGACGCCCAAGTGCATATGGAAAGAGATCAATAGCGCTATTCGAAATCTTATTGGTGGAGGCTCACTTGTCAAGGTTCTGATATCGGTATTTATAACCCGATCAATCGAAAAGCGCCTTTTATTTGGCAGTATATGCCGAATGTATCGCATCATTTATCGGCTCAGACTAAACAAATAGATCTGCGTTCTAAGTTCAGTACTCAAGGCACATCCGTTTCGGATATTCAATGGACGTTCCAACCTATTACAGTACAACTTACATGTAATTAGGTAGCAAGTTGTTGCGTTGTGAAGTTCAACTCTTGTTGAAAACATTAAACGCTAACAATATCTCCTTTAGTTTCACGGATCGACGTCGAAGAATTGCGCAAAACTTTTTGAGCCAAAGGGTCACATCTCGGGTCTTCCTTTCCTGTAATGAAATACGCTGCGGTTAGCATTCCTGTCAGCCACTTCTTACATGATGCGATGAAACTGGGGAAAAGTTAAACGAATACCAATTCAAAACCAATGTTTCAATGGCCATGTTATCATGTTCTTCCCTTTTTCATCTACTTGGTAGCTTAAATACGCCAGTTGTAGCGACGTGCAGGGGCGCAGTTTAAACAAACAATTTCTAGCTCACCGACACGGTACCTTTATCGTATGTGGCCTTAATTATCGCGGGTCTCTGGCGATCTGATATCAAAGGAAATGTTTAAAATATTTTTAGACATCGAGCGATTATATTTGTAATTTCAGGAGGGGGGGGGGGGGGGGGGGGGTTGGAAAATGGGCTTCATGTAGCCAATAAATACCCCCCCTCCTGAAGGAGTGAATTTAGTTATCTTTATAGTCCATTACATGGAAACGATACGATAGCGCACTACAAACTCAGCCCTATGTCAACATTGTCCTATAAAAAGTCAACTGACCTTTATTACGTACTAATCAAAATACATGTACGACTGTTATTATTGGCCTATATCATCGACAACGCTGACAGACGCGGGAACTGCAGTTCGATGCTAGACCTCCTGGGGGGATCTGGGGTACGGAAGCTGGGGTACCACTAAAGATCAAAGCTGGTCATTCTCTGACACGTTACGGCTCTTGTTTAACGACAACAAAAATGTTATAGCCTATCCAAGGCAATGAATTGAAACAGAATGATTGTTTCTTCGCACAAGTCTCAGTTGCGATCATTAATTTTAAGACAGATCTATACCCTGTCCAGCGGTACTTAGCTCGGGCTAGTCTATTCTGCATGTCACAGGCCGTGTATGTCAATAATTTAGCCGCTAAATGGAAAAGTATCCCGGCATTCCAGAGTTTACTTGTCGGAATTATTCAACGCAGTCAAACCGAAACCGGCTGTCCTTGTCCAAGACATATCTACGTGTACATACAGTCACATCGACAGAGGTCTGTCAAGAACTCATACTGTCCATACGATGACAAGAGCTAGAGAAACCGCAAAACCGAATGAAAATAATTTAAAGCTTGGAAAGAAACTCTTGAGACAACGACTATGGGCTACATGTAGCTGTTTGATTCATGAAAAAACGAGTGAGACAGACATATCCATGGCAGACAATAAGCAGATTAATTTTCATTAGGTCTCTATAAATGTATACGCACATTTATATAGGAGTGTCAGTCTTGATATAAACTTGATGTTGCATTCCCATCTTATGTGCCGTTTCTGAATTTTCTAATTTTTATATGAATACGGTGTCCTTCATATATAGTTTTTGCTTTATATTACGCGAACAGTTCTTAATTTTAAGTGCCGAGCCTAGGTTACAGAAAAAAGAAAAAGAAAGACAAGAAAAAACGACTAGATAATTTGTTGGAACAACACCTGTTTTGGTACATGTAAGGTAAATTAATGGGTTTCCAAATGAATGAGCATGAAAAATAATATATACATATATTAATTTTGTTTCTTTCATGGACTGAGTATGGCTAACCCAATTAGGTGACAATGAAAATTAATTTTCTTTTCTTTTATATTCTTTTATATCTCCCATGATTAGACTCAGTCTGGTATAGTTCAATCTAAAAAAGTTACGCCTTACAACATTTTTTGTCCTGTATTCTTTCACAAGGGTGTAGTATCATTTCGCTACACCGCGAATAATTGTTAGTTCTATTCGGTTGTTGTCGCTATCACAGGGCATTTGCTTTAGACTGTAATTAAATCAGAAAATACTGTTCCTCGATTTAAATTTATGGCATGGCATAGACACAGGAAAAACCCTTTGCATTTTACGCATCATCTATTAGTATTAGAAACGGGTTCCATGTTAAAACAATGTGTCTACAATTGAAGTTAAAAACAAATTCAGAGGAGTCTGGCATACATGCCCAAAGTGGGGCGTACTGCTTATCCATATTCATTTCCATATTCGCCATCATTGTGGGTATTTAAAATTATGTCAACTGGGTACCGGAAAATTTGTCGCGTACAATACTAAACCCAAACCACTTAATGCTGGGTTTCCTATCAGGGATCTGGAGTGGGTTTTTTAGCTAGTCAATATCATGCTAAACTAAACATACAAGTAATCTGAACCGCTTTAATCGTGAAAAACTGACTGCATTTCAGGTACACGCCGACTTAATTTCGCCTTGAATTCACCTGGCCGCCGCCGATGACATAAGAATTACCAAAAGTAAACAGTTCACTGTACATTTACTTGAGTACCAATTACAACAGAAATTTCAAAGGAAACTTTGAGGTTTTTAAAATAATATTTTAACAAATCTAAGTATTAGAAACTAGTAGGTCAGTAACTTAAGGTAATCCGCAAGGCAGCACACGGATTCAGTCACAAAACGACTTATGTGCGGCCTCTTTCCACATTGAGTCATATCATTTTTCAATTAAAATAAGTTTGAATGCTTAATTCAAATATCAAATAGCCCGGCTTATTTTAATTTTAATTTGTAGCTGTAATGCACTGTATATGACAGCCAAATCCGTCATTTTGCGATCGTACAACCGCCCTAATATAATCTCATGAACACATATCTATTTTAGTATATTCTAGATCAAAATTTCGGTTTACTGATCAACATTTTCTTGTTTCGAGAGTATCAAACGGCCACAACCGTAAACAACTGAGACATTTCAACAAGGGATAACCACAATGGTTCATAAAATTTATTTTTCCACATCGAGCCATGTCATTTTCCAATTAAAATCAGTTCGAATGCTTAATTCATGAAACAAATATAAAACAGTCTTATTTTTAATTTGTAGTCTTTAAATACACTGTATATGACAGCCAAAACCAAAAGCATCTTCCGTCAATTTCCTATCGTATATTTACAGCCACATTTATAATCTCATGAACATCTGTTTTAGTCTATTATATTTTAGATCAAAATTTCGGTTCACTGATCAACTGCGTGAATTGTCCTGTTTCGATGGTATCAAACACAACCGTAAACAAACGAGGCATTTTTTTCAACAAGCCGAATAACCACAATGAGATCCATAAAATTCATTCAATTTAGTCTAATAAGTATACTTTTAGGCGTTTCCACTTTTATTCATACTAAACTCACACTTAATCATTGCAGCTTTCCGAACCATTTTTCGCTAATGGAAAATGTGTTGTTTCTATTCATATATATAATGTGCCTAAATCATTGTACTTATTACTTTTGTTATGAAAAGCATGTCACGCACGCCGTCTTGAAAATTTATGCCTTTTTATGCCAAAACAAAACGAAAAGCGATGATTTAAATAATTCACAGACACTTGACTGGCATCTTTTATACGCATCCCTGCCATACACAATCTAATTTCCGATACGACGCTCACAAAAAGACATCAAACAAACATAGTGTCGCAGAACCCCTAACTAAGCCTACGAAGGGAACGTTGATAATCTATGAAACCAGCAACACCTTATGTTTGAAATGCTCTCAAAGTCCTTTGAGAAAACACCTTTCAACAAATAATAGCACGTAACCGGACTCCGCTAAATATTTTAATTGTGCGCCAAATTGTAAATTAAAAAAAAATTCACCTACGCATCTAATTTCCGCAAAATGTCCTAGCGCGGTATTGTTCATTATCTGGAGGTTTTTCTCGCAATCTCTAGGAGTCATTCTTAAAGAAACTGTGTACCTACACAAGTCATTAAACATAAGCAAAGATCTGCACGAGTTTTAAAATATTTCTTGATTTCGTTTCCTGTTAAAATGGGCGAACAGTCATCGATTCTGTTGTTATCGCAAAAGGACACCTGCCCACCCAATCTACAGCAAATTAAGGTGACAGCCGTGGTTAAAAGCAAAAATTGTTTCTCGACAGAAGATTAAACTTTCCGCCGATAGCATTGTGCAAAATGATAAATCTTTCACGTAAACACGACACACGAGTAATCGCCATTAATTGGACATCTGCCTTACGCGTAACAACACAAAGCGAACACTCGGTGCTATTTGTAAGCAGAGTAACACGCCTAATTTGGGCTTGCTGTTTCGTTTTCGAATATATTTTTGAGAAGCCTTTTGGACTGTTGTTCTACATTTTCGAGTCTTTCTTTTGACTAGACTGCAGCAATCTAAATGTCTGAACACAACCAAGCGCATCCCTCGCTAGAGAAGTACGTAACACTCCTCGCGGAAAGACACACAGGAGTTGTGGTCATAGAAGCGTTGGTATGCACTGTCTTACTCCTTGCAGCTCTGATAGGAAATTCCTTAGTGCTATGGATGGTGTGCAAGAACAAAAACCTCCGAACCATTCCCAATCAATTTATCATCTCGCTCGCGTTAGCCGACATCGGGATGGCTACGATTTGCCAGCCACCATGCCTTACGGTCCTCGTGGAGGGAAAACGCACTTACGGAAATTTCGTCTGCCAACTTCAAGGATATGTCATTGCCATGCTAGCCTGTGTGTCGCTTTTAACGCTAACCTTGGTCGCCGTGAATCGGTACTTTTTGATCGTCCGCCCGAAGAACTACCAAAAGATCTTCACCACTAAAAACACGCGGTGGATGATCGCGGGGATTTGGCTTCTCTCTCTGGTCGAGCCGCTGCCTTATCTGTGTTCCAATCACCGTTACGTTTATCACGCGGGGAAGTTCTTCTGCTTCCAGGTCGTCGAAGTCGACTTTTACACCTTGCTGGGGTACACCTTCGTTGCCATTCCCATGATCGTGCTCTCGTTCTGCTACTATAACGTTTTCAAAGCCCTGAAAGAGCACAATAAACGGCTGCAAAGCATGAGACGCCGAGGCGACCAACCAACCACAGTGAACATCACCGTCGAGGACATCAACGTCACGAAAACCTTGTTCCTCACCGTGTGCGGATTTGTGATCTGTTGGACGCCAATTTCCATCGTGGATTTCATCGGGTTTGGTCAAGGAGGCTGGTACCTTCCTCGCGAGGTTTATGTCATGTACACGTTTTTGGGTCAGTTGAGCACAGTGATAAACCCAGTAATTTATGGTGTCATGAACAAGACCTTCAGAGATGAATACAAGAAACTGTTCAAGTGGAGCGATGTTGCGGATATTACACAGGATTCCGAGGAAACCCCACATACACAGGAGAGTAAGTGTTCCGTACTTTAGAATACAGGACATTGTAACCCATTGTGCTTTTGCTCAATATGAAGTACTTCTAACCCTTTCACTCCCAAGAGTACAAAGTAGAAAACTGAGGAAAAAATCTGGAATTTCATTTTGCAAAATTGTCACATTGAAAATACTGCTCAAAAGCTTTCATTTGGCGGAATGGTAACACACATGGGTTTCATCCACAGTCTCAAAAGGTACAACAACATGCCATTTATTGGCTTAGGTTTGACTCTGGGAGTGAAAGAGTTGACCAAGAGTTAAGCTGAATCCTGTACTAGTTGTATCGTTCAGTATAAGGGTTAAACCAGTAATAATAGTAATAATGAATAGTGAATGAATGTTAGCGGAGAAAAGTAAACACAAAGCGTGTACTTTTCTCGTGACTGAGTGTCACGAGCCGTATGCTTCTTGCTCGCTTTCACAATCCAAAACAATCCCGCACTTGCCTTGAAAAATATCCTTCAAATTAAGCACAGCACTTTGCGCCAGCGTCTGTTTTGTTAAAATCACGAGCTAAGATACACGCCATGAACCTGAGGCAATTAATCTTTGAATTGACTGGAAACTTGGATTGCGAACTGGATCGAAAACCTAGAATTTTAGGTAACCCGAAAATGGCATGGGGTACTAGTATTCATTTTGTTTGGACACGCAAATTAAAGTACTACGAATGAATGATATTTCTACAATGCCTTAATAAATAAATACATAAATAACTTTAACAACTCCATTTTCTGTAAAATTGGTTTGCCGGAATCGTTCAGTATATTTCAAGAACAACTGAAACTATGAATTCAACTTACCACAAACACCGAAGAAAGAAATCATTGTCCCTCTCAAGCGAGCTTAGGCCCAGTTCAGACGCCGTACTTCACATGAGCCGAATCGAATTCGAATTTAGGCCGACCAAAATTAATTTAGACCGGCTGAATTGATTCAGACGCCGAGCTTAATTCAGCCGAACTTAATTTAATAGGGAAAACTTGATGTTATATTGAAAAATACATTATAATAATTCATGCATTTGTTTCGGCTCATGAAGTTCGGCGTCTGAATCAAAGCCGGTCCACAGCCGTTATTCCCGGCTGAGCCAGGCGAGAAGAACGGCTGAGCCGATCCGAATTCAATCAGCCGTTCCGAATTGATTCAGACGCCGTACTTCACGCTTAATTCATCGAATTCGATTCGGCTCATGTGAAGTACGGCGTCTGAACTGGGCCTTAGAAAGACGATCATTACTCACTATTTTCATAGACGCAGCTCAACTGCTGCATCATGACTTTTACCACATATTTTTTTGCATTAGGTAAATTAGCCCGTGCACAATGTTTTGCTTTCTAAACATACAGGTTTCAGTTGAAAGCTGATACCTTTTATTGGTCGTCATTCCGTAATGGCCGTTTGGCAGGTGTCAGCTATAACTCCTTTCAGACAATCTTACACATAAGTTGCGCCGTTTGGATCTAAGGTCTGGTGTTTGTTATTGGAAAAACTTTAACGTTGAGGCCTGTGTTAGCTAATTTATTTTTGAAATTACTTTTGGAATGTGTGTTCGAACTTAGAACTCGGTTGCTAGTCAAATGTAAAGGTCGCACAACTCTGTGACTTTAGTTAGGAAAACCACATTGCACACAACCAGCGAAGCCGAGAAACACGCTCAATTAAACAGGAATAAAATGCATTTAGTTTTGTAATTATATTATTTGTAGTTTTATTTGTTTTAGTATAATGATACCAAATAAACTTGCAGTTTCTTTGTGCTTGAGGAAAAACATTTTATTTAAAAATACTTCAAAAAGAGAAACCAAACGTTTTCAACATTAAGTCATCTTCAGGATAAACTTGATTTATAAGTTATATAGTTAAATTATTTTTGTTATTGTAAAAAGACAAAAAAAAACCCAAAGCAAATAACTGATAGTTAGCCCGGCATTGCATGTAGTCTTATTAGTCAACAGTTGGGGGATTACTCGCATTTGCTCGTGATTCCTGACTCCTGACTCTTTTTTGGCCATGTCATGCCGTCCACCGTCTATAAGAATACATGCAGTGGCTAACTATCACCTATTTGTGAGTTTAATTATTAGCATGTATAATCAAGTTAGTATATTGTATTATATTATTAATATTGTTGGAAAATGAGCTAACAGTGATAAGTACAATGCAGTAGAGCTACATGTATCGTGGAATCTTAATAACGCAAAATGTCTCCCTCTGCAGTTAAATCAAGAATAGTGAGATGCTACTTTAAAGATGTAGAAATATATTTCAGTTTTTATAAATAAGCATTCTGTGTCGATATACTTTGATGGAATTGAAGTAAAAGGATGGCGTGTTCACACTAGATCAGTCTTAATTGGTCGAGGGGCTGTTTTGATCTACACGTGTAGCCGTCAAATAGTGAGAATAGTTTCTTTTTTCACTCACAAAGTGTATATTTGTCTATTTCCAGTTTCACAAGGGTCAGGCATGTGTGAATAGACAAATAACCAAATGAATGAAATTAGATTGCATCAACCGTATTTAGATTAAATCGCTAGTGTGAACACACCTACCCGCCCCTTAAATGTGCAGTTTGCTTATGAGGGAGTCAGCTAAACATATAAATGTTTTATAAACCTAGCTTGCTTCCCAAAAAGAACGATAAGCAAACCAAGATGATCAATTGTTATAATTACTTGATAAAAAACAGCAAATAATTGTAAAATAATAATTATATGCAATAAAATTCGCAATCGTATGACTGAGTGCTCGTATTCCTTGTTAATAACATTATTTGTTAATAACATGCATTAGTGTACATACCTGGCATGCATTGCAAGTAATATTTATACAACTATTATTCTGCGCGTGACTTTCTTACTAAAAAGGTGGGTAAGAGTCAGAGTCAGTATAAAGAACATATATGACGAGCCGTTAGCGGGAACGCGTCAAATTTGGGTGCAAACAATGTGGGAAATTTAAAGGAGCTTAACGTAACCGATGGCGTATCGCTCCATCTTTTCTAATCTTAACGGCATCGATCCTTATTCATTTTTGGTTATCGCCTCTTTGTTGTTGCTTTTTTCTACATTAGTAACTACTAATTTGATGTTTCCTTCAATTTGAAGCTAATTTATTTCATCGCCCCCCAAAAACAGACAATATATAGTGACGTAGCTCCTATAAGTTAAACGTGCATTCGTATCCTGCAACAGTTTTATAAAAGGACTAATTAAGACATAATAAAAACTAAGTTTCTCTGTTTTACGCCTGATAAAAATAGCACTGACGTCATTTTCGCTCCCTCGAGTGGCTGAGAGAAGCATCGCCTGTGACTCGTCTTCTATTTATTTTATTTACAACAATATTTATTCAGGAGCATCTAATTTAGCATGGCCATGACGTCCAGACAATTTAATTATTTTTGGGTTTCTGATTTATCATGACCATAAATGAAAATTTACTTTTGTGTGGTAGAGCATCAGAAAGTGTGGCCACATGGGAGTCAAATTAATATGTTCCTTGCTTCACCGTTTTTGCCTTACCGTGGCCGATTCTTCAGATTTACAATCCGATTACGATGCGTGACGTTGTTGTCATTTATGCACATTCTACAGCGGCTGTGCCATGTCGTGGATATACTACCCGTGTAGGCATCCTCTTTTTGGTAAAATATGGTTGTGGTTTCTTGGAGTAATATTAACTCGCACTCCATTTTTGCTTCGTAAAACAAGCACTGTGAGCAAGTCTTCCATTGTCACAATTTTATCTTCACTGACAGTAAGTTCAAACCTGTAAAGAGGCAAGCAGAAAACGTCAAATTAATCATTATATATTATTCATGTAAATTATAATAAAAAATCATTGTCCACAATTAATTCTCGAAAGTGAAGTGTTCAATGCTTTAGGCAAACATATTAACTTTTTTGAAAGCAAATAAGAACAAAATATGGTACTGAGACTGCAATCAATAGAAAACTAGCCAAAATAAAAAAAAGGAAATAGGAAAAAAAGGGGAATCATTTTTCAGAAAACAAGTAGTTCGTCCGGCTTTCGATTCTAATATTCTTCGATCTCAAAACTCACCGATGAAGAATCATGGCCAGTGTTGTCTTGATTTCTGTCATTGCAAAGTTCTGTCCTATGCAGTTCCTGAAAAAACAATTTTTATGACTGAGCTTAATTTATTAGACAACACCCCGGAATGAAAAAATAAGCTATCCTTTATAATTTTGGATATACTTCATTTTAGTATAGTCAAAATCTACAAGGAGAGAAAAATAAAATAAATAAACTAAACGTTCGTAATGAGGTACTTATTATAATTATTTCATGGTGTATGGAATACATAATAATTGTTCATTAAAACGATTGTTACCTTATTCCGGATGAAAATGGAATGAATGCGTTCAAAGGTCGTCCTTTGGAATTTTCGTCACTGAATCGCAAGGGATCGAAAACCTAAAGATGTGATGCAAGTTAAAAGTCTGTTAATATGAATTGTCAGTCGTCCGGTTAATTTTGTCGTCATTTTGATTGGCTGAGAGACGATATCGTCATCTGTAAATAATCAACTAGGCTCAAGTAATGCACTGAACTAGATTAGCATGCATATAACGAGTCACTGCATGTCAACGGAGAGGTCTCATCAGCCGCCGTTTTCGGTCTTTTGGTACTGTAGTATCTTCACGCCTAAATTTTATACATTAAAAAAATAACAATAATAATAATAATTTCATTTATATACATCTTATCATTCAAATTCTTACCTCTGGATTTTTCCAGACGTGAGGGTTACGATGAAGCGCGAATATATTGATGTACAAAAAGGTATCTGTACAAGAAAACAAAACAAAATAAATCACTAAATCGCGTTTAAGTTATGAATTTATTTATTTGCACAATTCGCCAATGGCGGGTAAATAGACAATAGGACATTACGTCCCTTGCTAGGCCTATCTACCCAGCCCAGCCCCAGTAAGAATACAGAAACCCAAACCCAACTACTAAGTTATATATATGATATAAAAAAACTAATACTAATTATAATGCTAACAAGAACACGCCTGCATGGGATTAATGCGGCGGCATTTAGGGCAGACAATTTTGTAAGTTCGTATGTTGTCTGGGTGAAAAACGTTATATAAGCGAGAAAAATAAAACTTTTTATATCTTTCTACAATAGAGGGTGACCTAAGGGAAGCATTTCTCTATACATGGGTATCTTCCAATGATATTTTTTTTACAATCTAATTTTAATTTTCAGTCCATGGCTTCACTATTTTAAGAACGCTGCCTGATTGGTCAGTTCGAGTAACATGATGTCGGAGTCTCGATCAGAAGGAAATAAAAAAAAATTAAAATAACTTTCACAGCATGGCGCGAAACTATTAAATATATTTCAAAAAAATTATCACGGGCACGGGGAATCCTTCTCTTAGATCATCCCCTCTTGCTTCACAACAATAAATCATCCTTCTGACTAATCAAGGGGCAAGGATTGAAAACAATGGCTTACCTGGAGGGAAAGTCCTTCCTTGCAAATCGTATTCCTTGTCCGATGAACGGCAGATAATGGGAACAGGAGAGTACAATCGCATTGCTTCATTCATGCAAAGCTTTAAATAAGGAACATTGCAGAGATCCGTCCTAAGGAGGTATCATGCAAAAAATAAAATAAAATAAATAATAATAACCTAATGATTCCTGAAAATGGAATTGAGTCAAGATCCATGAACTGAGGTATTCAATGCTTTCGAGTGGTATATCTTAAAATATCTCACTATTCACGCCATTTTCAACTGAGTTTATGAATTCGGTTCTAGGAATATCACCCAAAGGTTATGCATGATATTTGTATAGGAAACGATATATGCAAGGGAATTAATATATTAGGACTGTAATTGTAAAAAGTTAGAGAATCTAGCCCTTGCTTCCAAACAAGACACGATTTAACGTTACAGCAAATATTGTTTTGCATTGTTTTGAAAGGTTTATTTGGTTAATCTACTTGGTTATCCATTGGACGTATAGGATGGGGGGTAGTGGGAGTTCTCCAGATTGCTAAAACTTTCAGTGACTGTTTTATCATCCCTTGCGGATATTTGATATTTAAGCATCCCCATAATTTTGTATCGAAATCCAAGATGGCGGATTTAACGACGTCATTTGACGTCATAATTAACAGATAGCCATGTGATGTTGGTATACAAAAAGAAGCAAATGTAAAGCTTTTGCGCACTTACCATTGCAGACTTTCGTTCTTTTCCAAAATTAAATCAATTTCTTTCTGACACTTTTTCTGGTGTTCAGGGTAGAGTGCCAGGCAGTAAAGAATCCAGCACAATGCTGAAAATATAAACATAAAATTTAGACTCAAGCAATGTCATTTATAATGTCAATCCACGTTTTTCTGTACTGGTAGTGTGTTCTTTTCTTTTTTCTTTCTTTTGGAAGAGGCCCATGTGTGGGGGACTCACATAAATTTGCTTCTCTTAGATAATCCTCTCTTGATTTATAATAATAGCAACACAGCTCGATTGTTATTCTCGGTGGCCTCATTGCCAATTTTAGTCCAATGTAAAGTAATTGTATTCTTGCCAAACATGCCACATCTCAACCTAAAAAGAACTCATTATTCAGTGACTGTTCAATAGTTGAAAGGGTTCCTCACCACTCGTCACTGTGTCAAGTCCCGCAAACATGAAAGTTTCTTACTTCAGCTCGAATCTCCTCATCTGTTAAACCTTGTCCGTTCTCACGCTAAAAGTAAATATAATACAGTAAAAACCCGCAAGTAAGAACCTGCATTTCCCAAGTTAGCCTAAACAGGTTCTTACTTAAATGGTAATTAGCACAAATTTAGGCTATTTAGGTTCTTAAATAGGTTCTTATTTTCTGAAGAAAAAAAATTACATTGTAGCTAATAGAATTTAGTGGTATTCAGCCTATTCCTTATATAAAATCTGCATACCAAGTAAGTATTTATGTAAAAATGCACCTGTGCAAATGCACCTGTGTCTCCAAAGAGGATCCAAATGTTGACCTATCTTATTTGCCCAAGTGTACACATTTTTTATATAGATTTTAGAAAATAAGAACCTGTTTCAAATTTTAGGCTAAACAGGTTCTTGTATAGAGGGGGTCTAACTGGCAAATTTTAGCCTAACAGGTTCTTAAAAACTAGGTTCTTACTTGCGGGTTTTTACTGTATCAGGATGAAATGTATGTCATGAACTGATGATGTCGACGGAAAATAGGCTACGAGAAATCCCTCCTAGACATAGTACCTTGATCGTGAGGGTGAAGAGAAAAAGATGACCACGACCGCTCCGTTCTCTCTATACTGAAACAAAGCTCATTTCAGAGTAAACTGTCGAGGTCACCGAGGATACGTGATCATGCATCCTGCCTTCAATTTCACAGCTATCCCACATCCCGTCTGATCTGCCAAAATGAGTAAATCCCGCAACCTCCAAGGTATTTTCTGCCTACATCCCTCCCTCAAAATTTATCGCATCCCGTATTCCTGATTTCGCATCCCGCCAAACTTTGTTGGACCCTCCACTACAACTCATTGTCATTATACTACACATGTTTAGTAGTAGGTACATGTATGCGCGTGCTAAGGGTATGAGGGTAATGATTGACGTCCTATGCACCCGTTGTCTAAACGAAGGACTATGATAATTGTGCTTGGTATAGCTACAAATTAAACAGCCTTAGCGTATGCCTTACGTAAGGAACAAATGTGTTTCATACCTTGGCCTCAAGAAGGATGTCAAGAAAGTCGAAATGCTCTTGTCTTCTTAAAGCTTCCTCTTCTGGCTAAAAAAATGTTTAATCAATCAACAAAATCAATCAATCGAAACCGCCAGAACAACCAACCAACCAACCAAGCGAAAACCAACGTTGGATTTTTTTTTCCTGATTACAGTATGTTGGGTTATAGGGGAAAAGGCTGTTGAATAGCAGAGTAAAAGAAAATGCCATTGTCTCGATAATGAATGAAACAAGCTAGGTTAAAAATATTGAGACTATTACCTGATCCAACAGAGCCTGTTTTCTTTGTTTGATGACCTCATCAGCCTTACGACCGACAATGCGAGAAATTCTTGTTGAACTTTCTTCCAGAGGGCGTCATGTTGTAGATAAAATCTGAATGGTATAGTTGGATTTCTGAAAAATAAAAATCAGTCCTATTAATTGGTGAAACTTTGCTTTTGTTCTAGAGTAATAACGGTAATAAAAACCATTTGGCAGGGGCATCCAACGACAAAATTTTCCTGTAGGTGTCGGAACGTCGTTTTTTACGTTATAATTGTGCTTTTTGGGCTGTTTAATGGCCTTATTTTTTTTCAACGCTAAGAAAAATGTATCTGTTCGGATACGTTAGCTGAACTTTCAAACTTCAGCTGAACATTGTTAGGGAATGAAATCTTATTACCCGAATTTATGAGCTGCTTTTGCCTTTCCGAAAATCAGTTGCTGACCTGTTTTTATATCCAAAACGACATTTTTATCTCTCCGAAAACAAAAGGCATTTAATTTTCCCTTATTTAGAAAGTTCGAGATGACATTTCCCTAACCGAATATCTGAGGCGATTATAAGCTTTCCGAACAGATATTCCACCGAAAACGATCCGTTGGGTGCCCCTGATCAGTTGGTATCGTTACACGTACCTCGGTAGTCGAACCTCCCGTAAGCGGACACCCTGGAGGCAGAAACACGGTGTCCGCTTAAGAGAGGTGTGTGTGTAGCTGGGGACATGACTAAGAGGTGTCCGCCTACAGGAGGTGTCCGTTAACGGAGGTTCGACTGTATTATCTGAGCAATTATTATTCAGTTATTTGATACAATTATACTTACTTTAATTTATTCAGATTTTGTCGTCCGTATTGTGTTCCTATTATATCTTTGTTTGTATTTTGTTAAAGGCTATTATCTCAAGAATACTGATATTTTTCACTTTAGAGAGATGAAGTAAGATTTTACATTAATGTATGGGTATTGAGATGCAATCGAACTTCCGCTAACGGACACCTCCCGTAGGCGGAAACCTCTCGTAAGGGGACACTTACGAGAGGTACATACAACCATACAAACACTACATTTTTAACCTCCCATAAGCGGACATCTCTCTTAAGCGGACACTTTTTTCTGGCTCCAAGGGTGTCCGCTTACGGCAGGTTCGACTGTACTGTACTGATACCGTTCGGAAGCGTTTACTGTGGAGTTAACAACACTGCTTCACTAGAAACCAGTCTCCCGGACACTGTTTTTGTCAAAATACACTGGCTATATAAAGCAATCGCTCAACTTCAATAACTTCCTAGTCCAGACGTTCATTTTCATATATAAAAAGTAATAATAACAAATTATTATAAATACTACGGTTACTTACAAAAACCTGTCCATGATTGCCTGGGTATTTTCGTGAACTGCCGTCAAAAATGAGTCAGGCGTGCTGGGAAAAGAAAACTGGAGATAAGCAACTGCTTATTGACCACTGGGTTAATAAGTTTACAGTGCATTAGGTTACGCATAAACCCTCTCTCTCGAACGTCAGAAAAAGCGCTGTTTTTACTTTTAATTTCAGTGGTATGACATGTCTTGATGTTTCCGTCTTGATGTTTTTTTTTTTTTTTTTTTTTATATTTGGAAATTCCCTGTGTTTTAATTGATATTTTTAACTTCCTTGTCGTAACATTTATATTTTTTGATCATTTGTAGCATCCTTTAGCTGGTTTTGGGACGTCATGAAAAAAAATAAAGGAATCCAAGATGGCGGATCCAAGATGGTGGCTGTTCGAAACTGGTGACGTAATTCCCATTCAGCCTCACGAGCCTCAAACGAAACATTTATGGACGTTCTATATGCCCTCCAAGTTTCATTGGTTGTAGCTTTAATATGTCGCAAAATATCAAAAAGCCCGGTCTTAAAGAATTTTAAAATAGCTTGTAAAAAGCATCCAAACGTCACCGTGGAGATAATTGATCATTAAATTATAAATTATCTGAACGTTATCCCTTCAAAGCGTCCCGTTTCACTGCGCGTGCCATGTAATTGGTTTACAAATGGTAACCCTACATTTTTAATACGTAATAAATCATATACAAAATACAAAGCAAATTATCTTTTGACTTGGCAATCACTCCAGTAACTGAAGCAGCACTTTAAAATGGAGTCCAGCGTCAACAATCCAATGTCATGAAAAAGCTCCACTTCGCCATCCATGGATGACGTCCACTTTCTCTGAAACACAAGGAAATTATCAACATATCAGTAACTTCTGAACTGGAACTACTGAACAATGAAATGAAATACTACGGTACATGTTAAGTGTCTAACGTAGTTTGGCGCCTAAAACCGTGATTGATGATGACTGAGCTCGCATGCAAATTTTTCATTAACAAAACTATCCATCAGTTATTTGCAAGTTTGGAACAATCTGGTGAGAGGGCCACTGACTCTATTGCGCATTTTCTGTCTGGTATATCCAAATGCTCTCTATAATTCACCTCATGGGTGAGATGGGACTTTAGCTTGTACAGCCGCCAATGGCAGTCGAGATGAGATCATTCATGACAGGAGCCATTACCCGGAGCCTCCATCTCCCATAGTGACTCAAGGATATAGTACGTATGGAGGCTCCAGGTGATGGGCTCCTGTTCATGGTCACTCCACCCACCCAACAGTGAACACGTGAACAGGTGGGACCACAACACCGGGAACTACCAGTCACTTCCCAATGACGCGATTATCTGAACTGAGATAATGTGTTGAGCACAACCAGAATTCCGATTAATAATATACACTAGAGCATAAACAGAAACGCCTTTAGAGTCACTGTACACGTTTTAAACACATGTTTATGTTAACATAAATTACCAATAGGACGTCTGCTGATTCCTGGAAAATCTTTATATATGGTTTGATTGTTTCGGAGTGGAATGCTGGTGTCAATAGTTTCCTTGTACTTTTCCACCTCGCTCCCTTTTGGAGACCAAGACCGACACCTAACAATATACAAGCAATTGCCAGTTCAGAAGTTCAAAAAGGGATTGGGCCCTTACCCATTGTTCAAATTGCGTCATATTAAGATAAAAAAGATCGCCTGAAAATGAGTAAGTTTACCAAGTTTGGTTACGTTACACTGTTTATAACATAGAGGGCAAAATTACTGAATGCTGATTGGCTGAGACAGAGGGCATTTTTCATTAATTTTGGTTTGCCCGGGGCAAAATTACTTGATCCTGATTGGTCGAGCGGCAAAATTCTAATTGGCTGAGCGCGCTGCACTCAGTTGGCTTCTTGACGGCGGGATTTTGAGCAGAATTTTCAAACACAGCGCTCGCTTGTACGTCGCTTCGGAGTTTGACTTCAGTTTCCCGAGTTATTTGATGAAAAGGAACGGAAACCGTGTGATAGCTTGAAACGAAATTCCGAAAGCTGAATCTCAGTGTTTCACTCGAAGCAACAGAAGATTATTTCAACTAGAAAACTTGCATCAGCTAGACACTTGGCGAGTTTGCGACGAAATTCATTCATGGCTGCCAACTGACTTCTTCGCTTCACCTCTGTTAAATACGGGCTTCATCACGTGCAACCCAGAGTATAAAAGATCACAGAGTTTGTTCAAAGAAAGAAGAAGGTCAAATTAAACCGGATAAATTACCTCTACAAGTTTGTTTGGACTCGTCGTTTGCTCACGGTTTTATCGATGTAGGATTGACATGTCAAGCAGCTCGCAGCGGACAGCCGGCTTCAAAACATGCAAACAGGTGAATAAAATTACGTTTTACTTGGCTTGATTGCAAGCTTGTTATTTTTTTTATTTTCACGACTTACAATTTTCTCTTAAGATTTACATAACAGTCAACGTTACCCTGTTCTGAACGTAAGGGTTTGCTTGATCTTCCTGTGATTCTGTGTGATTTTTGGAAGGAATATCAGTTCGTTCCGCCGCGGCTGAATTTAGCTTCGCGGCGCTTTGAAGGTTTTCCGAAAATTTTGCCCTCTATGTCATAAACAAGTAATCGCATGTTTCCTCGTAAAATTAAGGATTAATATCACTTGTGTTTCAGAAGTTGCAGAAATTGCCTTGTCGCTGCGCGACTCGGGCAATTTCTGCAACTTCTGAAAACACGCGTGATATTAATCCTTAATTTTACTCGGCCCCATGCGATTACCTATACATATTAACCAGGCTGTGAGCTGTCAAAGTTCGCCCAAATTCCATACAAACGTCTCTAATTCAGAGATGGCCTAGGCGTTCCCCCAAATCCATACTAAGTCTCTAATTGTCCTGAGTTTTCAAAGCCTTCTACATGGAATTGAAATCTAACGAAACAACCCCAAACTTGGTAAACCGTCTAATTTTAATGCGATCTTTCTTGTGATTGGCTCCAATTTTTCATTAAAATTAATTTAAATTTAAAAACTCGTCCCCAGTCTCCATTTGAATTTCGTAACGGGCAGCTAAAAAATACAGTCACAAACGAATTAAACAGCATGATACCCTGCCCGAAATCCGCAAATTGGGATTTTATAAAATAGTTTGGATTCGGCCGCATGTATTCTGGTTGGCTAACAAACCATGTTTAAGAGAAAACCTGATGGCGGCTTGCAAACAAGCACGCGAAGAAGCCGAAGCCATGTTCAACACCAATCATTTGAGAACATTTGAGACATTTAGAAACACTCTCTTGCCACTCTCGCTTTATTTCGCTTCTCGCTCGACGGACTGAAGGAAAAAGGGACTGCTCGTAGTCTACTCTCGGCCTGCGGCCCGTGTTTACTAGATTTCTCCCGTGCTTAGCTCAAAATCTCGTCGTATAAATTTTAACTGTATCGACGCACGATCCTCCCTTGGGTACCCCTATGTTAACAGCATGTTAATGCGCAACTTTCCCGTAATGCAGCTAAATTGGCATGCCGACAATTTTCCGATAACTGACAAACTCATCGTTGGCGAGTCTCGGCACAATTCCCTCGGCGCGACAAACAACAAAAGGCTTTTGTTTCAAGTTGCGATGACAAATTTGATCCCGTACCCATTTCATGATACGTTATGCAGTAAAATACATGGCTTTGGCTTCTTTATCACGGGTAAGCATGTCAACTCTAAACATACCAAGGAAAGAAGAAAGAAGATTACAGACTGTTTTCTCCTTGAATGTACTCGGTAGCACTGGTTTAATGGTGTCAGGGTGACAGAGGACAAGCGCCGACTTTACAGGTCCAAACCAAATACGATAGGCTGTCTTGTAACGCTCTGTACACTCCAGATGGAAACGAAGGCCCTGGCCATCAAAGGTAGCCTGTAGCAAACAAATGAAAAGTATAAATTACTCATAACCCTATGAAACCTAGCCATTATCTTTTACAAGGATGAGAAGATAGTTCATGGAGTTCGTGTTGTAGATCTACAGGAACTACAGGGACTAAATGGAATACAGAAACTACAAACTACAGGACTACAGGAACAACATGAACATCAGGAAACTACAGGAACTAC
This sequence comes from Desmophyllum pertusum, assembly GCA_029204205.1. Lineage (NCBI taxonomy): Eukaryota > Metazoa > Cnidaria > Anthozoa > Scleractinia > Caryophylliidae > Desmophyllum > Desmophyllum pertusum. The sequence goes on along the minus strand of MU826827.1, from coordinate 3,796,591 downwards.
AGGAACTACATGTACAGGAACTACAGGAACTACAGGAACTACAGGAACTACATGAGCTACAGGAACTACACAAAGACAGGAACTACAGAAACTACACAAACAACAAGAATTACAGGAACTACTGCAGGAATTACAGGAAGTACACATACCACAGGAACTACACGAACTACATAAACTGTGTGAACTACTTGCTCTAATTACATCTTCTTTTAAGTATCTCGGTATTAAGTATATATTTCAATGCGAGGAATAGGTCCGTAGGAGGTACTATATTCGTGACGGCTATCGTGGATCTATTACTTAATTTTTTAAACAAAACTTATGAGGATTTTGCCGAGATCCAGTGGACTGTCCGTAATAGGTATGTGTACGCCTTATCGGAGCTGTCCGTACGAAGATGTTCGACTGTATGTAGTCCATTTGTTTGGGCGGGGTTCATTTTATTTTAATCCTTTAATAGATAAAAAAGTAGATTTTATTGATGAGTGACAAGCTAAGAACCTCGTCCCAGACAAAGGAGATAAATGTCAATTTATTTTCTAGACAAAAAAACGCAGGGAAAGCGTTTTCTATTGTTTTATGAAATAAAAGCACGAAGCAATTTTCTGTTTCCATAGAGTTATGGTAAATGGTTTTGAGTCAATCAGAGCGCGCGTAGTATCTTGTTTATTTCATAATTTTTATAGCAATTGTGAAAATTTGAAATTGAACACCTACATATGCGGTAACAAAACACGAATTTCAACATCTAAAGGTACGAAGAGTATTCCCTCAAATATTGAGAGACTTCCCGCGGCCGGTCTACAATCAAAAGCTGGAACGCTAGAACGTCGCAAACAAAAGGTTTAATGAGCCGTACAATGGCTTTGCACGTGCGTTATACATCTTTGTATATTTTGTAGCCGTATCTGTAAAACAAAAACGTGAAATGGTCAAATTCTGCGATTTTGGAGAACGGGAATGAATCACAACGACGAATTTTCCAAGATTATATTTGGAATTGAACGCTGTCTTTACATAATCAGCTAAGGGCTCGATTTCCGCCGCTCTCTCGAGTCCGGTCTTCGTTCCTCCCCGAGAAGATGAGCGGGGGGATGAGCGTGGGTTCATTTTCCCGAACAGCGACTGGTAATCGAGCCTAATACAAGTACAAACTGAATGGATCGTGTAGATATCGAACACTACGCGCGGAGGGTCTTACCAGTCCGTTATCTCAGATGACACCGAATGTCATCAAGCCACAACTATGCGATTATATTTGTGATGAAATAATACCTTGTTATAACAGCAATGCTATGTAAACAGGACTTGCATTCTTTCAAGAGCTTTCAACTGTCTAGACAATGTATCTTTTTTAAAAAAGGTCCTTAAATTCTAAGGCAAAATGTAGTGCGTATTTCAATCCTAAAGAGATTTGAAAATCATGGCATATCGTGTGCGAATCGATTTGACCAAACATCATCGTGGGTTTTTTTTCACAAGTACTGCCTTCAGTCTAAAACGTTCGAAATCACTGGCTGAAAACTGTACTGGAGCACACGTTTGTGTTTGACTTTAGTTTTATAGGCTTTAAAAACAAATCCCCAAAACACGTGATACCACAGGGTCAAATGGCGCAAGATGTCTTTTCAACAGTTGCTTCTGGAATTCTAAACGAATTCCGTTTCTTGGTCTGTAACGGCCGACGTGGAGTGAAAGGTTGCATGATATAATATTTGTAATTATATTTTAAAGGCTCTACCGGCAACAGACTGAAGGGAAAGTCTTTCAAGCGATGAAGTGCGTCAGCACATGTTTTGTATATCGCTTTGAATATCATGTATTCCGAACAGCAAAAACGTTAACTGGTCAGTCACAGCTACGAATGCCGCTGTAAATCTCGAACAAAAGCCAACGTGTAACTACATGAACTGCCACTAATCGAGATAGAAAACAACACCTCTTTATCGATTGTATTTTTCATCTCAAAAGGTGTACAGACCGGACGGCATACTTGTTTGTTATTTGTGGTTATTTGTGGTTTCAATGCGGAAAATTAGTAACGTATCCGGTTCTGAAAAACGTCCGTTTCGAATGATTGAGTATTCCGGAAAAGCATTATTTTAAAATTAAACATGACAAAACATGAAAGTGAGAAATCAGGATAACGGCAAAGGAGATATGACTAAAGTGTTAACTAATGTATCTACTCCTGTTGTTATATAACCCGGCTTAATCCGAATTTGTAAAATGATAGATTTCCGGGATTAGAAGATTTACTGCGTTAACTCAGAATTACATAAGGCAATTTCCGCAATTTTAAGACATGTTTTTTATAAAGGGGTCTTGGCCCAGATGCTGATATTGATCATCTGAGATATCTACTGGGACGAAAGAATGCTTATCGATTTAAATTTTAATTAGACTTGAATTTCTTTGTCTTGTCAATCCTCATACAGGATTGTCATGATTTAGTCTGAAGCGGCGTTTTTAGTGTTCTCTTTTTGTAACTAATGAAAAGCTGTGGGCTTGGGCTTGCCTTATGCAGTAGCATGGGCCGCATGGGCCGCATGGGCCACGTGCTTAAACTAAATCGATACAATGAAGAATTTAATGGGATGACGCAGAGGAATGGCTTTAATTAAACATAATTCTTGATGTTTGATTGTCTTTCGAGAAAACCCGCTCACACACGCACCGCTTATCATGATGATAGCTCAATTTGAATTTGTTATGGTGTTGCATTGTCATGCAAGTCAAAGAAAGCGATGCGGACAATCATAAAAGCTTAGCCGACTAAAAGTGGCAAAACTGCAAAAACAAACGCGGCTAAAAACATCAATGAAGATAGCAAGTCAAGTGATAATGAAGACACGGTCATTTGCAGCATCTTACCTGGTGTGCGTGTCCCTTGAACCAATGACACAGTGGACCATCAAAGCTTCGTACTTGGATGTGAGCTTTCCTCAGTACAAATGTGAAAGAAGCTGCGAGACTGATGGCTACGATTGCAAGCACAGACAACAAGAGAAAGCATGCTGTCCAAGCGCTGAAGAGCCACTCAAACTCTTCAAACATTTCTGATGGACCTGATGGAAAGATTGCGTGCGAGGCCGCTGACACTGTTCCAGTCGTTGTCTCGTTAGAATGCCCGCGAGTATCTATAAGACGAGGATTACAAACGAAAGATATTGAACGGCTTAAGGATATTTTAGGTATGATTAAGAACGCGCTGCTCATCAGATGAAACTGACATAGTGGTCCAAAGTGCCCACGTGCATGTGTATCCCACTCGAACGTTCCATCGATCACTCAGTGCCGCTATCGGGAAGGCGGGCAAGGTAACTCTAAGATAATGGCAGATTTGATTTGCCAAGAATGTCAAATCTTTTAATGAATACTCTTTTCTGTCACCGTCTAGTTCTTACCATTACTGGTCTAATTAAGTGGTGAACGCTCATAGATCGAAAAATTTATCTTAAACCTACCTCCAATCAAGGAAAATGGATGCCATAGACATAGATCAAGCTAGGAATCTTGCTCCGGAGTTGATCGCAAGGTACAGTGTGTGCCGAACTGGAGTTCAGGCTAGCACCTTTTAAAAGGTGCCTCCTTCCGGGGGTAGACGGAATTCCGACTAATTCCCTCAGGCAATGTCTGTGAATATTCCGCATCTCACTGCACTTGTCATAATAATATCCCACACAGCACACGGCCGCAAGCTGCATTGACCACAAGGAATGCATTAAAAGGTTACTACGAACCTTGAAGCTTAAAATATTTACATGTTACGAGTTGGTGTTGGGTATCGCATGTCAGCATAGCGGTTCGTTTGTGGATGGATATTTTTACTGACAATCTATTATTTAGTCAGTCAATCTCATTGAACAAACACTACCCAGAAATATGTTGATCGAAGGCAGGGAATGTTTAGGTAGGTCTGCAGCCAAAAGAACGTACTTCATCAAACATCCATTAGATCAGTGAAGCGACACTGAAGCGATCATTGAAACGATAAATCATGAAAACAACCACTGATGACATAAACATTGAACGATCTGGCAGAGGTTAAATGATATGCTCGGAATGCGGTCAATGCAACTGAACAGAGAAAAATATCGCATCTGATGAATACAATGGATGGGTATCTTTGGATTGTTAGGGAAGTTGCATTGAGTGCACGACCTGCTTACTATAAGCTTGTAAGTCTGCACGTACCGAAATATTTCATATATCTATTTATAAAAAAAGTCGTTGCACATTTTAATTGTTGGTATGCTCTTAATCTTTTGTGATCTTCAATTTAATGAGCTCAATTTCGTTATTATTTTATGTCAGTATTTATTATTAGTTTGAATCATTTTAAAAAACTCCGTCAACAATTTGAACGTTCACAGTGCAAGAAGTAGACATAACAACAGGCAGAATTGAACGTTACGCCCTGATGCCTACTGCTGATCATGGTCACGTTCGAATCTTTTTTTTTGTGAAATTCCATGTAACCATGTACCATGGTTGAACTTAAGATCATGTTAAGAACGTTTTCAGGCTGAAATCGCCAAAAAATAAGAACATGCGGTCTTGGTTCAGTCTCAGCTCAAAATTAGACGTTCTTATAAAAAAAGAGTGTAACAGGCCTTATGCATGATTTCGTCAGTTGCTCAAAATCCCGGGGGGGGGGGGGGGGGTTACTCCCATATATAAGCTATATAGGTATGTGCGGCCCCAAAGGGTATGGTTTTTGAGCCGTTTTGGTCTGAAACAGGGTATAGATTTTGACCATTTTGGTCTGAAATAGGGTATGTTTTGTGCACTCTGGCCTGGAATTTGGTTTGTCTTTTAGACGAAACTATTTTTGGTCATTCACATCGGGGAATTTGAAGCCCTTTTCAAATGTTTGCGCAAATGGAACCCATTCCTGCCGTAGCTGAAGTCATGCATTAGACACGTGTACTAATTTTATAGGTCTGAAATAGGGTATCGATTTTTCGGTCAGGTCTGAAATAGGCCGGAAAATCACATATTTTGGTCTGAAATAGGGTAAGGGTTTCAAGAAGCAGGCCGCACACCCCCACCAAAAATGTCAGGGAGTACCTCCCCCCCCGGGGGGCGAAGCGTACAGGTCGGCCGTACGCGAAAGCGTACGCGACAATGTCGACAGGTACGGCTGGGATATAATCTGTATAATCGATAAATTTTCATGAACGCCTTTACAGAATACGTGTCGAAACTAATTTTGTTGCTTTCTTTTAGTGCGCGCAGACATATATTCATGGTTTCTCTTGCCATCGTAGTGAAACACCGTGAACTTCGATCAAGCAACGGTGAACTGCCACCACCCATAATGCCATTCGGCAGTTGGACAACCTTCCGGCGAAGCAGTTGTATACGTTCACGTGGTGTTTGTCAGTTAAATCTCATTACAACAGAAGATAAACCACTTTCAGTAGGAGAAATTGTGGTTTTTATACTAATACTCGACTTCCTTTTAATTAATTAACTCAGTACTACAGGAATTTTTTAAACATCTCACACACTCACACACGGTTCATGTAGGTCATTATTGTCATTCAAAGTTTGATTTCTCATGAGGTCTTGATTTTATCCAGTTTGGAATTGTGTACTTCTTTATCGGTTTTCTTAGTAGTACCTTTTTTGGTTTTCTATCATTTGTTACAGAAAATACCAAGGTTTTGCAATCACCGTTTGCAAAATAGCGTCACTTAGTAGTACATACCCATGCAATTATCATTGGTTTGGGTGAAGGAAGAATGACATTGTACGGCATTATATTGTGGGAACCCAGCGAGAAAATATGAGCAAAATACTTGGAATACCATTTTTCTTTTTTGCCATATCGTTTAGGGTCTTTTAATTCCTAGCTGGCCTTTTTTGTACCCGCACGGATTATTTTTTTCGAGATGACATTTCCCAAAGAAAATTACAGTTTTTCATCAAACTTTTATCCGAATATCCAGAGGCAATTATAGGGCCTTCCGAACAGATACTTCCACCGAAACGATACGGAATTCCACCGAAGGTGCCCTTGATAAAGCCTTAGCCTGTTAAGTTTCAGACGAAGTTAGCTGAGTTTAATGCGGCACCTTTGAACGAAACCGCTACTCCTGGAAGTTATAAGAAGTAATTGTAGGTATATATCATCTACCGGGAGAATGAGATCATCCTCTCTTGCTTGAAATGAGTGAGATGATGTTATCAATGAACTGAAGTGCAGTAATTATCAATTGGATCGCAAAATAATCGCCTTATAGCTTTCTCACTAAAATATTTTAAGTCTTACAACTATCCCCTTCGGCTTCGTAGATGAATAATTGTAGGCATATTCTGAAAACTGAGTGAGCCAATTACCAAATGACTGAAGTGCAGTAATTACCAATTGGATCGCAAGATAATCGCCTTATAGCTTCCTCACCAAAATATTTTTTTAAAGTCTTACAACTACCCCCTTCATCGAAGATGAATAATTGTAGGCATATCTTGAAAACTGAGTGAGCCAATTACCAAATGACTGAAGTGCAGTTAGTCTCAGTTGGATCGCAAGATAATCTAGATAGATAGATAGATAGACTTTTATTTAACGTGGACAATACACTTAGCTATAGGTAAAAACACAAGCTAATTTACAGTTAATGCCACGATTGAAACAATTATAAAGTATAAAAATTAATATATATACACAGTTAAATTGATTAAAAAGACAAAGATAATGTGCTGTAATTAAAACCAAATTATTTTTAACTCTTCAAAATATCTCCCTCTTCGTTAGTAGCGCGGATGATTGCAGGCTATCCTGAAAATGAGTGAACAATTACCAATCAACTAACGTGCAGTCAGGCTCAGTTGGATATAAAGATAATCGTCGACTTATACCTTTCTCACCAAACGACTCTTTGAGGATCTTTAAGAGGCTAAGAAAGTGCAGTGCTAGCTAGTGCTTACCACGTATCGAGCCAAGCCTAGGATTTCTCACTATTGAATGATTCAGTGATCGGGATTTGCCGCATTTGATAAATCAATTACTTGTACTCATAAACTGTTAGTGATTTATTTGGAATATAATTTCATGATTTCAGACGCCAGTCTGGTTGGGGGACAAACACGCCAACAATTAAAAGTACACGTTTTCAACTCAGACAGTCATTCAGAACTGATTATTGTTACAATTAATTACTTTAACAAGATTATATCAATCATGGTCTCTTATTCTCAGCCCTGGAATTAATTATAGTATAGAAGAGATAAAGTAAATATTTATATTTCTAATCGGGGCAGTTATCTAACGTGAAAATTGGCATGAATAACGCGAAATATATTATTAACGCGAAAGTATTGCTTTTTGTGTCTTTGAGAATTACGGTGATTCGACCAGGAGAAGAGTTGCATGACGACCCAAATACTGAGACTAGACTGTCACAAATTTGACCAAAATTTTAAACTTTATATACGATCTGTATGAAAATTAGAACGTCCCTGAAGTCTAGAAGTTCCTAGAACGTATTGGGGATTGGGGAGTTTACGAAACTACGGCGACGACGGCAACGGGAAAGTCGTTGAAAAAGGTATAATAAGGAGTACAATGGCTGATCTGCACGTGCGTTATACGTCTTGGCACATTTCGTAGGCAGAACATCAACGTGAAATGACCAAATTCCGTTGCGTTTTGTAGAGAATGTAAACAACGACGACGAAAAATCTGTGAAATTTGAGCGCTGAGAGTTTGGAAAAATTGGAATGTCTAAGTTGCATTCATTTGCTTAGTTTTTCCGTGTTTGCCCCCAACCAAGATGGCGTCATGACTGCACGCAGACTGCGACTCATGTAGATTGAATTTTATTTCACAGCCACATACCTTTTGCAATAGAAAATACTTTACTATCTACATTGATTCAGCTGCTTCAATATGATTGATTGCCTATCGAAATTTAACCGACATCCAAATTCTTTAATAAAAAACGTGTTCTGAATGGGTCTGAATGGATTTGTCAAACTGCAAGCAAGTGGTGTCTTCCTCAGTTCATGACCTGTCTCGAGTCTCAGCCATGCAGGTTGAGGCTGGTAAACTACATCACGAAAATTTACCCAAAAGCGATTATGTATATAATAATAATAATAGTATATGCGTGTTTAATAATTATTTTATGAACCTATTTCATTAAAATAAAAGGTTCGATGAGAGAAAAAAAAAAAAAAAGACACGAGTTGTTCAGTTAGTTCAGCTAAGAATTTGTTGGTACAATATAACAAGAACAAGAATATCATAACAGGAAGTTTTAAACCATCTGTGAACACACGCATTGTCCACGGGTCGGTTTTAATGAGATTTCTGTGAACATTCAACAGTGGGGCGCTTTATTCCTCAACGGGTAGTGAGCGCTTCATTCATGTATATATCAGTGACTCAGTGACTTGTTCATTCACTTTGTTAGTATGGAATATACGAAGCAAAATGATGACTTTGCATTTAAAAAAAAATCACTGCGTTATTCAATCTCAGCATGAAAAAGAATGTTTCAATGATTCGCTTTATACTGCAACTACATGTACTCAATAACAGTGGAAGAAAGGGCTTTGATTTTTTTTTTCACTATAAAAATTTGCTAGGCTACGAGTACGAAACATACGCATCCAGGCTGGCGCTCGAGCGCAATCGATGTCCACTTATCGGATAAGTACACGAAACGCTTCACTAGTTTCCAGAGTGTTCCGACATGTTTTATTTGAACGCGCAGGCAAACCAAGCGTGAACTTTTTGAAAGAATTACAGTACTATAGTTTAGAAAATATTTAACCATTAACTTGAAAGCTTATTTCAATGCCATTAAGCGGCAAAAACGTCTCTACTTGTCCGGTACCGTTTATCACAATTCCGTATTGCACTCTATAACCTATTTATGCACTCGTCATTGACCAATCAGATGCTGCATATTTTGTTGAGTATACTATAAATGTTAATACCACATATGCTGGAATGCTTCACATATGGCTCTGGTTTATATTTGTCGATGAAGAAGAAAACACACGGACGAGAGCGTCGGTTTACAGTAATCCTCCATGTAAATGAAAATTAGCCCGAAGAAGGAGAATGATTGAATTAACAAAACTAATACAACACAAAACACCCACAAACAAGACCAAATTATCGTATAAACGAACTTATCGTATTTAGCCTGTCACCACACTACCACTAACTGACCGGAGTATTCATAAACCGTCACGGTCAATACTTTAATAATATTTCCCTAAAGACAACAATTAAAACCACATAAAAATTAAAAATGTTATTATTGTTTACGGCATTGCGATTCAAATCCGAGCTATTTTGCCAAAGCAGCGTTTACATGATTTCAAACATATCAGTGTCTAGCTTGCAGCATGCATGGATCGCGGATCCAATTTGCGGCCTTTCGACGAGGCTCTCTTCGAGTTGGAGGATGTGATATCAATTTGAGTTAGCGCAAATTTAGGATTCTAATTTACCAGTTTAAATTCCACGAGCTGATAAGATCAACGCTTTGAACTGCTTGATAACCTACTGAGGGCGTGGTCAGGAATCTTTGTTCATGTGCCGTGTGCGCTGATGGAAGCGACACGCGCCGTTATGACATCTATCATCCACTTGTTATACTCGAGGAAAACATCGACACTTTCGCTTAAAACCTGGATTCAGAGTAGCTCGTGATGACTACAGAATCATACTAACTATATTTGGGGGGTTCGAATTTGTTAGAAAGAACGCAGTTACAGCTAAAATTGTAGTAACATGGATGTCATTAAAATACTTTTCACTGAACAAAAGCACACGTTGACCTTGAGGGTCAAATTATTAAAGGCGCCACGCGACAAATGCCAACAAGAAGTTGCGATAAAGTTATCAAAACTTCATTAACTAATAGTCAGTATACAGGTTAGATAAAGCCCTTAACTACAGGTTTATTTATGGGATGAATTTTGTTAAATCAACGACAGTATCCAGAATACGTATACAGAAACCCTATTGTTACTAAAGATATAATTCGATTATTTTCAGCTTGGATGCTTTGCATTCCAGTTTAATGGGGGTAGGGGTGATCAGGTGTTTCATGTTATCTCCACACAAGATATCGCATAGGTGGCGAACAATTTGACATATTTGCACGCAATACCCTAAAATTCGTAAACAAAACATCTAAGTTTAGAATCTAAAGCCATAATGTCAAAAACACCGGCGTTGTTTCTTCTCGGTTCAGACATGAACTGGCAAGATATCAAATTTGGTTTGTTTATCTGTAAAAAGACATCGAGTTTTTGCAGCTTGCGAGTTGCTTCCGATTAGATTTGAACACTGTATACGGAGGTTGACACACATTTCCTGTTTTGTTGTCATTATTCATAGCCAACACAATTTTTCACACCATTGCTATCTCTTCCTAGTGAAGTTTAACAGTTGATTTACCGCAGGCCAACATATGCACCAATTTCGAACTGAGAATTCACGGCCCACCATAAATTAAAAGTTTTACTGATACCAAGACGCCCTCCACTAGAGCTCCCACCCCCAATTTCATTTTACCGTCCCCATGATGGTGACCCAAGATTCACGACTTTTGAACAGGAAAAAAGTTATTTAGTGGTAACATGTTTTTAGAATTAGCATTTTTATACATGCGTTAGATGAGAGCAGATTTATGATTTAAAATATTAGCCCCCCTCAGTTTTAAGCCCCGCCTCAACAGGCTTTGAAAAAGAAACTGAAGCCCCGAGGGTTAAATGGAACAGTTTTTAAAGTTTATGGCGAATAAGGGATCACATCAGTCAGCCGAGTCTCGTTTGCTAGTTATTTAAGTTTTCGACGATTGATTGACAGCTTGGCGGGTTCTGTCGGGTTCTTGTGGAATGTTACAGATGGTTTTCGGGCCGGACCACGATCGAAAAGCTTTATTTTATAATAATCGACCAGGGCTCGAATTAAGGAGTGGCTTCGAGGAGCAGAGTTTCCCCGGCATTAATTTTGTAAGAGCCAAATCTGAAAATTTCGGGCAAAACCACAAATTTAGATCTAAAACAGAAAAATCTTGAAATAAAAAAATGATTTCTTATGACTTTACTTTATCTAAGACCGTCACGCAAATCGCAGAGTTTGCAATACAGCACCTACATCCAAGTAAAATTTCTTCCAGCATTCCAGCTTTAGTCTTCATTTTGATTTGGGACAGCTTCGTTGACAGCAAAGAGACATTATTTGGTTAGTGGTTGTATATTGAATTTGGTGAAGTTTTACTTGCAAACACGCCCCTAAATTGAACATTTCAGGGGCAAGTGCAAATAGAGTAGATCTGGCGACAATTTGCTCCTATGCACCTGTTAAATTAGAACATAACCCTGATAATAAGTGTCAAGAGAATAAGTGTACCCTTTGCTAGTTAGTTTTGGAGAAAAAAATGTATTCCTCAGTGACCGGGATCGTAGGATAGGATTCTTTAACTACTTCATAACCGCAGTCCCCCTCCTCATCCAGAGCCGAATTCGAAACAAGTCAACATTAGCACTCATATCAAACAAAATATAGTATGAAGGTATAGTTGTTTAACACAATTGATATTGTAACTCATTTCTTCATTTTGTTAACAGATAGTCTGCGTGCAGACCTTCCATCCGACGCAGGGGATTAAGGAAAGGAGACGTCTACAGGCATGTTGTTGACAGACAAACAGTTCTGCATTCAATGTCAGGTTACGAAAAGGATGTTTATCAGTCAGTGACACAAACTACTCGGATCGGAAAAAAAAATATCGGAAAAAAAAATGTCAGGTTACATTTTCCACCCGCTACAAAGTGCAAGCAGCATACATTTTATATTTTATTTACCTATGCAGAAACTTACATTCATTGTTTCATGTATACCGTAAACGAGAATCTATATCTATGCATGGACATGCATGGCTTCTTTACCAATAGGTACATGCCTGGCCCGTCACGCTTTAACTGACTTTATATAGCTTATACGTAATAAATGCATGTAATGATCGGCCTTCTCCTTGGACATGACTAATTTTGGCATATAAGGGAAACTTTTCAAACTGGCTTTTCTTTAGAACTACTAAAAATTAACTATTTTATAAGGTGGTTTACTAGTTACGTACGACATTTAACATCATTTCTCTCTAGTTACGAATAGTTGTAAATACTGTTAACGCACCAACTGAATTTGGTTTATGATGTAAATGACTCCGGCGAACTATATGCGAACAAATCCGAAGAAGGCCGGGAGCTATAAGTGGCTTTTTCGGAAGTCATTGAGCCCACAGAAGTGACTAGTACATAAGGCTAAGCAACGTGAGTGTTCTTCTGGCTACACGATATCGGAGATCAATTCGGAGTACTCGCAAGTTCTCCCTTAGCTGTGCTCGGCTAATAAGCAGATAATTCCTGAAAAATTAACAATTTCTACAGCGAATTTCAACTTAGATATGAATTTTGCTTCTTTTTCACGAACACGTGATCTATACAGTTTGAGGTACTTGCATCTTGTAGAAGCCTTATATTTTTATTTTGTATCTACTGAAGCAGGAGCCCGCTGATCTTCATCTGATCTACGTGATTACAAACCCTTGGCCCTTATGCATGTAGCTAACTAACACTAAGACTTGGAATACTGGATGTAATCTCCATAAGTATCACTTTAGCTGTATATCGCTGGCTCAAGGGGGAGTCCTACGATGTGTTTGATTGGCTTTACATCACGTGACAAGCCTCAGACTGCGGCGATCTTGGTGACTCGAGTGATAGGGTAGGCATCATTACAACGTCCTAGGATGAAAATAATCAGTACTGTCAGTAATACACGGTAGGTTTCCAAACGTCCTCAGCCAAAGACAACCAAACTTGAGGCCAGTTGATCCTATGATAATTTGGCGGTTCATTAATACGATAGTATACTCCTGACAATATCAATACTTTGTCCTCTTCAGCTGAAAATTAATGGTTGAAACTGACAAGATTGATTAAATCAGAGACACTACTGACATGGAACGAGTCATCATAAGTATGGAGTATTTTATTGAACGAAGAGGGATGTCTGTTTACAAGTTATCTGACTTTCTTTCTAGTTAGTTTTTCATTACTCACCGCAGGATGAACGAGTACATCACGTGCTCCTTCTGCGCCGTTACGATAGGTGTTGGTTTGTCCACTGGGCCAACGGACCTACCCATGGGTAAATAACTTTTATTAATACTTTTCTGACCAAGAAAGGCATGTACGAATTCAGTTTTTATAACTAACTGCGGCTATAATTTAATATTACATAATTATTCCTCTTAAATGTTACAATGAAAGGGCGGTTAATTTACCTTTTTAGTCAATAAATAATAATAAATGTATTGTTATGTCGCCTGGTTGATAATTTTAATAATAATTAAAATTTATATAGCGCCAAATCCTATTGTCCCATGGCGCTTTACAATCTACTATTAATACAATAATTATAAAATAATTCGTTATTATTGTCACCTGTTACTTCGACAAAGTATTGGTATTTTATGCAGACATGAGATACCTCTTCCAAATTGGGTAATTTTTTTAAATTAATGATGTATCTTCTCGGGACAGAAAGGCTCTGTTTTCATAACCAGCAACAACTGTAATTACCTGCACAACTCCGTTTTGGGCACTATAGACGCGGCCAATGTTTCCCGCTCCACCGTCCTGGTTTCCCCATTTCCAGTCAGGCCCTATACAGCACCGTAGAAAGGTAATACTATGTTAGGACAGTTGTTATTGCATAACCTGTCAATCAATCAATCAATCAATCAATCAATCAATCAATCAATCAATCAATCAATCAATCAGCAGTCAGCAGTCAGCAGTCAGCAGTCAGCAGTCAGCAGTCAGCAGTCAGCAGTCAGCAGTCAGCAGTCAGCAGTCAGCAGTCAGCAGTCAGCAGTCAGCAGTCAGCAGTCAGCAGTCAGTAGTCAGCAGTCAGTCAGTCAGTCAGTCTGTCAGCAGTCAGTCAGTCAGTCAGTCAATCAATCGGTCAGTCAGTCAGTCAGTCAGTCAGTCAGTCAGTCAGTCAGTCAATCAACCAACCGACCAATCACACTTGACAATTAACAGGTTAATAATTGAAAGTGTTCTTACCTCTGATCACACGGCATCCAACTTGAACTCCTTCCAAAAGTAGCACACGTCTGTTTTCATTAACAAGCTACAATACGATAGCGTTATATATTGAAAATAAAAAAAAGCAGAGTCGGTCAGTGAGACTACAGACTTTCAACTGGTTATTGCTCACATCTGTTAAACCATGGTTTGCGAGTGAAAAATCACTTGTCTTACCTTAACATCTAAAGAGGAATCTTTTCCATAGCGGTAGGAATTTGAATTTCCGCGATCCCACTGAACATCCACCCACCCTGAAATCATATGTGATACAATCAGCTCACTGTTTACTTGCCTGGAACACTTCTACAAACACTCGACTATAAAACAAAAATGTCAATGGCGGAACTGACCAGGTGTAGCACCGGTTTTTACGATAGTGCCAGGTCTCGCTCCGTCTTGATCACCCCATTTCCAATGTGGTCCCCTTCGGACACGTGACCCCACAGGAGGAGGTGGGGGGTAACTCTGGTGGAAAACAATAAAACGAAATGAACATTAGATTATCAAGATATTTTCTTCACCGAGTGCTTTCCTGAACTAGTAAAATTTCAATATAAACTTTGTTTTATTGAGCGATTTTGGAAGTTTTCCTGATTGGGTGCAATGTAACGATCTGCTGATCTAGCTGATCGCTCATTATGTTACACAGCTGTGTCACGCACCATATATAGTCTCTAACTGATCGCGCGTTTTGTTACACACTGTCATGGGCTACGTTACACAGCTCACGCACTATACATAAGAGTATTTACCGATCGTTGAACATTACACAACTTTCTTAAGCAATCAAAACAATAGTCTTCCAAAATTTCGGCGAAATTCGTTTGCATTACTTTTGCACAGTTCTATATCGCCACGTTGTATATCGGCCATGCAAAACAAACACGTATTCTCTCACTCCAGTATCGTCGTCATCGTCATCATCCTCCGCAACTACCATCGCCAGGAGCAGTGCCATGAGAGGACGCTACAACAAAAAAATCAAATCGATTTAACCACTTTAATTTGATCCCAACCTTTATTACAACAACAACAACGTTTTGTCAAGGTTACGAGAATAAAGTGATTCATGACATTAGACATTGAATGGATATTTTAGTATGGATATTTTGGAGCTTAGTAGCTCGACAGGCTGGAGCTTATCTCCGGTTTCTGCATCAGTCATGAAGCGACTAGGAGTATTGCTACTCCCCCGCCCTCCCCAGCATTTTGTCAGGTTACCTAACATGCAGTTTGCCGGTACTAATACCCATTTATACTCCTGGGTGGAGAGGGGCACTGCGAGAAGAAGCTTGTCCAAGAACATAACTCCCGACAACGACCCCCGCTAGCCTCGAACCCAGAGTCCCCGATATCCAGAGTCCAGTGCACTAATCATTGCGCTAGAGAATTAATATAGTTATAAAACGCAAATCGGATTGTATTAGACAATGAAATCTTTAATAAATTCCGAAAACAAAGCTAAGCAAGGAACACATAGTAGGGAAGAGGGCTGAGAAGGATGTCTCCCTCTATTTGTTCCCTGGGTGTGACAAGGACAAGCTAACGCTAATAGTACATAAAGAAGGAGAACTTCATTTTTTTAGGGAAGGCGATTTTCTGAACTGTGATATATGCATCCCTTGAGCGAACTTACTTTTAGAAACCAACTTCGTGTATTAAGGTGATTCATCGAAATAAAAGTTGCAATAGAAAGTTTCTGAAACTTTCCCAAGTTGAACATTGCGATGAAATGTTTCCAAATATAGAATTAAAAGAATCGGTCACTGTTACCGCGAAAGAGTTATAATCGACTATTTTTTTCAGGTTTCCAGAGATTATTTTTTTTTCTGCACTAGGAATTGGTCTATACTCCTTGTATAGAAAGATGATTACTAGACTTAAAATATGCGAAAAAAAAATGATAGGTCACGGTGCTCGTTTACAAGAAAACGATCATTTACCTATCCACAGTGCCAGAAAGAAAACTCCGCCATGTTTTTAAAGTGCGCGCTGCACGAAATTATGCGCATAAAGGATGCGCAGTGCAATACTAAGGAATCACCTCAAAGTATTTTTTTTAATTTTTCAGGAGATCAGATATTTGTTGTATATGGTATTCGCGTATTTTGATATATTTTTTTAATGGATTATATTTTGCCAGGATTTGACTTTTTTTAGTATTTTTGGGATTTAGTAAGTTTAGATTTCGAGGCTTAGCACTTTTTTTTAGATGGATATTATAATAAGCTAGAATTAAAGTAAGCAGCTTATTTTACTAACGAGGGGCAACACATCACAATTAACAACTGACAAAGTGGTGTCCCTCGATCCTAGGTTTCTAAATTAATTAACGTGGTTTTAATTTTTTTTTACAAAATTTAAGTCTAAAATACAGTTCAACTTCTCTACAACGGCCACCCTGGTGCCGAATTATCTGGCCGTTGTAGAGAGGTGGTCGTTGTAGGGAGGTTTCAATAAGAGTAAAGTACGTGTATGCCTGCGGCTCGTGTTTTCTAAATTTCTCTCGTGTTCTCAAATTCGCGTCGTGTTTTATGACAGTATAATACATGGTTTTGGCTTCTTTATTTGTTAAATATAGAATACATAAGAATGGCTAAATTGACTAAAAATTATAGACTTTTGAGATATTTCCAATGCCCTATGTTCATCATAATATAGTAAAAATTAATGGCTTAGTCGGGATTTCGTATTTTTGAATTTTAGAGATACTTATTATTTAGTATTGAATCATTTTTTTATAACAGCTTTTGTATATAATATAGTATCATAGTTATTTTTTTGAGACCTGAATACACTGACATTAACCACCCAGGTCCAATTGTTGTTGTTTCTTTGACGTATTTTGTTCGTGTATTAAGGTTTTGTATTTTTTCCCACTGTTCTGGTTCGTATATTAAAGGATTTATACATTTTTCCCATGTTTCAGGTTCGTGTATTAAACGTTTTTGTTTTTCGTGTCTCCGAATTGCGGTTAAAACCTGAAATCCTTCCATTTAACTTGAGCTTATAATCTTTAAAATAATCTTCAAAATCCACCATTGTAGTTTTTTAAAATTTTAAAATGTTGTAACTTATGTATATATGTATTTTAAATCAGTTTGTATTTATTAGGAGGACAGGAGCCCGTCGATAACAGTGCTGTTGTACTGAAGGGTCATCCTGCATAAATATTCTTTAAATTAAAAAAAAATCATTTCTTTCTGCTCATAATCTTTAATTTGTTTTTAAAACAATTGATTTTTGTTGGATTGCCAAATGTCGTTCAAACTTGCATGTGGTAGAAGAAACGAGTCTTCGAATTATGTGAATTATATTTGATTACGGAGGCGAAAGTAGAATTTTAGAGTAATTAAAAAAGACAGGTTATAACGCATCAGTCAATTTCAGCAGTGTTCGAGGTCCTGGGGGTCGGACTTAGCCTGCATGGTTTTTACCTCAAAGAATCCTTGCCTTGATGATGAGTTCATCAGCAAGAAATTTGTGGTTATAACTAGCTCTAAGGATGTCAAAATCAGATGATACAATGTAGATCAACAGAAAGATCAGTTAGCTCTTCTATATGTCGTGTTTTGCCCTGAATTACAACTTTTTGATGAGCCCAGAGACGAAGAATGTGCCTTCTTTTTAACGGTACTCATGGGACAATTAAACAGATAAATTTTCCCCACCGCTAATGGCCGAGGGTCAGCCCGGGAAATGGTTGGGGGGGGGGGGGGGGGTTGAGTGGGTGGGTACTGCTGGAATTAACTGATGCATAAGTTATTCGTTTGTTCGTTCGTTCGTTCATCTTACCAGTTCACCTTCATCCATGTCTTCACCAAGCCCTCGCATAAACTGTTGTAATGCAAGCAAGGAACGAAGCTTAGCCATATCTGTTGCGAAGGGAAAAGCGGATATTTCACAATACATCAGTGATCAAGAAAGTGCTGCTTGCTTGGAGCTGGTCTATGAATAAGGCCTGATTAATTTGGTGGAGTAGTTTTCTGTAATATAGCCACAAGTACAGGCCCATAGCCACTTGTAGACTTAAACTTAATAACTGCGCTTATCCTTCCTCCCGGGCATTTGTCGTTTTTTTTTTTTGTAGACAGTTGCAAATACCCTGTACGTTGGAGTCATAAATAGAAAATCCCCACGCGGTGGGTACTCTCCTTCTTAGCCGTACGTTATTTGGCTCGTCACGCAACGGGGAGGAGAGCGTTGCCGTGGGGCCTCTTTTGGAAAGAGTGCAAATGCCCCAAGATCAGAATTTCTCAAATTTCATTTTCTCTCAAGCTATCTAGAACTAGTTAGCTTCATCTTGAAACGTGACTCAAACGAGACTTTATTATTTACTATCTATTTTGGTAGTGTTCATGAAATGTAAAATAGAACATCAAAGTGTATATCAACATATTGCAGCATTTGAAGATGCCCCACCCACGGGCTTACCTGTTTTAGCAAATGCCCTACCCCGTAAATGGAAAAGTTGTAAAATGTTTGGGGATTGACGAAGCTATTAGCCACATAATGAACCGAAAGACGATGAGTTATAACTGAGCAAGTCTAATTTTTCCAAGTATTTCACTTCGGTTCACTTCCTACCCTTCATCCCCATCCCATCACAAAAAGCCCAGCTATGGTCTAAATATATTTAAAATAGATGTGAAAAATTAGTTGCAGACGAATACATGTTTTACCCTTTATTTTAGTCAATGGTTTCAATAATATTTAATACATTTTTTTTTCGTCTTTAATGCTTATAATGAATATAATTATGAAAGACATATAAATCTTAGTCACCACAAAGCATTTAATTTTCCCTTTCGTGGAAACTTGCCGTTTTCTTCCAAATGATCGATCTAAATTAAATTGTTTACTGCAATTTAAGTGGAGCGTTTTTAACATGAGTCCCTGGCTCGGGAGATTAGGCGACCTGTGAGTCCCCGCGTTTATCGACGTTAAATAAATAGAGGATATTACACAGCGGCGCGAAGATATGAATTTTATTTTCGAGTGGTAAAAACAATATTTTTAATAAAAGCACAAACTTTATCGCGAACTCTTGCAGCTCAGTGGCTGGACTTTCTTAAATTTCTCTCCTTTCGTCTTCACTTGAAAGGAACGCCTTAAATCATTTTAATATGAAGTTTTCTTCTTCGTGTTAGCATTTTTTTCCTACTCCTAAGTGAACGATTTCATGTCGGGTTCAGTTAGGATATAGAGAATAAGCCACTCGGGACCCGGATGTAGTTTCGTATGAATTTTACGAGTGGTCTATTTTCCAGTAAAACACTCGTGTCTATATAATAAATTATCTTATCTTATCTTCAGTTAACAGTCTGATTCCTCGATACAGAGTCATATGTACATGGAATTGTAATACAAGTAACCTGTAGACGTACGATCGAAATCGTTTACTCACCATGTGAAAATTGACCGATGAAACGTGACAACAACACCTGTCTCTTAAAGAACGTGCTCAGCTCTTCCATGTTGTGAACCATCACGTACATCCCTCCAGTCACTTTTGCAATACTCTCTAAAAGTTTCTTAAAAAATACAAAAAATGTGAGTCTCCCATTGGGAACAATAGCTACACATCCCCACTCATAAATACGAGTACAAATAAACTGATTGTTGTTGTTGGTAATTTGGTTGTGCACAGGTTCTCGGCGCCAATCCAAGATGTGTCCGAATGGCTATTGCTTCTTATTTTTCACTGGAGTTTTTCTAGCCCCATGCAAGTTTTGCCGAACGTTTTCTGCAGGGAGCTGAGGGGTCGTTTTTGGAGTAAATGGCGTACAAGATCGGAGTCCTAACCGAAACAGCTGTCTATCAGTGGCTGTCTATGTCAATCGCACGGAGAACATTATTATTATTTAAATTATAATTATATATTGCTCTTATAATTAAGGCTACCGCTCATGCAAGGGAGATTGTCAATGTTTGACTCTCGCCGGCGAAAAGAAAGATATAAAATAGATAAGTTGGAAGAAGCTTGACAACTGATAATCAAGGGCCAACCACAATAATAATCTCGTATTGTCCCTTACTTCTTCGACCACGTACATCAATTCCACTAATGTACACTACAAGTCACTGTCGTGTATAAAGAAAACCACCCGTTTCCTATGCTATGGTAGAGTAAATCAGTGCATGGGAAGTCCCCGATCTAAGGCCATTTTTTTAACGAAAGTGGTGAAATGCCCTTGATGGACATAAACAACAAAACTAATGCCAAATTTGTGATACAGGCCTGTACAATTGTTTGGCAAAACTAGGCTATGGACCATAATTTAGATTGATTATACCTTATCTGCATTTCCGCAGCCAACACAAGCGATCGGGATCTTATATGGAAGGCCCACCTCCTGCCAGCGAGGCCCAAACAGCACTGCAACGAGTAGGACTGCTTGCAAGGCCTGAAAATCAATTCACAAATAACTTTATACTTCTACATCACTATAAAAGCTAGGAGTTAGGATTTAGTTATCGTTACTGTATCGGACTCTAGATTCAAATGTTCAGAGCCCGGGGATTATCCTTGTTCTGTGTGTTGTGCTCTTGGGGCATTTCATTATACAAATGGAAATAATATTGTGGTATAATTCAATTCGTGTCATTGTAACGTTGAAATGATTACCGAACTAAAAAGACCATAATCAAGTTCATACCCAGAGGCTCGTGAATGAATTTATTGCTGTCAGAGACCGTTTTAGATTATAATACGATTACGAGACCTAGTTATACCAACGGTAAAATAGTGATATACATGTAGTGTACGCCATTTTAGCAGGACAAAACATGACAGTTAGTCGATGGCATTTTACTACAAGTTTTTGCGACAATACGGCCGTTAAGGGGCAATCCTAAATCGATAAGCAATAATGCTTCTTTAAATCACGAAATGGCACTCTCATTTCGTGATTGTAAGTAACGTTTTTGAGTTTCCTGAAAATAGTTTCGCTATGATAAATGCCTAGCCAAGAAAGCTTTCTGCATGGAATATATATAATAGCCGTGTTAACCCTAATTTATCGTACTTAAAGAGCATTCAAGCAATCATAGCCAAACTTTATGACTTTTCCTAAAATAAAATTTAGTGTGTCAATTTTGTGATCACGTGACTTGACTTGTTTCCATGGCAGTTTTGACAGGCCGTTTTACAAAAAATGGTGTTTTCAGCTTAATTGTCAGTTTTCATGACATTTCCGCTTTTAACGAAGAGTTTCTTCCAAATCTTTACATTTTTTGCCTTTTTTTATTGTTTTCGATTTTTTCAAATCAAATTTGGCGATTTTCTGACATTTCTGTTTAGAGTATGAAGTTATTTATTTTTGGCGTGATATGATATCATAATTGATTCGTGATTGTCACTAACACGTCTGTGATTGTCACGAACGAAAAACGAAAAAAAAAAAGCCCAGAGGCCAGAATAGGGTTAACTGCATGTCTAGTATCTTATCCTAGAGGGTTATACTCCTATAGTCGAGTCATGCTACAGAAATGCGACCACTTACAGGTAGCTTCTAGTCAAGAGTGATTTTTAGAACTCCACTGATTCTTAAGTGCTCTTATTGTTTGAAATGTTCAGTTGTTTGTCTATGCTTCGTTGTTAAACTCGTTTTATATTTTCTTAGAAGATAATTAAAATAATTGTATTTTGTAAATAAGCTACAGTGAAGTTGTTGTTGTTGTTGCTGCTGCTGCTTCTGTTCTTACTTGTTCTGAATCCTGTCCATTTTCGTCTGTAGGCTTCCCGTCAGTCATAAGAATAATACGTGGACAAAGCTTTCTTCCGTTCACACTTACCACACCTCCTGTAGTTGACATAAATAGTTTAGAAAGCATATAAAATTATTTAACGTCCCAGTTCTAATTCCGGGCGTGCGCAGTTTGTAATTTTGTCCGTCAAACAACTCAGGCGGGAACAAATCTCGTGGATAATTTACAGTCATATTTGTGATAGACATATCCAATTCAAAATGTGGCCAAGAGTGGTCATTGAAAAGGCGAAAAAAATCAGTATTTGGTGGAGACCTAGCCTGCGTGCGCCTGTCGACTATGGCATAATTTGGAGTCCTTAGCTGCGATAGATATGATAAGTTAAGAATTAGGGATAGACTGTATTTTATTAATAATAGTTCATACATTTATAAGATATTTAAGATTTTTTTTTTTTTTCAATGCTTTTGTTAGTGTCCCCAATTAGTAGGCCACTTGTGACCAGCTAGTAGATTTGACACCTGAATAAAGTTATTGTATTGTTGTATTGTTGGTTACCTTCACTAGCTGGCAAATGAATAAGATAAAAAAATTCCCCGGGTACCCAGCGTTAGCGGCTGCAGATCAAAGCCGAATAATACATCGGCAATAGTCTGTTCGCAGACCTTCTAATTAATTAATTAATTCAGTCCAGACTACATCGGTAATCATGCCTGGCGTCTTGACTGCGGCTTCTTGTCAAAGAACATAGGGAGACAATGAATTATATTTAGTCGGAAAGCAGTGAACAGATGTATTACCGTTTTTTCCAATTTCCTGCAGCGCCATTAACAAGCCATCCTTCATTGGTGTCGTACCATTAGCCTGAAGTCCAGCTGGAAAATAGTTATAAATAAACAAAGCCCCCTGTGTCACATAGTACTACAACTGAGAGTATTGCGTGTGAACTGGCCTAGAACTCAGTGACTCCGAAAATACACTGAAAATTACTTTTCCGATATTTTTGATATTTCAACCTTGTCTATCATGATTGGCTGACGCACTGACTTACATAACTCTGCCAATTATACAAGAAATGTGGGTAGTTTCTGCTCCCCTCATCTGAATCAGAAATAGGGTCAAAACTACATAACGAGAATGTATAGCAAGATAAATGTACGAAAATGCCATGACATATTGTAACGATATGGCAACAAAATGGCAAAAGCAGTGTACGTACTGTACTGAGCCTGTGTTTGTATGGAATACAACTTACCTATTTTCAGTCTAAGACTAAGATAGTTTGTTGACAAGCTGTGCAAAATTTGCGTTCTGGCGCCAAACTCGACGATTGCAACATTTTCCTAAGTGGAAAGAAAATACATTTAAATCGCATTGCATCACTTTTAAATCACATTTAAATCACATTGTTGTCACTAATTTTTGACAACTGTTTGACATATTTTTGAATACTTTCTGATGGCTTCCATTTTAACTTGCAAATCAAATTTCAACAAATGTGGGAGCGGAGATGTCAATGCGGGGTCAGAACGCGAACGTGGAGCTTGGCATCTCCGCCTCCGGCTTATAGTTCTTGCATTTTGATTGGCCAGTTGAATCGAAACCATCAGAAATTGCCAAAAATATGTCAAAAAGTTGTCAAAAATTAATCAAAAACTTTGTCGATTGGCAACAGTAGGCGCTCTTCACTGTACATCATAGTTAATAGAGGGAAATGGTTATGAAGCCCAGCAAACTTCAAAGGAGCAAACAAAGAGGCCAAGATTAATTTTGGAAGGTCCACGACCGTGCACATCTTTTGTTTTGCGCTCATACACTATGCTGTAAATTGATAAATGAAAACAACACAATAGCTGGACAATTCATTCAATGAAACTAAACGAAATGAACAATTTTAATTAATTGGAAGGCCTCGGAAGTTTTTTCAAAGACAGCATGTAGTCCTATTAAATATACAAAGTGGCCGTTTTGTGGAACGGTCAACATGAGGAAGTCAAACATTACATTACTGATTTCTCAGAAACTGAAGCAGAAGGGTTGTCAATCACGGTGCTTGCGTCTAGCAATAACACTTAAGATTTACACTCATTATACTAGGAAAGGCACGGAGTCGAGACGACATGGAATCGAAGGCACGAGAACATCTTATTTCATGAAACAGACTAATTAAGATAGTGAAAATAAAACACTTCATCCTTCTTAGCCTGCGTGGCAGGCTTAGAAAGGGAAGGATGAGGGGAGTTCGAGAGACGTTGTTTTATCCGATATAGATTTTCACACCATTAGCATCAATGTGGTTATTTGTATCTGTACTTCTGTTTGCACCTTAAATAACCCATACATAAGGTATCTGATGTGAAATCAAGGGTGACACTGTATGATGTTTCTTTTTTTTTCTTATTATCGGACGATATAATTTCTTGTAGTAAACATTTCCACGGAGGAACGGAAGAAAACATTTCTCAGAAATTGAAACAAGGTCACAAGAGCATGACCATCAGTCCTGCATTTACGTGCATAAAAAAACGCCCTAATAAGCCGTGATATTTTGGAGATATATTCCTCTCTGGATGATATTTACAAACCAAAGAAGCCTGTTTTCAACGCATACTTGTTCTTCATTTTGTTTGAGTTGTTATATATTCTACTAGATATTCAGTTATGTTTTCGACTCCAATATGATTTGCTCACAACTCGACACAATTATCAACCCATTTAGAAACCCGTTTAAACTTTAAAAAATATATATTTACTGTTCAGAACTATCGGGATATGTCGAATTAACCTTTGGAAGGATACATATATATATAAGCTCACAAAGGATATATATATAAGCTCACACATTTCTTCTTTCTTTGATAATTTGAAATAAATTATTACCTTTTATTACTAATTTTCTTCTATTTTAAATAATTGCAGCATTGATTTGTAAACTGATTCGCCGAATAGCTGTATGAAACGATACCGTGAAGTTCGTGGAAGGAAAGGTTAATCATTGTAACGCACCGTATTATCTGTATTTTGTAGGATTCACGGCGATAACCCGATTTATGCTCTAGGCTGGAACATAACACTGATGTGGCTTTACACCTCCTACCTTTAAATCCGCCTGCCTTGCAGTCTCTTCGACTCCATCCAGAAATTTGCGCGCAGCAGCTTTGAGCTGGTTGATACCCTCATTGTTATTCCAGCCCATAGAACCCGAAGTATCGAGGCACAAAATTGTATCCAACGGCATCTTGTAGTTAGAGGGCGACTGCTCGTTTTTTTACTGAGGGAGAGAGAGTAGAATACCAACATTGCATGCAGATATAGCCTGACATTCTAAATTCCATAGAATAGGACGACTGTATGAGTTCAAATTGACCCAGAAGCAATTTTAAAAGAAATATATATCTAAAATCACCATACGCATAGCACAATCTACAAGTCCAAATTCAAGCTTGGGCACTTGATGGAATTTTCGCGACATCTGGTCCTACTACGGCAAGAGGTCTGCGACTATGCATGACAACTCTGGCACTCCTCGAATGAACAGTAAAACGCGCTCGAATTTGGTAGCGTGAAATTATTTTGTGCAAACTTTATAAGATCTACGCTAGTAGCAGATTGCGAAGCTGCTGCGCCATCACTCCCACCTACGGTGGTGTAAACACTGATACTTCCGGGTTACTGCCCCTGCGTTTTATATAATTACGCACTGATCAATTTCGTCTTACCATCAGCCAGTACCTATGAAATCTCAGGGCTAATGTTTCATATATACCTCGAAATGAAAGTTGGTAAAATTATCTTCCCCTGTCACTGCGCATTCAGGTTGTCGTCGTCTTGATTATTGTACCTTAGCTGTGATTAGGGTGTTGGTGATATTGTCTGCTCCCGACATCTGATAAAACATACCATTTCAGGTTAAACCGGTTTAACCACATTTGCCTCGGTTTCGGTCGCGGGCGGAGGGTATGGTAAGGAGACAGTGTTCGTTTCGCTTCATAGGCTGAATCCCCCCCCCCCCCCCCCCCCAACCCGGCCTACTACGTACATGTACAAATGACACTGGATTATTAAAATAAATAAACAAACATACACATGAATAAATAAATATAAATAAATAAATAAAATCACGATGAGTTTACTGACGTAGACCAAATATATAACTGGAATATAATTAAACGTTTTGCACGACCAATTGGAAAACCAGAATACGTTCCCTTTACTTTGAGTGAAAAATCTGCTTTCGAAAGGAAGTTAATTAAATACCATTGACACTCAAATAAAGTTTTTACTTTCCATTCTCAACCATTCACTTGTGAGCTGTTTGTCGAGATTTTTAATTTAATTTTCGGGTTAATTGTTTGTCAGCTAAGTGTCAGTTTTAAATTTTGGTCGCCAGACACTGTAAAACAACACTGAAGAACAAACATGGTCGTTTGATCTTTGGGACCACCAACGATATTTGTTGTCATTGACATGGTCACGTGACTAGTTGACCCAAAAGCATATAGCAGACCTAGGCCTGGTCTGAAGTGCCAGCCGTCTACTCGCCTCAACCCCCCTCCCGTGGGGCTAGGCGAGGTTACCTGGCCTCACCTGGCCCCTCTAGGGGATTTGGGCGAGGAGACGGCTGACACTAACCTAGCCCTAGCCTGCGAAAGTAGAGAAGAGCGCGAGTTTTTAGGGGCGCGCGCGAGGAAGGCGCGTTTTCTTCCTCTCACGCGCGCCCCTCCAATTCGCGCTTTATTTACTCCAGCGCATGCATAACGTCAGTTTTTTCTGATTTTAAATTTGTGGTTAAAAGTATTTCGTTCGCATGTTTTCAATTTTGGATACGAAATCGTCAACATTTTACTGAAAAAAATTCGAGGTCTTGGCACAGAAACAGAGGGCTGTCAACAATCACAAAATTATCTATAATCCGTTTAGTGTATATTTGCACACTGCTGTTTTTGCTTTGAGAATCGCGCACGTACTGCGCTAGTATGTGTGTTGCGGCTGCGATAGCATTCAGTTCATATATGTGCTTCTTTGATCAAGTTTATCAAAGCTGAGACCACGGGAGACGATTCCCATATAAAAGTCTTCGTCGTACATTTTAGAGGTTAACATTTGTGGTAGGCTCGATTACTAGCCGCTGTTCGGGAAATCGAGCCCAGGTTTGATACCACTTAGGGTGTTTAAAGATAAAATGACCACCGTTAGAGTTATCTCGATACCGCTTTTAAGGTGTTAGTCAGAAAAAAATATATGACAGGAACTAGCATTGTTTAAGAATTGGTTGGCTCTAAGGGCTGAAAATGAATTCTAGCCACACCCATGAAACGAGATACTGGTA
This sequence comes from Desmophyllum pertusum, assembly GCA_029204205.1. Lineage (NCBI taxonomy): Eukaryota > Metazoa > Cnidaria > Anthozoa > Scleractinia > Caryophylliidae > Desmophyllum > Desmophyllum pertusum. Next base: position 3,769,413 of record MU826827.1, on the reverse strand, counting down.
CCTTTAGGGCGGCTCCATTCCCAACGATCACCCAAAGTCACTTTTATAAGGGAGTCCCCACGTGACTGAGAGTAGATATTCATCTCACTCGTGGCATCAAAGTTAAAATTGAAAGCGAAGCTTTACTTCACGCCGCAAGGAGTCCACACAGACAAATTGTGTGACTGTTGTTTAAAGCTAATCAAATTGTTTTTCGTTCGTGACTCGTGAGCCTGTGAGCACCCCCCATCCCCTATGTATTTCTAAAAGTATTGACGCTATGAAAACGACACTTATATGGCGTGTAAAGAATCAAAAAACAACTTTTATTTTAGTGACCATCACGTGTCAATCATGATGTCATATCACGCCATTATGACGTCATACATTAAAAAATCCGCCATCTTGGATCCTTAATCTTGGATTTCTAAATTGTTCAGAAATGTCAGAAAATCTCCAAATTTGATTTGAAAAAATCAAGAAAAATAGGAAGATGCTAAAACGGTAAAGATTTCATCGTGAAAAGTGAAAATTTCACGAAAACAGAAAATTAAGCTAAAAAACGCCAAATTTGGGTAAAACGATCTGTATCTCCAAACATATTTATTTTAGTAAAATCACGCCAAAATAATGTCATCCTTTAAAAATATCCGCGCATCTTGGATTTCTAAATAGTTCAGAAACGTTAGAGAATCGCCAAATTTGATTTGAAAAAGTCGCAAAACATATAAGGCTGCAAAAAATGTAAAGAATTTGGAAGAAAATCTTCGTAAACAGCGGGGATCTCATGACAACAAAAAACACCAAATTTGGGTAAAACGGCCTGTCAAAACTTGGTTGCCATGGAAACATCACGTGACATGATCAGAAAATTTACACACCAAAATGTTCCCAGATCATTTTGAGGAAATTCATTAAGTTTGGGTATGATTGCTTGAATGCTCTTTAAGTCGAACGACAAATTTGAAATCAGCACGAGACGTAGGTCGCAAATAATCGACAAATATACAACATTGTCAATCTGACAACAACAATGTCATTATTTAAGTCGTACTATTCCTTAGACGAATATCAAATGAGAACATAACGAACTTTAAGTGTCGGTAGATTTAGCACTGATGTGCTAATTGTGGACACACTATATAAATCAACAAACAGATATTGTAAATTAAACGTAAACTGTTAAGAATCTCAACTGGCAGGAGACTAACCAGTTGGCGGCGGCTATTTACAAAGCGCGACTGAGGAGTTGAACAGCTCGGAATTACTGATGGCCTGCAATGCAGGCGGTTTGTACGTGTGGGCTTGCGATCGAGTGTTTAGCCGCCATCTTGGATTCGCAAAACGTGGAGACTTGGGGCGAGTCGAGGAAGGGGGCGGGGTAGGGGGTGGTGGAGGGGATGGAATATTCAGCGCTCGCTCGCCCAAAATAGGCCTGTTTTGCAGGCTGGGAACTCCAGTTTTCAAATCCACCCGATATCTGCAATCACTGCAACTAGATCTGCAATCACGTGAATTACTTTCACTATAACTTCTTCAACTGTCGTTTTTGCTTAATTTAAAACGATGTTCCTGATGTCCATGAGCAATGTAGATCGTCGAACGAATTTGCGCTTTAGCTCCCTTTGCGAACTCGGACAATTGGTTCCAGAGGAACGTTTCCATGCCAATTTGTACTTCAGCGGAATACAGTTCCTTTTATAAAATCTATATAGAGCTATATTGCATGCATATTCTCAGCAAATTTCAATGGCATTTTAGGGCCTCCGCAGACTAGAGAGTTAGTCGTCGACAACTATTTAGTTGTCGATCATAACAAGTTAGTTATCGATAACTAAGGGCCTCAGTTGTACTGGCTTTTTTGTTATCGACAACTAAATAGTTAGTTAGTTTTTTTATGATCGACAACTAAATAGTTGTCGACAACTATCTCTCTAGTCTGTGGAGGCCCCTCTGTTGTCATAACAAGCGCGACACTACAAACCTAATCCCATTTTAACGGTGCCTCAATAACAACATTCCTGTTGTTTTCTTTGCAAGTTTTCAATTATTTCCGCAGTAGTTCAAAGACGGAAGGTCAAAGGTCCAGCATTGATCTTATTATCCGGATAAATCTTTATTTGCATTTTATCGATATCATCTAATCAAATGAGGTGTGATTCGTTAGCCAGTCCTTAAACCAACATAGCCCAGCTGGCAGATTTCCCAACCAGAAAATAACATCGCGTGCACGAGAGAGGCGAAAACGGTGTAAAAAAAAAAAAAAAAACATGTATTCGCTAAGGCTCATCTTATGTATGCAACTGAATTCAAAACATTGTCACGCATTTAAAAACACCAGGGTTACAAAAACGTTTTTGTATGTCGCCCGTTATACATGGGTGGCAAAGGATGTTTATGGGTGGTGGTATAAATTTCGCTTATATGGACATATTAAAAAAACACATGTCATAAACTTTCAAAAGATTTAAATAGAAAAGGACGAAACTGTGAAGTATATATTACTCAAACTTCGCCGTCGACAAGTTGTCTCTTAAAGTTAATTACAACAACTGGAACAACAATATTGTACCAGTCTTTTATTTTATGAAAGGCACGTACGTATTAACTTCCCGAGTTTTTTGCTTTCATTACACAACATGCGGTATTTGACCTGCAAAACAGTGTGTTATAATATATACTGCAACAAAAGTATTCCTTTAAATATTAAATGCGAACAAGAACACATGATGAATAAAGAGAAAAAAGACTTATGCAAAACAGCAAGCTGGAAATTAATTCCATTTCAGCTGTCAATATTTAACTAAAAGCCGTCGAAGATTTCGGAAGCTATGCAAATATATTGTTCCTAAAAAATTAAATTGCCGAGTAGAAACTGTTTTTAAAGAAAAAACGAGTCATAAATAACGAAGATAATTGAAAAGAAGCCGAAACCGTGGGAGACCAATATCATAAAATTGGCCCTCTTCTTTAATCACCACAGGGTGGATCACGATTGACTCGATTTCCAAGCTACAAATTATTTTCATGATATATTTTCCATCGCGATAATCTTAAACCAAAGGCACACTATGCAAATTCAATTTGCAATCGAGCTTAAACAACACATTTGAAATGGACGTGACAAAGTTTTGTCTCTGATTGACAACCAATTATATTTTTCATAAAGACGTTCAGACAAGTTATGTCAATTCATTGCCATTTCGTCGACCTACTGTTATTTGTATTTACACTGCATGCAAAAGGTGCTAGAAGCAACGCATTTCGCGATCGTTAACTGCAATGAATAGCCTTAACATATTGTTTTTCTATATAACATTCGCGCTATTACCCATCTGCATCGGGGGTATATTGTTTCTCTACATCGAATGTTAACACTTTTTATTCAACGACGAAAATTTATTTAAATTAATATTTTTTTTTATGTTTTGGTTGAAATCTAGTCCATGCCTCCCGCCCGTCAATGAATTCTTATGCGATGAATTGCTTGTCGCTACCACTTTTTTTACGGTTGAATTTGAATTAAAAATGACGGCAGATTTTTATTTTCTTTTGTTATTCCGAAATTCAGAAGCACTCTTTTTCATGGTTTTTATGGTGAACCAATAAAATGCCAGATGATTGTCTTCATGCATTAAGCGGATTTTCTTTGCAAAGAAAGGATTTTGGAGCGAATTTCATCGGTTGTCATGTTTGTCATTCAAATGTTTGACACCCGCCACTCTAGAATCACCCTGCCTATTTAATATTAATAGCACGTGAAATACAAGGCGATGTAAACAAGATTGTGCCTTCTTGTTTCTACAAGTGCGCGAGATCAGATCAGGGGTTTGTACGAACGTGATCCTCTTGCAGGGTTGGATAATTTTGCAGGAATATTTTCAGACTTTGGGGACAATGTTGTTTTTAACGGATAAGCCCGTATCAATGAATGAATGGAAGGAATCGCACCGCGCTGATGCAGAGAAAGTGTACGCACGTAAGAGTTCAAACGCAGACGTCGAAATTTTGAGTCAGAGTATGGAGGCAAGCCAGACGAGTTTCGAACCAACGAAACAACAGAACGTCCCGCCGCAGGTTAAAGGAAGTAGAATTCGCCGCCATTCCTCCTACGAGCCAAACCTCGACGATATCTTTGAGGACGAGGAAGACGACGGGAGCGGACACGAACGCAACCTCGCCGAAATACATCGCGAGCGAGCGCGCAACTCCGGGATCTTGAAGCGGGATCGCGAAGGGCGCACTTGGCGGAAAAGAAACTTTGTGAACAACAACTATTCAAGACCAAGGTCCTACACCGCTTAACTCTGGCGTTTTGCCACGATCGATATCGGAGGTGCGAAACGAAGGGTCCGCTAAACATTTTATTCAAGTCACGTGCAGACGAGCGCCATGTGCAAAAATAACAATAGCGCGAAAACAACTCCACGAGCTACAAGACATGTAATTTGAATCCCACGGGCATTTAAAAAACATACACCGTCTGGAAGACGATTGTGACGAGGACTGGAATCAGGAAGATTATTTGTGGAGCCTTTGGAAGAGTTCAAAGTGGGTCGAAACCCATTGGCCGTGTTGTAAACACTCATTGCAAATTCATATTTTGAAATTTTAAACGCTCATTGATGTTACGTCTTGTGGGCAATGCAGTTCGCGAGTGCATCAGTTCGATGCGTGTAATCCAGGTGTATCAAGTCTACGTTTACGTTTGAAAGTTCGCTCGTTCAAAATTAGTTTTGTCTGCTGCTTGAGTGGATTTTGATCAGGTTTTCCAGCTGCAAATATCAATGATAAGATCTTTAAGGTCGTAGTAGCTTGCTTTTATTTTTTGTCATCAAGCCGTGACATGATCACGTCCCACAAGACATGTCAGTCGTATATGCAAGGTTTTCTTTTACGAGTCAAACGTAAAACTAGTTGATTCATTGCAATAATGCAAATGAATCTTCTGTACATAACAATGTACATTTGTACAGTACAATTCAAGTCTACTTTCCTCGGTACGTGAATGAGCATTCAGCGCATGCAAACATTCGTTTGACAAATTGTACGTATATGTTATTTTTTTCATGTTTTTTTTTTAAAAAGCTCCATAAATGCATCAGTCTGCGTTTGTTGTCATAGGAGACCCTCGTTTCTAAAAGGAAGACGAAACAGACATGCGGCAATGGTTATATAATGTTGGTGTTATTTTATCATCTTCGCATTTCTATTGTAATTCTAATCATCCGTGGCTAATGGAGAAAAAAATATACATACTGCCTGAAACCATGGTACGTTTAGCTACTGAAGCGCGGTTTGCTTACTCACAGCGAGAAAAAGACCTTGAAATCAGTTAACCAGATATGTATAAAAAAAATATAAATATATAGATGGAAGTTCAAAAATCCAACCCAAACATACGTTTGCAATAGACCTGTATCATAATACAATAAAAACTTCAACAGTAAGATCTTATTATGCCTTCCATTTTTTTGTTTTACAGTTAAAGCGACAGTTCAGTATAACAGGACAAGGGTGACAGGATGTTTCAAAGGAATAGCTTACTTGTGCCACTATGCAGGGCATTTTTAAAACTAAAATGCATTTCATATTTTGACCAGAGTATTTTGACTTAGCTCAGGTAATTAAAGATCAACGGGGTTAATTGAAATGCAAGCGGCAATGAGCTTCAATAGTTCTGATATTAGGCACGATACTCCACAGATCGTTCTTTTTTCCCTTCAGGACTCCCGTTGCGCTTATTAATAATTTTACTTTTAACTGTTTTACTCCGACGCAACTTCAACAACGGCGAATTTTACAGGGCTGAAAAACACTTTGGTTATGACGGTTCTTACATAATTGTTGAAAGATCTTAATTAAAAAAAATTTGCATTTCAAAACAGACCATCTTTCTTTACTTGCCTTTTGTTCCTACTTGGAACAAGATTTTGTATTAAACGCGTTTTGTGAAAAAAACGATTGCAAAAGCAAAGAGGAGAACAGACGCAAAATAAATTGCTTGTACCATGTTTGTGAGGTCTGTTTAACGGCGGTGATTCACTGATTAAATAATAATATTGCCACAAGCCCCAAGTTTCACTTCTCAGACAAACGTGCTATAAAATGCGCTTGGGCGCCTAAGGCTATTTTTGTATAAAGTATTCGAATTTTAAAATAGGTAATTGGTACTGAGAGTAAGCGCGCGTGTAAAATAAAGTTTTCAATCCTGCTGAAAACCGATTCTTATCGGCTGCAAGACGGGTTTTTTTTTCATCTTTGATCAGTGTCGGTCGGCTGTAGTGCAGTAGTAGAGTCAAGAACCAAGATTTGCTGGTTTACATACAGATATGGTCAGAGTATTGAACCGTTACAGGAATCAATTATACTGCGGCAAATCTTTGCCACAAACAACAACTCTTAATCTTTGCCACAAACAACAGCTCAGTGTACCCAGGATTGTGTTATGTCGGAGGCGGAAACTTTTTTTCAAGTGCGGTTACTGCTCACAGGGTAGTCAGACCTTTACTGGTACCAGTAAAAGCAAAAAACGTTTTGACATCCAACATGACCATCCAGTTTATCTGTTGTTGGAAAAAAAAAACCTTAGCTTTCAGCATTGATTGCCTGAACCGCAAATGACTATTTAAGGTGGCGGCCTTTCTGATCATCCATTACAATAATATCTGGCCATTTGGCGGTAATGTTTCGTTATGTTAATATAAGACACATTTCCTTCAAGAAATAAAAGAGTCGTGGATTATGGAAATAAATTTTTATATTTTATTTTGTATTTTCAGATCTATCATTGTTAAGCCGACTTAAATGTGCGATTACGTAACTGAGACGGTCATATGCTACACAGTTAACAAAAGAGCCATAAGTAAAACCAGCACCTGTCTGTAAGTGGTAAACACACTATTAGGTACATCGATTCTGCAAGCTAGTCTGTGAGAGCAGCCGGGTTTTTTTTCGGCGGGTGAAACAAGAGCTGCTCCGGCTGCTCTCGCAGGCTAATTCTGAGCATGCGTATAGGTAATTGGCCATTAGTACACAGTAATTTCTTCCATGTTTTACGATAACACAAAAATAGTCGCAGACTAGACAATTCGTTTTGATGGATGACGATCAAAGGAACGCCGCGGTGACATTGTTTCAAGCTACAATGGGACTCCAAAGAAACGAGGTCTTCCATATTTAATAGACTTCAGTTTTTTAAATACAAGCTAAGCCCAAAGGTTAACCGTTATACAAGTCGAGTTCTACTGAAGAAGTCTGAAGATAAATAAGAGGAAGCGGTCCAACATAAAATGTTTAATTGCATGCACTGATCATGATGAACCATTTGCTTGGAAATAAATGATAGTATATTTTGATGCTATACCATTTGCTTGTTTGCAAAATGTATGTACATGTATGAGTTACCATGCAAGTGTTTCGAGTTTCAAAATTTATTTGCAAAAACAAAATGTTATCAATGACACATCGGTAGCAAAAAAAAACCAACAGCAACAACGATATTCTAAGCAATAATACAAAAAGCTACAAAAATAGTCCAGACAGTGTTTCATTATTTCTCTTTTACTTTTCTTGAGACAAAATACCCCATATTACTTTCACGATGGCCACGGAGTGATTGACATAATTATCTCGTCTGGACTATTTGTTTGTATTTTTCTCGAACAACGTCATTGTCTAACAAACGGACTTTTCCAACTGAAAAGGGCTTATTTAATCTGTCCATAGAAAGCAAGCATCTTTCTTTACTTACACGAGGAATCGCCATTCGAGACAGAACAAAATATTGACTCAACTGTCCCCTTATTGTAAACATGCAAATTTTTTTAAAGAATAGAGCGGTATTCATTTGAGTGTCGTAAAACCAAAACCAAAGTAATCACAATGGCCAATCACAACGTAAACAGCAAAATGAACCAACGAAAACTCGAAGCAAAAATACGTAACCGGCGCCAAGCGGTTTTGGGTTTGCATCTGATTGGTTGAGGAGGTGGCGCGAGTTTTTTAAAAGCAAAACCAAAGCAATTCGGTGATTACTTTCGACAGTCAACTGAAAACCGCTCTAATAACATAACAGATACTGATGAAATGCAACGGAGCTATAAACTGTTCTTTCTTCCTTGGTGATTGAAAAACTACAATTAGTTTCAAGTACCAGCGACTCCGAAGAGGCACTGCTTGTGAGAAGGTAAAGTCCATACATGTCATCTCTCACGAGCGCGAGGCGATCGAGCTTCTATCTTAGCTTTGGATGGCGACTTTGTGACACAATCCGTGTCACAATGTTTTTGCTTCCTGCTTTTCATGTTGATATGCATGATCGAACGACGTATGACAACATAAATGGTTTATTGGCACAACATTAACATTCATTGACATGGAGTGAAAGTCCCAACTAATTGTGATGGGGATAATTTATGCCTATGAAATTTTACCAGTTTGCGGATCTTGATCCAGCTCAATCTCCCCCGGCCAATTTTGACCAACTCCCCAGTTTAGACGATCAAGAATGAAGTAGATGCATCATTCGGACGCATACACATTTTCGATTCTAATAAATCAATAACAATTACACCAGCGTCTTATATAATTTTATAATTTATATATAATCTTATAACTCTAGAAACCGGCTTTCATTGGCATTTTTGGGGTTGACATTATGATAGTGTCTGTTGTAGGTTGAAGCCAGTGAATTTTCTAACAGTTCTAAGTATTGGATTCCAAAGGATCGCGACACTGTTTACTTATTATAATAAGTAGTTTGAAGCCATATTGAATTCCACCGTCCACCGGAAAGCGCGAGTTTCTACATAATTAGCAACCTCCCGTTGATCACAGAACGCTAAGATAGGCGGACCCAGTGAATTCCGATACTTAACGCTCTTCCACTGTATTATTCACAAGAAAAACGGGTGAGAACTCTAGAATGTTACTGTGGTCCATTAACCTTAATTGAACAATGATCACTAAACAGTTCACAGGGGCCATTTGCTGTGATAGCACGTACGGCAAAATAATAAGAGGCTCCCGGATTGAACTGAGTCATTGTGCAAGCCATTGGAAGAGGCAGAGCGTCCACAACACCCAAACTTTCCCAACTGGTCGAAGGAGTCGATTCTGTAGGAACCGACATCACATACAGTTCATACTTAACCACCTTAGATTCGTCTTCTCGATCGGTTAAATCCCATGACAAACCAATACCATTGCCACTTTGCTCTACACTAAGAACGGGTTTTAACGAGGAAGAGTTACTAGTCGTTTCAAGTTGAGAGCCTTCGCTGTCCTCTTGGTCTACTGGACTTCCTATGGTCTCGGCCTGGGTCCGAGGCTTATCGTTCGGTATGTAATCCGGATCGGAATCATCTTGATGTGAAATTGAGGAGGTTTCATCATATTCATCATCTTCCTCTGTTGCTAAACAGACAGTGTTATTAGGATTACCAGTGGGCTTGATTCCCGCTAAGGATTGAACCGGCAATGGTTGAGGACAAAGGTTATCCCTTCGAGAAACAGTTGTAACTAGGCTATTATCTTTCTTAGGTGTGACTTCGCTACCGTTTTTCAAATTCGACTCTTGCTCACTTTCTACCGGCGCAGGTCTGGTTGTTGCGGTTAAGATTGGTCCTGGAACCACTGATGGGATTTCCGACTTAGACCAAGGGCCATTTATCGGTGGTTTACGTGAAGTAGGCGTAGTAGGAGTTGATAAAGAGGCAATCCGTACAAACTGTCCGTTCTCTCTGTCAGCTGGCAAAGACGACGAAAGTGACCGCACTACGTTTGAAGAATTTGCCTGAGTATCATTCGGCGTCGATGATACGGATAAAGCAGACGACATATCCGCATAGGGTGCTGCATAACCGGCGCCTGTGCTTTTTCTTCGGGGGAGAGCTATTTGGATGGCTGCGACCCATTTGGTAAAACGTCGACCGTCTGATTATGGCTTATCTGCAGTTGCCCAACTTGTGTTGAAGATCTTTGAACGTTGCTTTGATTTTGATGAACCTGCGACTGAACTTGCTGGCTTCTTACATTTTGAGGACATTCAAACGATTTATTGGACTGTGTTTGTACGTAGCGGGAATCGTTGGTATTTGTTACACTATGGAAACGGATTGACTGTCCATGAAGAGACGTTCCACCAGAACTTAGGTTTGGCGTTGTGAATTGAGGGTTATGTTGCCAGTATGGATGTGTACTTGGATGTGGTTCAGGGAATATCCTGGTTTGCAGGCCCTGGTTTGGTGCGGTTGGGGGCTGCAAGTAACCTGCTCTTTGCTGATAGTACATTAACCAGGGAGGCTGTTGCTGCTGTTGTTGATGATGTTGTTGCTGCTGCTGCTGCTGTAAACGCTGCTGTTGTTGTTGTTGTTTCAGTTGAGGCTGATATTGTTGCTGTTGCTGTTGTTGTTGTTGTTGCTGCTGCTGCTGCTGTTGTAAAAGTTGTTGTTGTTGTAGTTTCGGAGGCTGTTGTTGTCGTTGTTGCTGCTGCGGCTGTAAAAGTTGATGTTGACGTTGTTGTAGGTTCAGCTGAGGCTGTTGTTGTTGTTGTTGTTGTTGTTGATGATGTTGTTGCTGGTGGTGCTGCGAAAGTTGTTGTTGTTGTAGTTTCGGAGGTTGTTGCTGTTGCTGCTGCTGCTGCTGCTGAAAAGGTTGTTGTTGTTGTTGTTGTTGTAGGTTCAGTTGAGGCTGTTTTTGTTGCTGTTGCTGCGGCTGTTGTTGCTGCTGCTGTTGTTGACGATGGTATTGGGGAATACCTGTAAAACTACCGTCACTTTTATAAGAAATTATCTGGTCGATTGGAGAGTAATATATTTGTCTCTGAATGGGATGACCACTTGGTGACAGATAGAACTCAGTCTGGGGGCTAGCCATTTGATCCGTGAACCTTCTAGATTCTTGGTGATGAATGGAAACCGGATGATCATTCGATGTTCTCACTGGGGCGGGAGATTTGTGCAATCCCGTTTGATGCGGCACTACTTGAGAGGGCTTGTTAGACGGAGGCACTTCAAACGGTTTTTTACCATATAAATTGACAGACGTAGGAGGGAAGTTCGTATGAGCACCGGGGACATCGTAACGGTACTGATAATTTGGTCCTGATGAGGCCATTTGATTTGCTGATGCTTCTTTTAAAATAGAAAACTGTGAGTTGTTCGATGGTTGAGTGACTGGAAGACACTGCTGCTGTGAATACGCTGAGGGAAGAGCTGACTTCATCTGTGGTGCAAGCCCTTGAACACTAACGCCGGTTATAACATCAGAAGCTGACGCTTGATCCTCGCTGTGTAATTGACTATGACGTTTTGTCTGCTGACATGCAAGCGATGGAGTTAAGTCGCCCTGTGCCTGCTCTGCAGTTTGATTTCCAGCTGCTATTCCTTGATTGGAATCTGGGGGACAAAATGGGAAATTTACTGGTGGTCTTCGACGTCTAGATACTGGAACTTCCTGACTAGTCTGATGTCCACTTAACTGAGGAGAAGCCTCACCTTCGAACCGCGAACGTTGTCTATGTCTTGCAGCTGAGCCTTCTCCCCACGATGCACCCGAATCTGCCTTATAATTTTTCACGTTAGGGTAAGAATCGGGTAGCAATTCGTGAAAACCTCGTATGCGATAGTGAGAGGATGGAATGTTCACAGATGAGATGTCTTTCAGATATGTGACGCCTTCTTTGGTCTGAGCCTGGTCTTCTTGAGAAGTCTGTACTCCCGTCACAGGACCTCGAGACGGTAGTCCCCGATTACCTCCAATATGAATTTCCTTCGATGAAGCGGGAACGTTTCCAGCCTGGGTCTTTGTAGATTCACTCTGGGATGTTGGCAAGCCATTTCCATTGTTCAATGGAAGGTTGGGCGAAGATTGATAGACTGACAGAGTGGCACGATCAGCCACTCTGCTTATATCAGGTTGATGATTTATAGCAGATGGTTGAACCTGAGAAGGCTGTGAAAGCTGAGAAGGCTGTGGCTGCGGTACTTGAACCGTTTGCTGGGCAGCATTTTGAATGGTAGGGATATTAATGGTCGCTGGAGAAGGAATAATCTGCTGAGGGCGTACGGTGGCGATACGATGTACTGGCCCGGTTCCATTTTGTTGTGCATACACAGGAATGTTACTTGTCCATGGGACTGCCATCCGAGGAAGTTGTCGTTGCTGTCCGGCCATGTTAGCATTTTCGCAATTCATTGGCAAATTGCTCGTTCCCGAACTTGGCATGGTCACGTTTGTAGCTTGAAAATGCCTGGCCATGTTTTCACGAGGAATGGGAACTCCGTTTGACCTTTGGCCCAAAAACCGATGTTCTGGAAGTACATATGTCTCACGATGAGGCACAGGCGGAAGTTGATAGAGCGCTCCCGGCACGAAGCTATTACCGGAAGAAACATGCTGTATTTTGGGGAGCAAACCGCTAGCTTGGGGACTGTACGGAGAGTGCACTGTTATCATTGATTGCTGCAATGTGTTGTCACACACTGTTGCAGGGTTTTGAGGAGGTTGAACATCAGAAGATGTACCATTTACCTGTTGCCCACAAACTTTAACTATGACTGGCCCATCCATGGAGTCGCACAATGGCTGTCGTTCTTCCGAGGCGATTGTAGCAGGTTTCTCTGTGCCTTGACGGGCAGACCAAGCCCGACTCAGAATCTAAATAAAGTTGGCAGTAACAGGAAGTGAAAAACAAAATATCGAGTAACCTGAGATAGATATCCCACAAAATGGTCAAGTAATGCGATAAATTTGTTTCAGGACTAACTTGGTAGCGATAAATCCTGCACACATAAGTTTGTTGTCCAAGGCCAACCATTTTTAAAACTAATAATTTATTTCGATAATAATCCCCGCCCTCATCTCCATCCGAAAATAAGCACACCAAGAATCATTTAAACAGAAATAAGGCCAGATCTTATTTTCGAAATGTTACGGTATAACGAAGCATAAAAAGGGCCATTAAAAGTGCCAAACTTACCATTCCCATGGAGACTTGCGTGCCACGTGATACAGTCTTAGCCGTCGTGTTCTCTTTCTAAAGACAGAAAGCTATGTCACGGACTTCATTCTTTCTCTCAATATTTATACATACTCATTGAAAAACGGGGTTAACAGTACGTAGTTCACAGGAAACCCAAATCTCGATATCATCCACCTCTACGCACTTGTGTAATAATTATTCAACCTGTCAACTGATATGTACACGAGTGACAGTGTTTCCTCCGATATCCAAACACCGAGAAGAGAGTTGAAAATACGCCGTAGCGAGCTATTTTGGACGAAATTCGAGGTGTTTGGATATCGGATGAAACACTGTACTCAAGTGTTTGATATATCTTTTCTCAAATCATCCAAACAAAAACTAAGGAGTAAACGGAGAAATATAATCGTAAAATATATGCTAAGATTCTTTAACGTATTAATAATTCATGGGGTATAACGGTTTGGTTACCTGTGGCCAGATTTACGAAGCCCTCCCGGCCAAATTATGTATCCTAAGTATTGTTTCTTAACAAATACTTGTGAATCCGGTCCCAGGTATACAAACCGAGAATTATTAAATAATGAGTCAAATAATCTTATATTAAGATGCATGAAAACAAAATGACTGTTAAGAGAAAAAAACAAATTGTGTTTAAGAATAAAGGCGTCGAAACAAACGGATTGAAGGGCACTAAAACAATGACCTGAAAATTTATCTTTCAAAATATACCCACCTCGTTGTATAGATTCATAATGGACGTCTGAAGCCTGTCGGCTTTGTCTTCCAACTGCATGTTTCTCCGTTCTAGAATCGCTACTTTACGCCGTAGGGCTGACACAGTTCCGCTGTACACTGCTGAATGCTGTAGTTTTAACATTCGTTTTGCCACCAACTCTTTCAACATCTGAAGAATGATCAATAGTAAATTAACAGCTGTCAGTCGAGAGTGTTGGAGTGTAAACAGTAACGCTTACCTACCCTATTCTGACTGGGAAAACGTGACTCACAACGCCGGAGTTTCTATAGCACGAGGCGACTAGGAATACTGCTACTCCACCTGGCTGGGATGCCCCCCCCCCTCTCCCTCCCCCAGCATCAGTGGTACCTAGTTATTCTCCTGTATGGAAAGAGGCATTGTGAGATAAAGTGTCTTGTCATCGATCGATCCATAGTCGAACGCACTTAAACATCAGGCCAAACGTATCCCCTCTTTTTAAAATATATCCTAATCTATGCCAAATGTGACAGTATCATGCACGAGAACCTGATCGCCAAATATTCCCAAGAAGAGTTCTAAGAAATATAAGATAAACGCTAGATACAATTTTAATGGTACGTTTAAATCAAAGCAGACGGAAGAGGCAATTTGGGGACAACTGCTTCAGTAATTTGCACGAGCAGAGGCACTTGGGAGTCAGCAAGCCTCACAAACATTGTGGACCTGGATTCGTCTCCGCTGTTATATATTCGACATCGACTTGTTTGGTCATTAAAATGCTCTTTTCGTCTTGATGTGTTTGACTGACGACTACCTTGACATCTTACCTTGCGAAACCGTCGTTTAAACAAATCATTTGCATCGTTTATTATCTCACTTGTTTCTGTCTCGCCAAAACTTCGTACACCAATGGATCGGTTTGGAAAGGCACGTTGGCTCGCATTACTCGCGCCCCGTCTGCGAACACCACTGAATGGAACCCTTGCATTTGTAACCGATTGTGCACTAGGACTTTGTCTTTGGTAGCTGGTCGGTGGCTTTTCTTTCTGCTGAGTTGATAGTCGCTGCACTGTAAAGCGCTGGCGCGAACTTCTACGAAGTCCCGTTATGTCAGTGAAGGCAGAAGCCACTTCGTGAGAGTCTGCTGCTTCAAGTTCATGACTTTCATCGTCTCTAATTGATTCTTGATTTACCGGTACCCGTGGGACAGCAGGGCTTTCGTTAGCCTCGTCTGCGGGAGCATATTTCGATACAAACATTTCCTGAAAAGAATTGTCATTGAAATTCTGTTGAAAGGTGACGCAAGTGATTTCCGGGGTTTCATTATACTCTACTGGCTCTTGTTTGATTCTATGTAAAATGTTTGCATCCAAATGGACTACAGCATGGCCTTCTATGTTGTCCTCGGTATATTCTTCATCTGCAAGAAAAGTTGCAAATTTTAGGTGAAACCAGCCAAGCCCTTCTGATGCCCATCAACTCATTCTTTAGTTATACTAAATTGAAGTAATATGTATATTTGTTAATTAAAAAAAAACGTACATAATATCATATAACATTGTCTTGATGCATTTTACATACCAAAAGAAAAGAAGTAACTAAACATGTTCCAAAATTGAAGAATTATTAATTTCCTTGAAAAATATAACTTATACGAAAAAAGAAGGCCGTCAGAGATGATTTGAAAGAGTTAACGAAATTGGAAGATTTTACATTGTTTTGGCAAATTGTCAATTTTTTTTTTAGTGACAGTTGTTTCATATTTGGTTTAATTAAAAGTGATTCTTCTGAGGAGCGGTTCTGTAGATGGTACAGTTCTAATAAGTTAGTGATACAGGCCGGGGCTTTATGGCTATAATATCGATTACTATATTCTGTTCTTACTGATTGGCAAGCAAGCTACATGTTATCTACACTAAAGGCATAATACTTTATTGGTGTCCGATAACAGATAAAACCCAAAAGGGGTTCCCTCCTCCCGTGGGGTATCGCCTATCATGTTTATATTTTCATGGCGAGATGTCGCAGAAACAGGGGTCAAACAAAATTTACTCGCATGTTATTATTTTCTTCTAGTGTAGAAGATAGCTGCCTGCAGGCTACCATTTATAATGTTAACTAATATGTTACATCAGATTATATTACACTCAACCTAAGACCCATCCGTAGGTCCGACAAGTGACAACGAAAAAGTAACTCACCAGTCGCTCCAAAGGATGGTGTTGTTACAAATCTCCTAAAAAGAACGATAAAAAATGTCAAATTGACTCTACCGTAAAAATATTCTTGGGTAGTCTCTGGTAGCTATTTATGGGACAAAACAGCAAAGAGGAACAACGAACAAGGATGGTTAAGACTGGTGAAGATTGACACAGATTACGAACGACGAAGCTTTCAAGATGTTCCACTTGTGACGCAAGCTCCTGTTAATAAAATCACGTAGAGAAAGTGGGGGAGGAGGGGAGGGGGAGGGGGGAGGGGGGGGAGATAATATATGAGCAGATACTAACCACGTTGTACCTGTTTTTTGCGCTTTCAAACAGTAGATTGCTGCCATAAATGTATGACAAAGACAGTTGAGACGAAACAGTGCCGGTACTAAGTAATTAATTCCTCGAAATTCCCGAAGGCAATCAACATCATATTTATTTAATACAAGGATTTGCTCGATGTACCCCCAAATTGCAACCCTTTTTCTAAGTTTCATGTACTAATTACGTACCTTCTCTTGTTGGGGATTTCGACAGATTCCATGTCGTGAACCTGTTATAGATCCCTAAAGACAAATAATAACAATTACAAAATAATATCATGCACAAAATATTACAGTTGAATCATGGGCTAGTTTCTTACACTGTAAGATTGCATTATCGTACAAATAATCAAACCACTGTAAATATATAACATTTTCGGCCAATCACGTGCAATACCAAGAAAGTGATTTGTCTGCACGACTTTTCCCCGGGCCGCCTTTGCCACCGTTTCATAAATAATTGTCCACTGACGGGTAATCTTTCTGACTGACTGACTGACTGACTGATTGATTGATTGATTGATTGATTGATTGATTGATTGATTGATTGATTGATTGATTGATTGATTGATTGATTGATTGATTGATTGATTGACCATTGACTCCGACGAGCGTTTTAGACAGTTTTTTATTTTGCAAGTATGCATTTCGTAAAGCAATGGTTTATATTTTGTTAAATGCCAGCTTTTCACCATTTAATGTTTGCAAAAGCCAAGTAACCGTCGCAGTTGTAAGAATTCTCGCTCGAGGCTTACATCAAAATTTCTTGAATTGTTTCGCACGAGGAAGAAATGTTGACGCCATACAGATGCGCGATACTACGGATGAACGCTCGGATTCCACGCTCGTGCTACTGAATCTTGCCAGCTATGTCATTGGTAGAGATAACATTTCGGTAATATTCCGTCGAATTGCTAGTTGACTGCGACTGGGTAGATTTGAAAATAGCCTTGGGAAGTCTACTGGAAGTGCGCGGACAAACTCCAGAGTTCTCAAATTTAAGGCTCTCCGCACAGTCCCACTTCGCTCATATCATTTGAGTTTTTCTGAAGTAAATGAGTGGACGCGAAGGATCGAACGTTCCCGGGTAGACGTCACACAGCCGTAGAACTCATTCCCCTCAAACGCGGCCGTGCAACAAAATGGCGTCGTTTTAGGTGCAATTTTTGAGACTTTGTCGGGGCACAGAAATTCAAGGATTCAACTAAATCGAAAAATGTCTTCGCATTTAAGTTTCAAATTATAAGTAAATTTATTCAAACGAATAAAACGTTTTGGCGTTTGGGGTGCACTTTAAGTCAATCAACAAGTCATGAAGGGGGCTACTGTCACGCCATGTCGAAGGGGCTCGGTCACGCTTATTTTGATTGCTGTCTGTCTTTTTTAATTGCCAGCTATGAAGTTAAATATGACAATAAAAATCAATTTACCGATTAAATCTCAGTCTACGTAACCAATAACTTTATTTTTGCATACTCCTTTTTACCTTGCTAGTATTTAGTTGTCAAATCATCTTCATCTTTCTTTCTTGCGGGCTACAATTAAGCTATCTATAAATTGAAAGAAACCTGCAAATAACAATTTGCTGAGTTAGAAAACACTAAAGAGGTAATCAAAAAGGATAGTTAAGACTGGGAAAGATTGAGACGAATTACAAACGGCAAATGTCGAACGTAGTTTATTTAAAGGGACACTGTCCTGATTTTAGCATGATTTTGGGAAGCTCAGAAACATATCTAGATCATAGGAAGTTGAACAATAATGGTTTGATTCTGTAGAATAGTACTCGACAAATGACAGGAACCCATTAGGAAGTGAGGATGACAAACGACAGCGAGGATGGAAATGGATTGCAATATGGATTTTTGAAAAAATGTCAGGATGTCAGTTTTTCAAAGTTTCAAATTTGGCTCGGAAATCTTAGAAATTTTGCAAACATTTTGTTGCAGTATGGAATTTATTGACGAAATTGCTTTTTATCGTTTAGTTAGAGTTTATTAAGTTCTTATTTCATAGATTTAGGACCATTTCGTGCATTTATAACAGTTTGAGCAAATATGCCTGGACAGTGTCCCTTTAACCCTCGGACGTACAAGGTTCCCCTTGAGGTTTCTTCGATATTTTGAGAAGAGGAGCTAAAACTTTCCGTACCTGTTCATTCATCCCTCCCGGGCATTTGATGCGAGTTTTTGACGTTGTCATGGAGACTGCGTAATGACATGCATGTTTATCCCAATTTCGAATTTTCAGATACAATTCTTCGTTGTAATGATATTTCCAGTTTTTGACTCGTGAATGCGAAAACAATGAACGGGTTATAGAATTCACTCGCTCGGTCGATGGGCTGTAAAGATTCATCGCGCTATTAATTTATGCATATTTATTAGTACATTTTAATATCATGCTTTTATTAATTTGGTATAATTTTGTATCATCTCGGTGGGGGCGTGAGCCCTACTGGGTCATGTCGTCGGGACTGTACAGCTGCCTTTGTTTGCCGACAGTCACGTGACTTTACATGGGTTTGATTGCCGCCTGTCACCTCACTCATCCCTAGTCATCTCTTGAGGCAATTGTAAGACGAGTTAAGGCCCGATCAAACGGTCACAAGATTTGTCACAACATTCTCACAATATTTTGTTGTGACATGTTGTGAACATGCCAAAAAAAACTAGATAACTAGATATAGATCTAGAACAAAATTGCTGTTCGTGTTTTCTAGTAGTCCAAGAGCATCCCTACTGAACAGTTTCGAAAGTAAATACGGTATAGGGATGTTGATCATGTCGAGAAAACAACAGAACCAAAATCAAATATAAGCCCCCACAATTAAGTTCGCATGGCGAACCTATTTTTTTTGCTTTTTTCTGACGTCATGAAAAAAATCTGAAAATTCTGAAATCCAAGATGACGGATTTAATGACGTCATCATATCACGTCATAACCAACAAATAACTATCTTTACACCTTGTAAAGCAAGCTCAGGGCCAGGGGGGGCAGGCAGCGCCCTTTGATCTTGCCGCTTTTCCGCTATACATGATCGCACAAGTAAAGAAATCTGTCAATCATTCGAGAAACGTACCTCTACGGGAGTTTGCTGTGGAATTTTCATCCATGGTGTCCCACAATGACCAAAGTTCAGTTAAACAGCGACCGAATCGTTCCCATAGATGTTTGAACGTGGAATCGCCAAAATATTTCTGAACGAACACAAACGCACGTCATGTCCGCCATCGTCGACCATGTTTATTTCAAACAAACCAGTACTTAGTCTCGCTCGGCCAAATTTCTTAAATGTGCAATCATATATACTAGGTCCCAGGCCTCGCTGCTAGCCCCCCTGCTCAGGGCTATCTACTACATGCATAATATTTTTCAATGTATTGTAATAACGAAAACCAAAAGGGGTTGCGTACGGTCGTGGGGGCATGACTTTGGATGTATGTCCGAGGGTTAATATCAAATGTGGGCGAATTTTGTGACTGGCCCTGGATCACTTAATTAACACTCGTACCCATGAGGTTTACCACGACTGTGTACTGAGGGGGTTTCACTCTGGAATGCTGAAACTTTAAGTAGCTGCTCATTCATTATTCCTCGCGGATATTTTGATATGACCACGGTTTTGGACAACCTCGTTCCCAGGGTCTACTCCGCTTTGAAAGCGGAGTAGACCCTGGGAACGAGGTTGGGTTTTGGTCTGGACTAATTTTGTATCGATTAATTATATTTTCTGACGTCATATAAATAGTGGCGGATCCAAGATGGCGGATTTATTAAATGAAGTCGTGGGTGACTTTAAAACCAACAGATAACCAACATATCTTGTAGAACAAGCTCGAGGCTATCTACTAAAGGCATAATGATTTCGAGGTGCCTTATAACAACGAAAATCCAAGGGGGAAGGCCCTCTAATGTACGGTTCCGGGTTAACTTTGGATGTACGTCCGTAAAGCATACATGAGGGATGACGGGAAACGGGGACAACGGGTGTGCGAACGCTCGCTGGTCAATTACTGAAATGGCGATCCAGGGAAAATACCTACGTATACAGTCGAACCTGTATATAACGGCCCTGTATTAAGCGGCCAACTCTATTAAGCGGCCAGCGTTCAAAGTCCCGATTTGTACATTGTATTTGCTACTTGTATTTTAAATCTGTATTAAAGTCCCGAGGGTTTTCCTTTTAGTTTTCCTTTCTCTTCTCTACTTTATACAGAAACAAAATTACTACTTTAATTTCTTTGTTCTACGCCATTATATAAATTGATAATTTTCTTCTGTTATTTATTACTAAAACCCTACTGTTAGCTACCCTTATTATAATTTGTTTTTCGTCACCTCCCGCCTCGAATAGCCCTGCTAATTTGCGGGAGGTGAAAATCTATGTACTTTAACCAAAGAATTAATAAAGCTTGTTGTTGTTTGTTGTTGTTGTGACCGTTATATACAGGTTCGACTGTACATTCATCGCCTGCATGATACGTCACCGAAACGTACCAAAATTGCACGATTAGAGCCGCTCCCACCCTCACAAAATGAAGGTCTCGAAAATAAATAAGCCATGCAGTCGTCTCATACGATAGTAACCATTGACCATCAGGGGCACCCAACGAACATTTTTTTGTAAAATGCATTATTTTACCCAGATAAATGAAAATAAATGATATAAAAGCATTTCCAGGTGTTCTTCTGCGTTGCTGGGAAAAATATATCTGTTCCTCTTTGCCAGCATGACACACGGGGAAATTCCCAGCCAGCTGGATAAAAATTGTCCGTTTCCCAGCCAAACAATAATAATAATATTAAAATAATAATAAGTAACCAAAAGGGCATGGGAACTAATTAAACATCGATGGAAAACCTTTCGAATATTGTTTTGTATAATGTACTGCCGTCTCAAACAGTTTGAATATTCGGGAAATTTTATGTTCCCTTTCCTCAGGAAATAATGACCGTGTAATCATTACTATTTCCCAGCCTAAAAAATAGACCGAAATATTTTGCCAGCCAGCAAGAATTCGGCTGGGGAACAGATAAAGTGAGGAACAGATTCGTTGGGTGCCCCTGGACCATGGTGTTATATTATAGAAATTATTTTACAAGTTTCTTTCTTTCTTTCTTTTTTTGCAAATAAATAAAGATACCAACAGTCTTAGTCGCAGTTTTTGGGAAATGTGCTTTAAAAGGAGGAAATGGCAGTAGACGCTTGATTAGAATCGACGATCAGAATTTGATCGTAGGATTAAATGAAAAACAATTCAGGCTCATGATTGACCTTTGGCAGCTTAACATTTTACAGAATTCCTCCATTATAACATTAACCCTTTCACTCCCAAGAGTTTCAAAGTTGAAACAAATATCAAATTTGATTTTGAGAGATACGGAAAAATAAACAGTACAACACAAAAGTACTGCTCATAAGCTTTAATTTGAATGGTCACACACGCCAGCACACGGGGGTTTTATCCACAGGCACAGACGTTAAAGTTGCCAGTGATCCTTGCTTATGGGAGTGAATAAAGGGTTAACAACCCATGCAATACGACTTCTGTTCTCAATTTTTCATTGTTATAATGCCAAAATTTGAATTAATTTGCTGTATGAAAGTGATAAAAATGCAATTTGAAACCTCTGCCCAAGACCGTGACGCGCAATTTCCTGAAGATAAAAAAAACACTCCATAATATGATACCCTGAAAGATAAACTCGTGGTTTCATGTCACAATATTTTCTGCGAGTAATGTGATTTGTTGGTCTCAAATGACTCTGCATGTTCTGTAAATTGCGAAAGAAGCACCGAATTAAGTGCAAATGTGATAGTAAATTAGTCCATGCGTTCACTCCTTCGGGAAAACAATTTTTTCTCTTGATAAACAAAGAATTGGCGACACTGATGAAATGTCGTATTTCCCGTCTCACCTTTCATTTAAAAAAATTCTGATCTACCCCGATTCTGCGCTTCTTTTGCGCGTGCTATCCGACAGACATTAAGGGTTAAGTTTGTATTCATTGGTCATGAGGCTAAAGCTGTATTTTGGGTGCAAATTTGGGCAAAATTGAGGGCTGAAAAGTATCAATAGCTACTGATATCACTGCCGGCTCTCATGGACATCAATGAATGATTCATAAACATGATGTAAATTTTCGTGGAAAGACTATTTAGTACTTACTTACCTGCTATAAAATGACAGTTCTTGTGGACTAAAATCAGGGCTTCGAGGTATAACAATCCTTGTTGCCTGGCCAAGTTTCTCGACTGAAAACCGTGTACTGAAAAGCTAGGTGAATAAACACATGAAGCTGACAACCTGGCCGTTACGAGTTACAACGTGCTGTAATTCGAAACCCCTCAAAAGATTGTTTACAGCTCACAGCAGAGTTTCTTGCCCCATTATGTTGATCACCAAAGAAGACATATGTCTGTCAATACCAAAACTACATCGGTGTACGATTACGAATTATTTTGTCTGCAAGAATGACACACAACAGCACGAGTAACAATCTGCCAACTATAGTTATTACCAACTGAAGCAAAACGATTTGTTATTATCACAAAAGAGTGTAAACATTTGTAAATATCACCTTTATTTGGAAACACATGCAATTTTCCGGCCCCCGATAGAGTAACGCCGGAATTTTGATACGCGTTGCATCTCGACGTTCAAAGAGATCGCATTACCGATCTACAGAATACTCTTTGTTTTGATAAGTGTCATCAAAATAAGCTACAGTCGAAAACTTCCGGCTGCAGTTATTAAAACTCATTTGAGTCCGGAAATAAATCTTGTTTTAGCTTGGTTGAAGAAATATATATCACGTCAGTCAGACACAAGCTACAGTCAACAGGAGTCGAACCAGCTGTGCCCTTCCGCACAGCTTCTTCGGTCTTCTTCTAACCGCAGAACTCCCTCGTGGGAGCTACGCGGAACGTCACTGACTGAAAATACATTTATCAGGAGTACCAGTCCGTCACCCATTGGCGACATCATGCAATGCGGGCAGTGATCTGTGTGTTATATTCTATGATGCTTACATGAAGCATGCTGTTGTATGTTTTGCTTACATGAAGTATGTTCAAGCCCTTATTACAGCAAGGCGTCCAAAAGTGTGACCACTTTTAATTAATTCACATTATTTTGTGCGTGTAGACTATCCAATCAGAAGCCGAAGAATAGCTACCCTTGACTTCTGATTGGATAGTATACGCGCGCTAAAGAATGTGAATTAATTACTAGGAGTAACCATGGGTTAGGAAGTGCGGGCGGAACTGATCGGGTACATGTATTTAATTGGCTTTGATTTAGGAAACCACTGGGTAGCCATCGCGGCTTTCTTATTGGCTGCTATGTGTTAACTTCAAACTCCGTCCGATATATGTGTAACGGACAACTCTTTACACGTGATGCACTTCTCTTGGTGCAGAATTCACATTCCAATCATACCAGTTGGAAGTCCAAAAGAATGTTCATATCTGCTTCAATGTCCCGTTTAAGAACGTGCCGCTGGCCGCTCTCAAGATTAGTCTGCGGGCTCGCTTTTGCTCGCCCGCAAAAAGTGGTCACCCTTTTGGGCGCCTTGCTGTAAAACGTCGTGATTTACAGGTAGTAAGTCACGCATTCTATTTTATGGTTTTAAAAATACGTATTTTCTCGCTTCGGTAGAAAACATCGGACCAAAACAAATCTGATCGGTTACGGAAAGTGGTTCAATTCCGGGTTTATTTAAGTAATTTTGAATCCAGCTTTTATCAATAAGGAATTTTGAGCAGTTTTGTTATATTTTTCTGCAGTTCGGTGATTTACAAATCAGGCCAGAATCATAATTTTGGAAAATGATCCGCTCGGCCCATTTATGTTCGCTCGCTCCAGGGGGCGGGAAGACGAGAGACCCTGGGAACGAGGTTGAAGTTGATAAAGGTAAATTAACCGCCGTAGCGAATTTCTAGAAACCGACGTTTCGAGACGGAGTAAAGGTAAATACGAGCACGCTCGAAATACAACACTTTTTTTAAAATCTATCTGAAACTGAAGTCAAATGTTTAATATTCTATCACTAATATTGAGCACGTATTTAACGGTTTCAGTATTCATCTTGATCCGTCTTGGTTGCGGAAGGGACACACACCACTATTTAACAATCAAGATAGCGAGGGTTATAGCGAACTACAAAGACATACGTCACACGAGGCGTACCAAAATTGCACGATTACTGTAAAGCCCCTCACGCCCTCCCCTAAGGTCTCGAAAACCATTGATCGTGGTGCTCTAGAGACATTTAATTGCAGTTCCTGGAATGTTCTAGGTATAGGTTTTGTAATATTGCGCGCCATTATTGAAGTAAGCTCAAACAAGACTAACTTTCACCCAGTGGTTGCAGTGAAC
Source organism: Desmophyllum pertusum (assembly GCA_029204205.1). Taxonomy (NCBI): domain Eukaryota; kingdom Metazoa; phylum Cnidaria; class Anthozoa; order Scleractinia; family Caryophylliidae; genus Desmophyllum; species Desmophyllum pertusum. The sequence goes on along the minus strand of MU826827.1, from coordinate 3,744,811 downwards.
GCGCGCTGCACTCCATAAGGAACTTTCGCATCCTGCCGAGCAATTACGGGTCTTCTGAGCATGCAGCCTCGTAATTTCCAGGGCTTTTCCCGCCCCTCCAAATTTACGAGAGAAAAGCCCTGGGAACGAGGAAGTTATGGCAAGAGGGAAATAACGTGACAAAAGTGCCGCACTTTTCATCTAGAGAGAGAGAGAGAGAGAGAGAGAGAGAGGGAGAGAGAGAGGGAGAGGGAGTTAGATTGAAGGGCACTTTTGTCACGTAAAATAGGGCACTTGTGTAACGTCCAGGGCACTTATGTAACGTTTAGGGCACTTATGCCACGTTAGGGGCACCTTTGTAACGGTTGCGTAGGGCACTTTGGTAACGTTGCATAGGGCACTTATAGTAGCGTGACAGATTACTTAGCCAAAAATCTTAAATCATCAAATTTGTCATTATCGAGTGTTTCCAAACATATCATGTGGCAATTTAGAAAAGAAGCTGATAATTTCTACATAATAAATAACTATTTAATTATTTTTTTGGCGATTTCATGGTACTATAAAAAAATGTGCATTCAAGTATTTTGAGTTCATTTGAACTGCTTATTCACTCAGATATTTTAAATGTTACATTATCACTGGAAAAACTGAACCCTTTACAGACATTTTTAAATGTCTGTAAATCTACATTTTACAGACATTTTATGAGACAATAAATTTGGGTCTTTTCTTTCGTCTAAACAAAATGTCTGTAAATTATTTTTTTACAGATATTTTATTTACTTTCGCTATTTTGTTAAAAGAGAAAATGTCAATGAAATGTTAGTAAATGTTTACACATCAGAATATGAAATATTGACCATAATTTACAGACTTTATAAAATCTCTGAATAAAGTCTGTAATTCTGCGATTGATAGAGAATTTTGAGGGTTTGTAAAATGTCTGTAAATTAAACTTAAACGGATGACACTCAAAATGTCACTAAACATATGCTCATTCAAGGCCAAGATGCAACCTCGTTCCCAGGGGGTGGGGAAGAAAGACCCAGGGAACGAGGTTGGGCGACAGTTGGGCCAGGAACTGTCCTGCCAAATTATACAAGCAGGTGTGAGCCTCATGAAATATACGGAACACTTCGGCTTGTTTTCCAAATAAACGTGAGGGTTCGTACTCTTTTGGTTCGGGTGACACATGACATATGTTTTTAATCTAGGTTTAAATACATGACCAATACACTCTAAGCAGGGGGAGGGGGGGGGGGGGGGGGGATAGAAAGCCGGCACTTTTAATTATTTGAGGACATAGCGGTGCCAGGCAACAGACCAATAGATCGAATCCTGTGTCAATCAAGCCGTTGCTAAGAATGAAGTCAACCAAAACTTCATTGTTTTTCGTGAAACAGTTTTCAAGCTCGCAGCGTAGAGCGCTGGCGGATTTTTGGCCTGATCTTTTCACGCCGCCGAGATATCGGCAGCGTGAAACAACAAGCGAAAAATCCGTCTGAGCTACATTTGCAGTCTAACAGCGAGAGTCTTTCGGATACGCGTCCGTAGTGCTAAGACTGGTATGGGAAGGTGTGAATTTCTTGCCTGACAAGCTTTTTAATTTATTGTTAATAAGTAGTTCCCGTGGGGACAATCTTCTTAGCAACTAGTTGAGTGCTACTGCGCACACACCGCTATGTCCGTATTTTTATAACCATTTATAAGGAAGTTTCTACCCCCCACCCCCCCTGACTCTACGCAAGCCGTTTGCGAAAACTAACTCTCAATTGATGACAAGCAGACGTAGCCAGCGAAAAAGTGACATATGGATACAAGAAGGGAGACTTTTGTGGTGTAAAATGGCACAAGCATGGCGCTGTAAACTATCTGTACAATCTCTGTACAATATGTGTACAATCTCTGTACAATCTCTATACAATCTCTATACATTCTCTGTAAAAACGCACAAACAGGGCTCTGTAAAATTGCACAAGTATTGTCATAAAATCTCTGTATAATCTCTGTACAATCTCTATACAATTTCTATAGAATGTCTGTAAAAAACGCACAAGCAGGGCTCTGTAAAATCTCTGTAAAACGGGGCAGATGTACAGTACAGTCGAAGTTCTCTGAGCTGACACTCTCGTAAGTGGACAGCTCTAATTACGGTCGCGCGCCTTGTCAAATCCCCGTCTGGGGCCCACAAATTTTTAAATAACGTTAAATCCGTGTGTCCCAAAATTAACATTTTGTTAATTTGCGTGATCTTAGTCATATCCTGCACGTAATGTTTTTGTGGGTGTTTTTCGCTGTTGACTTCCTATACTGAAACGTGATTTGAATTGTACTGAACAAATTACTGGTACAAGGTACAAAGCAAGTTCCTTTGAACCATCTTGTCAAACTTAGTCTGCGAACAGGCTCACAAAATAACGCGCGCGCGAAAATGAGCCAGCTGATCGGCGGGAGAGCGAGAAGGACTAACTGTTTAAAAAAAATAATAAAATAATACTGTAATAAATAATCACGATCGGCACTGCATGAGACAATAAAACAAACATTGATTACCTTTCCCTTTAATAATTATACTGTTTTTGGCCGCTTACGAGAATATTGCCTGCATGTACTTTTTCTGCTTCCCGAGAGTGGGACGGGGACGAGAGCTTCGAGCATTATCGTTCCAGATCCGTTTATTTTGGTTACGTGAAACAAAGAACGAGACGGCGGACAAAGAGAAAAATTATTGTCTGTTTTCTATTTCTGAGGCAGGCCTTACCTACGCATTTTTGCAGAAACAGATAGTTGGAATTTCGGGAAAAAATATGCTGCGAAATATTTACCGCTGACCAGATGTAACGTAGCTGTATACCACAATGCATCTCGGCTTTGTCCCGCTCTTTTCGAATTTTACTGGACATTTGCAGTTCGCATAGGCAGGTCAACCCTTCGCTGTTTCGTCGATCTATTTTCCCTATTACTTCTCAATAGGTAAGTGGAGGAGTGTTATGTAAATGTTACTTTCCTTGTTTTTGACTGGCTTGATCGAAAATCTATCACGGCCGTGACAATATATGCGATACGATCGATCTGATCGTGTTGATGTTGAATATTGCAGATCAGCATGGATGCAAGGACATTTCTCGAAGAAAATGGCCTTGATACCCTTATTAAAATCGTGATCGAAGATAATAAGGTAAAATGGACCTCAACCTGATTTCTATAGCGTGTAATTTAGTAGACTGCTTGCAGTCTGTTTCTCTCTCGAAATAATATGGAGCGCGGCCATTTTGGGCTTTTTACGCGGGATAAAATCCTAAAAGATCCTAAAAGCAGTCTAGTAATTTAGGGAAAAAGCAGTCAAGTAACTTAGGGATTTTATACATTGCCAAATTTAGGGATTTATACATTGCATTTACCGCAAAGTAGTGGTACACGCGCGCCTGCTTCACCCGACTGTGGGTGGGAGGGAGGGTGGTGGAGGATTTTGTTACGCCTTTCAATTTCAGCAATTTTACAGCTGAGACACGTCAATTTGAATTTATTAGGGTGACTCGGCTAGCTAACACTACTAGTTCAACACTGGTTCATTTGCTCATATTTGTAACACCTCCAACCCCCCCCCCCCCCCCCCCCTTTGACAATTGACTTTGTATTAGGTTGTTATCATATCGCAGGTGAAACTGTGCAAATTAGTCATTACTTTGGACACATATCCAAATTAAGGATTAATCAAAACTATAACAAAATTCCTCGAATCTGATTGGTTATCAGCAGGCGCGATTTGAGCACTAATAGGACAGTGTACGCGTCATGCTTGTAATTGGACGATGTAATAGGACAGTTTACACGTCATGCTTGTAATTGGACAGTGTAATTGGACAGTACGCGTCATTTGCGCGCGCTGTCCTTTGCTCGTGCATGCATCTCGGTCAAAAACAAACTTGATTATTATGTTTTTATTCACGTTTAACGTCTTTTCCTCAAATTTTGTTATAGTTATGATTAATTGGTAACAGGACTTCGTGTCGTCCAATTCTGTCTGTAATCATACTCGTGATTAACAAATCGGACTCCCGCGAAGCGCGGCGTCGTCCGATTTGTTAATCACCTCGTATGATTACAGACCGAATTGGACTCCACTCAGTCCTATTACCATTATTAATTTGAATTGAACAGTTTGAACAATTAACAAATAATCGTGCACACACACATGACCAGCCATGTCAAGTTTGTTATGTACATCAAGTGCCTTTACTACACGTACATGTACACTGTACATGTATATAGTAATCCATTTTTTAATATTTTATTGAATTAATTTTGACAGCTAATTTTCATTGGGTAATGATACTTCATTCTTAATTTACAGAAATTAAGGTGGCTCATCTCTGTTTTGCAACGGCATACCTTCCCTAATGTCAACGGCTGATACTTCGCTGTCAGAGCACCGTCTGACTAGCTACTTCACCACTTTACTAGAAATAGAATGAACTTTCCAAAAAAGTAGTTTTGATTGGCATCGGTGTTACCATAGCAACGCAGCGATGACGTCATGCATTTTACATATGACCATTTTTCTCGACATCTAGACGTAAACTTTTAAAACCACCTTATGTTCCTTGAAGCCTAGATGTAGTTCTTCACGATTAAGAATTTTTAAAAAATTATATGAGAGCGTTTTGGAATAAAATGCGGTTGAATATTTTCATTAAAAAATTAAATATTCACCTTACGTTTGTTTAATTCGTCGATACCAATGTCTTCTTAACTGATTGAGGTAATGTTTTTACCGCATATTATACCTGTGACATAGGACGGTTTTCTGTCAGAGTTTCTTCGAAATTGCTTCATTCGATTTCATTTCATGTAGACAGAAGTAATCCCTGCTAGATTCGCATTTTACTCAACGTAGTAACATCTTTGTTACGGAAGCTGTAATTAAAAAACTAGTCGATACATTTTTTTTAATTTTTTTTTATGCGAAGTTTAACATCTATTACGCTTTCTCTGGAATTTTCAAGTGGATTGAATCATTTTAAGGGTACGAAATAAAAATAAAAATACAAACACTTTTACATTCATCCGCACAATCGTTTTTGCTATATTATTTGTTGACAGCAGATCTCTTTCAGAAATTTCTCTTTTGTCTATATTCAGGCATATTTGTGTGCGCTTACCATGCCTGCTTGCAAGGTTTCGCTGCTGATGACACGTCGCTCGTGAAAATGATTTTCTTCACCGATAATCAACATATATGAGTGGGTCACGCAGCCAGATGTAACGTTATTATAATTGATATATTAGTTACCGCGGAAGCAGTGCGTTGTTTTCATGGACGGATATTATTTTGATTGTTGTGGCAAAGTTCTTATGCAATTACAAATGAATGCAGAATGTGGATAATCGAAGGAGTTTTTACATTTTTACGATTATGTTATTGTCCAAAAAGTTTATTTTCTGCGTGACTACAGATTTATGTTAATTTCCACGAGCGGCGTTTTTGGAGCAACGAAACCTTGCAAGCAAGCGTCGTAGGCGCACACAAATATGCCTGAATATAGACAAAAGAGAAATTTCTGAAAGAGATCAGCTGTCAACAAATAATATAGCAAAAACGATTGTGCGGATGAATGTAAAAATGTTTGTATTTGTATTTTTATTTCGTACCCTTAAAATGATTCAATCCACTTGAAAATTCCAGAGAAAGCGTAATAGATGTTAAACTTCGCATCAAAAAAAATTAAAACAAATGTATCGACTAGTTTTTTAATTACAGCTTCTGTGACAAATATGTTACTACGTTGAGTAAAATGCGAATCTAGCAGGGATTACTTCTGTCTACATGAAATGAAATCGAATGAAGCAATTTCGAAGAAACTCTGACAGAAAACAGTCCTATGTCACAGGTATAATATGTGGTAAAAACAGTACCTCAATCAGTTAAGAAGACATTGGTATCGACGAATTAAACAAACGTAAGGTGAATATTTAATTTTTTTTAATGAAAATATTCAACCGCATTTTATTCCAAAACGCTCTCGTATAATTTTTAAAAAATTCTTAATCATGAAGAACTACATCTAGGCTTCAAGGAACATAAGGTGGTTTTAAAAGTTTACGTCTAGATGTCGAGAAAAATGGTCATATGTAAAATGCATGACGTCATCGCTGCGTTGCTATGGTAACACCGATGCCAATCAAAACTACTTTTTTGGAAAGTTCATTCTATTTCTATTAAAGTGGTGAAGTTGCTAGTCAGATGGTGCTCTGACAGCGAAGTATCAGCCGTTCACATTAGGGAAGGTATGCCGTTGCAAAACAGAGATGAGCCACCTTAACCAGGCTAGCACAGATCACATAGACATAGTCGGTGAGCAAACGTTTTTGTGTATAATTTAATAAATTATTATTATTTATTTTATATGCTGTTTTATTAGTGTTAATAAACAGTTTGGGGGATAAGTGTTGCTGGTGACAACCCTTCAGTCCCACACTGCCTGGGTTACTTAGCTTGGGTGAGAAACGGTGGTTACGTCCACTTCCCCTCACTATCATCCCTTCAGGAGCTTGGCATAGGTACACACCACTGTGCCCCATGACACCCATCTCATGGTCTAATATGCCACTCGCTGACACACTGGCTTCTCGTGTGGCAGGCAGCTCTCGGGTTCAGGACAACACTTACCCCCCCCAGCCTTCTCCCACATAAACTGTGTCTTTCAATATTGTGGGTGACATTAATTTCTTAAAAACAATGGCTTGAAGTGAACACATGCAGTTGGTTTGTAAGGTAAAGTTGGATTTTTTTTCTCCACATATATTTATAGAGTAGAGGAAGGACAAAAAAGACAATACAAATTTCAGAATACGAACTTCAACGAAATAAAAGGATTGAGGAATCACAGCTGGAACAAATCAAGAATAACTTGGTAAGTTGACTCATGCACAATAGTTCTACTGCTCTGTGAAATGCATAAATACATGTACATCTGATTAATTATACATTTTTATGCATGTCAGGGCTCGAAATAGCAGCCTGCCAATGGCCAAATGGCAGGCCAAATTTCAGGTTTGGCAGGCGAAAAGAACGATGAACTGCCAAATGGATAATAAAATGGCAGGCGAAATTTACTGGACTGGTTTTGTGACATTTTCTTCTCCTCTTACCATGCTCCTTTATCTACTATTCCTTTCCACGAATCAATTGGCCCCGATGAAAAATTTAGTAAAAATGTCAATATGTGGCAGGCCAAAAAGAGAAATGGCAGGTCAAAATTTGTTTGGCCTGCCAAAAATATAAACAATGGCACAGGCTATAATTTTTTTCTATTTCGAGCCCTGCATGTACATGTAACTATTTTTCATCCTTCTGATCGTAACAAACTGCTTTCACTTGATTGATTTCAGATTCCAAGGACAATGGCAATAATTGCAGCAGCATTGTTTTATTTGAAAGCCAAAACATTGAGTGAACTGTCAATGGTAAATCTAAAAAAAAACTTTAACTCAGCTGGGAGTACCATCACCCAAGGGCCTTAACTATACGAAGGAAAATCTAGTCGTTATCATTGGCAAATAAATATTTGACAAAGGAAAAGTTAAGCGAATTGATGAGACAAAAGTTATCACAAAAGATAACTTAATCCTTGCTTAACAGTGTTTAAACAAGGATTAGGGTGTGTTCCTTTGGGATGATCAGGATCAGTCATCCAAGATCACTTGGATCATGGTGCATCAAAGGAACCAATGAATCCACTCTGGACAAGGATTCATCGGTTCCTTTCATGCACCATGATCCAAGTGATCTTGGATGACTGATCCTGATCCCGATCATATCCAAAAGGAACGCACCCTTAGATTATCTTTAATAAAAACCTAAGGTTAGTTCATTTCCACGTAACTTTGCAATGCTGTAGCCAAAGTTTGGAATGTTAATCACAGTTTGTTGATACAATCAACCAAAGGGCAAACACTTTCTCCATATTTGAGAGAAGTGGTGTAACTTCAGGTGCATGTATTAAAGAAAAGTGAAAGTGAAAATCATGAAAACCAAAATGAAACTTGCTTGCGACTAGCAATTAGTTGAATTTAAATTTGGAAGTTGCTCAGAGAATTGTTAAACAATATTATAATTCTAGCATTGCACCATAAAGTTGCGTTAAAAGAACATCCAGTTTGATTAGTACAGTAGATGATTGTAAGCAGGGCTCAAAGTTCATGTAGGCTGTATGGATGAATCATTTTTTTCATTGAACACATTTTGTCATGCTGTTTTTCAATGGTTGCACACAAGTCATAATATAGCTTGTGAGCTACCTAGCAGTAGACAAAATAACATAGCGAATTCAATCTTGCATTTCACATGTCATTTCTAAAATGTTCAAGGATGCTAACCAACCTTTGTTAGCTAAGTTGAACTAACTATTTTGAGTCCTGTATGCAAGGCAAACAAGTAAGAACACTATACATTTAAGGTGGCTCATAACTGTTTGCCACCCTTGTGCTCTGATTGATCTCTACTGCCATCCTATATTAGTTGATGTTAAAATAATGGTATCAAACGAAAGCCCAATCATTGGGAAACAAGTTATGATCATCTTCCTGGCATAAAAGGCTACTATAGCAACAGAATAACCTCTAATAACCACCCTTAATTTTAGCTTAAACCACCCTTAATTTTAGCTTTAAGTGATTATAACTCAAAAACGAGTTTGGTGACCCCATTTTTTTATTTTTGAAAAATGATCAGCACACTAAGATACACCTTTTTGCAAAGCTTAAAACAATACTTGTAGGTTCAGAGACACCTCTGAACCTACAAGATATAAATATTTTAAACTTTGCAAAAAGTGGTATCTTAAGCCTGGTTTTCACTAGGGACGCAAGCATAAGCGCAAGGAGCAGATGCAGTAACGCGTTGATTTGTCCCTAAACAAAAGGCACTGATGGTCAACGCGTTACTGCGTCTGCGTATGTTGCTTTCGCTTGTGCTTGCGTCGCCAGTGAAAACCAGGCTTTAGTGTGCTGATCATTTTTCAAAAATAAAAAATGGGGGTCACCAAACTCGTTTTTGAGTTATAAGCACTTAAGCTAAAATTAAGGGGGTTATTAGAGGTTATTCTGTTGCTATAGTAACCTTTTATGCCAGGAAGATGATCATAACTTGTTTCCCAATGATTGGGCTTTCGTTTGATACCATTATTTAACATCAACTGGTATAGGATGGCAGTAGTGACAAATCAAAGCATAAGGGCTGCAAACAGTTATGAGCCACCTTAAGGCGGAGAGGTGTTTCTTTTTCCGTGATCTGTTTACGTTTTGTTACAAAAAAAATCCAAGTCATTTAGACATTTAAATTGCTTTTTAAATCATTGTTTAACAAATTGTTTTTAAAAATATTTTTTAACAAATTAATACAGTCAAACCAGTGTATTAAGCGGACACCGTATTAAGCGGACATCCCTTTGACTAAGTGGACAGTAGCAAAAGTCCCAACATTTATCATGTTCCTTATTTACTGTAAATGATACCTGTATTTAGCGGACACCCTGTATTATATGTAAGCGGACACTAGAGCATTCCCTGAAGGTGTCTGCTTAATACAGGTTTGACTGTATTAAGTTGAGCTATTTATGAATGCCATGATAATTGCATGCAAAGTAGTCAAATAACAGTCAATCGATACTGCATTACAGAGGAATTAATATTTATTATAGATATTTCAAATTGTTATTTAACAATGGGGGGAGATTGATAAATGTTTTAAATGGATAAAAATGAATAATAGAGTTTAATTGTATCTAATTATACATGTACATGTATACCTTTTAAGATTGTTTTTAAGGACCTGTTTATCCATGTATTGCCAGCTCGTTTCACAGGATCTCAGAAACTGGATCAACTCACTATCTGGTATGACATTGACATAAAACTTGTTACAAAGGGAAATAAGTGCGAGGTGAGAAATTGGTGAACTGGTTCAGCCTTTTTCTTTGCTCATTGTCTCCATGCACATAAACAGGTCCTTAATTTGAAAATTTATTTTTAGAGGGATATAGGGGATATGTACACTGAAAGGGATATATACATTTGCAAATCACATAATAATCTTAGTTTTATTATAATATTTATTGTCCGCTGTTGATATAAAAATGGTAAAGGATGCTTATACATGTATAAAATAAAGACATGTATTTTAACTGTTGAAGCCTTGTTTATTGCTGGTGACTTGCACATATAGCTAGGTACAAAAACCAGAAACCCAAAAGTGACGAGAGCACATACAGCTGTAAGGTACAGTATGTGTTATCTGTTTTTCAATATTTCTTAGTATGAAAATTATGCAGCGTGCAACATGCACACTATGCCTAAATATCTGATGATTTACATATTTTTATTACCAAGTTACTGTTAGGATTACACAGATTTTGTAAAGCGCTAAGAAATCTCTGTAAAGACCCTGTAAATAAAGTAAAGAGATTTTACGGAGTAGCAAAATATATGCAAAAGTAAGTTATGCAGGTCATTATAATTTATAAAGGAAATATGGAGATTTCACGAAGATTTTACTGTACTCTTTAAAATCTCTGAATGAATTACAGAGATTTTTATAGAGATTTTATTAAAAGTAAAAAATCTAGATGGATTATTTGTAGAATTTACAAGAAAAACATGAAGATTGTACAGACATTCTGCAGACATTCTACAGACATTTTGTAATATTTACAGAGATTTGGTAGATTTTACAAAATCTCTATAAACGTGCACATTTACAGACATCAATATTTACAAGAGAAATGTAGAGATTTTACAGAGATTATATCAAGTTTAGAAAATCTCTGTAAAAAAAATACAGAGATTTTACAGACATCTAATAAAATCTCTGTAAAATATTTACACAATTTACAAGAAAAACAACAAGATTTTACAGACATTTCATTTGGAAAATTAGTCAAAATTTACAGACTTTTTATGGGATTTACAAAATGTCTGTAAGTGTGCACGTTTACAGACATTGAAATTTACAAGAGAAATGTTGAGATTTTACAAATTTTACAGAGATTTAAGTAACTTTTTATAAGTCTGTAAAGGGTTCAGTTTTTCCAGTGTTAATGTTTTGAAAGGATACTGGAATATTGTATTTAGAGCTCGATGCAAGAAACAAGTGAATAAAAACGTTCTTAGCTAAGTCTCAACCTGGCTATGTTCTTAGCATATTCTTAAAATTTTGGTCAATCTCAGCCTCAACGTTCTTATAAAAAAGATTCTTATAAAAAATAAAGAGTGTATATGGCAAACTGGTCCACGATGAAAAGGAGCTTCTGATTGGTTCCCTGAACGGTCCGAATTTTGCGATACGGATCGCTAAGATGGACCGCTAACGAACTCATTTCGCCAAATTCCTTTTATGAAACATTGAACAAAAGAAAACTGTTTTATATTAAGTAGAAACTATTTCCTCGTGTCCGGCGGACAATTTTGTGCGTGATACAGTATGTACAAACAATTTAGCGCAGTGTGCATGATGCAGTATGTATAAACAATTTAGCGCAGTGTGCATGATACAGTATGTACAAAACATTTAGCGCAGGGAGCGTGATACAGCATGTATAAACAATTTAGCGCAGTGTGCGTGATACAGTATGTACAAACAATTTAGCGTAGTGTGCATGATACAGCATGTACAAACAATTTAGCGCAGTGTGCGTCATGCAGTATGTACAAACAATTTAGCGCAGTGTGCATGATGCAGTATGTACAAACAATTTAGTGCAGTGTGCGTCATACAGTATGTACAAACAATTTAGCGCAGTGTGCGTCATGCAGTATGTACAAACAATTTAGCGCAGTGTGCATAATACGGTATGTACAAACAATTTAGCGCAGTGTGCATGATACAGTATGTACAAACAATTTAGCGCAGTGTGCATGATGCAGTATGTACAAACAATTTAGTGCAGTGTGCGTCATACAGTATGTACAAACAATGAGTGCAGTGTGCATGATACAGTATGTACAAACAATTTAGCGCAGTGTGCGTCATGCAGTATGTACAAACAATTTAGCGCAGTGTGCATGATGCAGTATGTACAAACAATTGAGTGCAGTGTGCGTCATACAGTATGTAGAAACAATTGAGTGCAGTGTGCATGATATAGTACGTACAAACAATTTAGCGCAGTCTGCGTCATGCAGTATGTACAAACAATTTAGCGCAGTGTGCATAATACGATATGTACAAACAATTTAGCGCAGTGTGCGTCATGCAGTACGTACAAACAATTTAGCGCAGTGTGCGTCATGCAGTATGTACAAACAATTTAGCGCAGTGTGTATGACACAGTATGTACAAACAATTTAGCGCAGGGAATGTGATACAGCATGTACAAAAAATTGAGTGCAGTGTGCATGATACTACAATCAATTTAGCGCAGTGTGCGTCATACAGTATGTACAAACAATTTAGCGCAGTGTGCGTCATGCAGTATGTACAAACAATTTAGCGCAGTGTGCATAATACGGTATGTACAAACAATTTAGCGCAGTGTGCATGATACAGTATGTACAAACAATTTAGCGCAGTGTGCATGATGCAGTATGTACAAACAATTTAGTGCAGTGTGCGTCATACAGTATGTACAAACAATTGAGTGCAGTGTGCATGATACAGTATGTACAAACAATTTAGCGCAGTGTGCATAATACGGTATGTACAAACAATTTAGCGCAGTGTGCGTCATGCAGTACGTACAAACAATTTAGCGCAGTGTGCGTCATGCAGTATGTACAAACAATTTAGCGCAGTGTGCATAATACGGTATGTACAAACAATTTAGCGCAGTCTGCGTCATGCAGTATGTACAAACAATTTAGCGCAGTGTGCATAATACGGTATGTACAAACAATTTAGCGCAGTGTGCGTCATGCAGTATGTACAAACAATTTAGCGCAGTGTGTATCACACAGTATGTACAAACAATTTAGCGCAGGGAATGTGATACAGCATGTACAAAAAATTGAGTGCAGTGTGCATGATACTACAATCAATTTAGCGCAGTGTGCGTCATGCAGTATGTACAAACAATTTAGCGCAGTGTGCATGATACAGCATGTACAAACAATTTAGCGCAGTGTGCGTCATGCAGTATGTACAAACAATTTAGCGCAGTGTGCATAATACGGTATGTACAAACAATTTAGCGCAGTGTGCATGATGCAGTATGTACAAACAATTTAGTGCAGTGTGCGTCATACAGTATGTACAAACAATTGAGTGCAGTGTGCATGGTACAGTATGTACAAACAATTTAGCGCAGTGTGCGTCATGCAGTATGTACAAAAAATTTAGCGCAGTGTGCATGATGCAGTATGTACAAACAATTTAGTGCAGTGTGCGTCATACAGTATGTACAAACAATTTAGCGCAGTGTGCGTCATGCAGTATGTACAAACAATTTACCGCAGTGTGCATAATACGGTATGTACAAACAATTTAGCGCAGTGTGCATGATACAGTATGTACAAACAATTTAGCGCAGTGTGCATGATGCAGTATGTACAAACAATTTAGTGCAGTGTGCGTCATACAGTATGTACAAACAATTGAGTGCAGTGTGCATGGTACAGTATGTACAAACAATTTAGCGCAGTGTGCGTCATGCAGTATGTACAAACAATTTAGCGCAGTGTGCATGATGCAGTATGTACAAACAATTTAGCGCAGTCTGCGTCATGCAGTATGTACAAAAAATTTAGCGCAGTGTGCATAATACGGTATGTACAAACAATTTAGCGCAGTGTGCGTCATGCAGTATGTACAAACAATTTAGCGCAGTGTGTATGACACAGTATGTACAAACAATTTAGCGCAGGGAATGTGATACAGCATGTACAAAAAATTAAGTGCAGTGTGCATGATACAGTATGTACAAACAATTTAGCGCAGTGTGCGTCATGCAGTATGTACAAACAATTTAGCGCAGTGTGCATGATACAGTATGTACAAACAATTTAGCGCAGTGTGCATGATACAGCATGTACAAACAATTTAGCGCAGTGTGCGTCATGCAGTATGTACAAACAATTTAGCGCAGTGTGCATGATACAGTATGTACAAACAATTTAGCGCAGTGTGCATGATACAGTATGTACAAACAATTTAGCGCAGTGTGCATGATACATTATGTACAAACAATTTAGCGCAGTGTGCGTCATACAGTATGTACAAACAATTTAGCGCAGTGTGCATGATACAGCATGTACAAACAATTTAGCGCAGGGAGCGCGATACAGCATGTACAAAAAATTGAGTGCAGTGTGCATGATACTAACGTAACAATCAAACAACACAAAGAGAGCACACATCACTAACGTAACAATCAAACACAACACAAAGAGCGCGCGCATTACTAACGGACAATCAAAAAACAACACAAAGACAGCGCACATCCCTAACGTAACAATCAAACACAACACAAAGAGAGCGTGTATCACTAAAGTAGCAATCAAACACAACACAAAGACAGCGCACATCACTAACGTAACAATCAAAGAACACAAAGAAAGCGCACATTACTAACGTAACAATCAAACACAACACAAAGACAGCGCACATCACTAACGTAACAATCAAACACAACACAAAGAATGTGCGCATCACTAACGTAACAACTAAACACAAAGAGAGCGCGCATCGCTAACGTAACAACCAAACACAACAGAAAGAGAACGTGCATCACTAACGTAACAATCAAACACAACACAAAGAGAACGTGCATCACTAACGTAACAATTAATCTAAAGACAACATCGATTATTTTGTCATTTAAAAGTGGACTGTACCCAGTCTTGAGTGCTACTCCACAGCAGGAATCTCTAGTGTACAGCCAACCCACCCACCACCATCCCCTCCCCCCCCCCCCCCTCCCCGCCCCCTGAAACTGATTTTGGTCATCTGAGTTTTCCGTTTTCCAACCCTCTGATATATCTTTTCAGATAAAAATCATAGGAAATTACAGTTCTAGTAACATACAATCACATTCAAAGAACATCCACCTTACAGTTTTTTTAATGTTACCAAAGTGCCCGATTCCGACCGACTCCCCTTCCAAAACCCTACTTACATATCCTCTGCTATAAATAAAAATTTGTTTCGGTTATTGTCGTGGATTAAAAGTGACTTCATTAGCGTATTTATTGATGTGAAGAATTTTTCAAAAACCACAAGAAGAGATAGTTTTAAACGGGTTTTGAAATGTACTTGACAATAGGGCACTTACGTAACGCGGGACGGCTGCAAATCGAAAATGCTAAGTTTTGAAAAAAAAGCACTTAATCGCTTTTTTCCAGTCAATTTTTTTTATAGTGAAAGATTATTATATTATTTAGTTTTGTGTGGAATTTCAACTGAAAATTCTGCGATCTTCCAAAGATATTGCATTTTCTGCTCCAAAATTGTTCCTTCATTATTTTGATTTACTTTCGAGACTTCGCAGTCTATGACAACTTATACGCTACTACTAAACTTTTTTGTGTTAGGCATTTCTCGAAAGAGACAAATTGTGGAAAGTGAGAGAAGCCCCAAAAATAGTTAAATGGGTTGGATACCCTTCAATCCACGCAAAAAAACCGCTTGCAAGGGCCTTAAAAAGTACCATCCACGCGATAGGGAACTTATGCAACGTACCGATGAGTTTTAATTCTGTAAAAAATCATAAATAGAGCAATAAACTTAAATCGTCGTGTGAGTGTAGGTTAGGTCGTTATCTATCAGGGAAATATAAACAGCAGTTTGTTTTATTCGTTTCAATGTAAGTTATAAAGAGAAGAGGAGACGTTACCGAAAGTGCCCTACTTTCAATCTCCAGAGAGAGTTAACGTTCCAAGAATGTGTTGGTAAAATGCGTGCAAAGATGTGATATTAAAGTTGTTGATATTACAGCTATTACAGCTGTAACTATTTCCTGATGACGTAGTCAGTCTCCTTCGCGTTATTTGGGTCGTCGTGCAACGCTTTGGGGAGAAGCATCAGTTTCGCGAGGAGACTAGTGGACGCGGAAATATAAACAGCAACTGATAAACAGCTGAGACGCGGCTGACGCGCCAAGAGCCAGCCACATCATCATTTCTTTCACCGTCTGATAATCCTTTTGAAGTAATGCCGATAACTTTTTTTAATATCGCTCGACGTTTCACAACTTTTATAAACACATATATTTTAAATTAAGATCCTCGTACAAGTCCAACAATACCAGAAAAACAAAAACAATTGTATTGGCCACTGCATGGCCAGGAGAACATTCCGTTAAGGATATTTGTAATTAGCTGTTCCTTTTCAGATTATTACGACAAAGTTCTTGACAAAAGTTTTGACTCTCGTTGCTAAGATTGAAGTTACTCGAAGACTGTTTTAAACTGCGCCATTGCGCTGTTTTGAATGCCAGGCAATCAAACGTTGTACTCAACCGTACGTATTTCAGTTTATATTCATCCCTCTCGCTGGTGACTTTCCTCAATTCTTCTTTCGCTTTGAATATTTCCAACTCGAGAGCCGTGTTTTCTTCGGTGATGTTATCTGTCTTTTCTGAACCTTTCTTTCGACATTTCAGAGCGTATTTTCGATTCTTGAGAATTCGTCTTCGCTTTCGAATCCTTTGTATTAGACATTCGGGAAGATGACGAAATTGCTTGTTCAATGCTTGGATCGACATCTTTCAAGTTTACCATCGCTTAATTTCGTGATTGATTCGCAAGAAAGATGATTTAGGTCCTTTTGTTGGCGTGTTTCTTCGTCGCGATCAGGCCCTGGCGCGTTTTCGGGTACCAAACCAAATACTTCATGCGTATCACTGTTGAAGAGATCATCTGCATTCAATTCACTCTTGTGGACTCTTACTTCTCGTTTGCATTTCATTTAAAGAAAGACTCCCTTTCTCGGGTAAACGTTTCCGCGTTTAAGAGAGAACGTCCAACAGCCAGATCCGAAAGAAAATCGTTCTTGTTCGACTCCATGTTTGATGTCTAGCTTATTCTAGTCATAACATAAAAGATTCATTCTGTCATCCAATCAGAACGCATCTTGGCGATGAGGTAAGGGGATTCCCCCGTTTTTTTTTACATGATAAACATCCTGTCTTGGAGAACGAAAAACAATGCTTTGTTGGAATTATGGGTAATCAGGGCGAGCTGTCTATGGTAACCTTTACAATTCGCTTTATAAAATAGCCTGAATCATAAACCGAAGATGTCAGGCGGTGTACCCATTTTTTCAGTTTACCATATATTCGTCTGTTACGGTTCGTGGCTAAGTCCAGAGCCATCGTTCGCCTAGCTAGACCGCTGGTCTAAGGGGACGTGGACTCTGGGTGCAAGATTTAGCTCATATACGTCATTTAAATATTTTGCCTGATGATTATTGTTAAAATTTATAATAAATATTTCAGAAAGCTATTTGTATAGAAATTATTTGACGTCTGATTCTCATACAAACATCACTGTATTTCCCGCCATGTTTGCTCTGATCACCCAAGACCATTGTCGAATAGAAGCGATGTTACATATACATGCTCTTGGCAAGTCACAAGAGGAGTTTTGTCCTTGCGTCCTTTCCAGTTTAACACAACTTTCTTATGGTGAACAGAACCAACAATCAATCAATCAGTCAGACAGTCAGTCAGTCAGTCAGTCAGTCAGTCAGTCAGTTAGTCAGTCAGTCAGTCATGCAGTCAGTCAGTCAGTCAGTCAGTAAGTCAGCAGTAAGTCAGTCAGCCAGTCAGTCAGTCAGTCATGCAGTCATGCAGTCATGCAGTCATGCAGTCAGTCAGTCATGCAGTCATGCAGTTCATGCAGTCATGCAGTCATGCAGTCAGTCAGTCAGTCAGTCAGTCAGTCAGTCAGTCAGTCAGTCAGTCAGTCAGTCAGTCAGTCAGTCATGCAGTCATGCAGTCATGCAGTCAGTCAGTCAGTCAGTCAGTCATTCAATCAATTTATGCGCTGTGGGCTTGAGCTTTATTCCCACACCTTTCGGGAATCTACCCGCAGCGCGGACGGGACGGGAACACCAGTCAAGAAATAAAGCGCTTGCTCCCAGTTACCGCTTAGATTGTAAACAGTGCAAGTCTTTAAACTCCAAACTTCATATAGAATAATCGCATGATCGATTAAAATACCTGAGATCTACTGTGATCGATAAAAATTGTTATCCCAGTTACCGCTTAGATTTTTCTTCGTTTCCAATCTTAAATCTTCGTTTCCAATCTTAATTCCAAAACATGTCCAGACGCTTAGAAAGATAGATCAACACTTTTTCGAACTATATAAAAACAAAAACTAACTGTTTCAAATTCGCTATGGTTCGGTAAATAACAATATATTTGTATTGCATCATCTGTCTGCAGGTGATATTAAACTCCTTTGTTGTTTTCATTCGACATGAATGCACATTCATATACTGGAAATGGAAAAAAAGAAAAGTCCATGATGGTTCTCTGGCACTATGCCTCCGTTTATTTTCTCTTTCTTCCTCCCTGTCTTCGCATAACCCCCCCCCCCCCCCCCCCCCTCCCCCCCCCACCCCCTTCCCCACGATAGCAAATACCACAAGGACCACAAATACCATAATACCAGCAACATCAGATTGAACTATTAAAAGACCCAATTCGTAGCTAGAATAATCGCTTATACGAGGCTACAAGCGGTGAGGGTAAAAGGCGGAATGAGTTTGCGGAATGGCATGTGGCATTACTTGCGGAATGGCATAATTATGCGGAATAATTATAAAAATAAATGACTTAAATAAATACATTAACTGCAAATAACCGCTTTAACGCAATGCGCGGGCTCAAACATACGATCTTGTCACGTTTTGAAGATGGCGGCTGTTCGGTGACAAGAAGCGCACAGGTTAACCATTTACATTACAACGCCACTTTTGTGTTCGTCGTAGCCATATTTTTCGGTCAACACAAAGACAAATTATCCTTTAAGTGATATTCTGTATTCTGGAGGTAAATTATTTTAGTTAACAGGTTGTATTTTTAGGAGGAAATCCATCACTTAAGCTTATATGTGTGTTTTATTTTTTTATTGCTGCAAAGTTTACACGGGAAATGGCGTTTATATATGAAACTGCGCGGTGGAATTTGCCGAAAATGTCGGCAAGTTGCTCTTCGAATGTGCATGAATCCACTAGATAGAAGGTGCTTTTTAGCGCACCCATTCTTGGCGACATATCTTCTTGGCGAATTTAATCACGTCAATTTAGTCACTGTGAGCACAGTCACACATATCATCAAATCCAATTTTATTGATATCTTCTGAGGGCTGCTGTTTTCCAAGAAATCATAGCACCCATATAACGGGCAAAATATAACCCATCGATCTGTTTTTCTGGATCTGTTATGGATTTATGCTTATCACTCAAATAATTTTATAATTCGTGAACTTTCATTTCTTGCACAGAATCGACACAGAACACTTCTTCCTCATGAAAATACAACCTGATAACTAAAATAATTTACCTCCAGAATACAGAATACTCACTTAAAGGATAATTTGTCTTTGTTTTGACCGAAAAATATGGCTACGACGAACACAAAACCGGCGAACCTATACGCTTCTTGTCACCGAACAGCCGCCATCTTGAACAATATCGTATGGTTTGAGCCCGCAGCATTACGTAAAGCGGTTATTTGCAGTTAATGTATTTCTTAAAGTAATTTATTCCGCATAATTATGCCATTCCGCAAGTCATGCCACATGCCATTCCGCAAACTCATTCCGCCTTTTACCCTCACCGGGCTACAAGGCATGTTTCAGAGTCTGAAAATTCAAACTATGCAATGGCAGCTGTAGTATTTGTTTTGGCAAAATATATACTTATGTTTATTGTCACTCGCCCGTATATGGCAAAATCCACTTTCACTTTCGAGAGATGTAATTTAATATTCAGTTTCAATTTCGATTTCCGTGAACATAAATTAAAGAAAGAAGGAAAGACAGGACGGACATAAGCCGTACTATTGGATGTTTTAGACGGCAATAGAGAATCTCTAAAAATTCC
The DNA here is from genome assembly GCA_029204205.1 of Desmophyllum pertusum. NCBI lineage: Eukaryota > Metazoa > Cnidaria > Anthozoa > Scleractinia > Caryophylliidae > Desmophyllum > Desmophyllum pertusum. Next base: position 3,724,785 of record MU826827.1, on the reverse strand, counting down.
TAGTAAGACTACAAAACTGGCCCTTCTTTTTTATTCCAAAATATATACGAGAAGCGCGAAGGGTGTACAAGTCGTTCAACGTACAGTCGCGGTGCATGTGGTCCAGTGTGCGATGGCTTCTTGGCTTCGTGTTACATCACTTTGACTCTCTGTCACAAGCTTGAAATGTTCTCACCAAAGCTCAACATCACACTGCTTATACTGATGATAATTATATATTTTTTTCTTCCGTGATAAGTTGCATCATGGAGCTGAGTCAGCGATTTTTCAAGTTCTTACCTAATGTGATCAAGTATGGAAAAATAATGCGTCACTGCTCACTACAGAAACGCCACTGTTCAGCAATGGCTGAAATTTGTCATCATTAACTCGGACATTGGCTTCCTGGGCTAATTCTTCCATGGGTTTATCACTGTAGTTTTAGTACTTTTCAGGACAATACGTTCAGTTCGATAACCATGTCACAATTCGAATGCTATAGAAACGTTGATTGTAACATTTAAGTTAAATGCCTCTGCGTAGGGGATTTAGAGTTATTAAAGCCTTGTTAATCCTACCACTGAGTTATAAAGCTAATCTCGATTAATTTATTGCTGATTGTTTCAGTTAGCCATCGACTATTAAATACACTGAAATACTGCTTAAAACGAATATTACAACCTCAATATGTACAATTATACTTTTGGGCAAATGTACAACAATATATTCGGTTTTATTTATATACAGGCACGTATTTTTGTTTGCAACTTATATGTCCACTATATCGCAGGTAAATTAACCTAGACGGCAAGAGTAGTCATGAAGTAAGAACTATTTTCTATCTTTGATCAGCAAGTCCAAACAGTCGCAGTGCATGGTACAACTGTAGTTCATAAAAGCGAAGACAAAGTTCTAACGGCAAGGCGGTACCTCTGCCGCTTCCATTCTCTGCTTGTATATGGTAAAGGATTGTTGCAACTGCAGACATTTTCTTTTGTATGCCTCCTTCTCCTTCCAAACCTTCACTAACTTACATTTCCCATCTTGTAGCTGCTTCTTCAAAGATGTATTCTCGTTCACCATATCTTCCTGCTCTCGCTGTTTGCGAAGACGACATGTGAGGGCGTAGCCCCGATTTTTCAGGTTTCGTCGTCGTTTTTTTATCCTTGCTGCCTCGTCCCAGGAACGTCGCGAAGAAGCTCGTTCAGCTCTTGAACCCGAAGGTTTGTTATTTTTTTATCGTTGATTTCTTTGCCGTCGTCTCGACTGGTCGATTCCTCGCCCCATGAGATCGAGGAGGTATTGTCATCGTCCTGATCTACGTCCGGGCTTGTTTCACCGTCGAACAGATCTTGAATGTCCCGGTCATCGTCGGCCATCTTGTTGTTGTTCTCGGTCCGAGAAACACTATCTTCTGTCCATGGAGAATCAAAACTGAGAATGTTTGTCGCCTCACTGGCGAGATAGAAATTCAGTATGTCAGTGCAATCTTCCTCCATTCTATCAGCTGAAGATAAACGTGTTCAATCTCATGGAAACTGCAGTATTCTTGAATCAATTTACAAGGAACGAAGAAATGATTTATTTCTTCAGTAAACAGCTGTAATGTTTCTCGCAGCGTGTTTCTGCCAAACCAATCAGATATCTTGATTCTAACATTGTAGTTTGGGGAATCCCCTAACTACTAAAAATACGAAGTTCCAAGAATTCATAGTTTCCAAGAATCTACGCTGTTTTGTCATTGGCCATTGGCCCTGACAACCACGTGTATTTTTGTGACGTACGTATCTGGAAACTTAAGACAAACTAAGTGGTCTGACCACTATAAATAAATTGAGTGATTGATTATGTCAGTTAGGATCTTAAAGCCGAGTGAAAATGACCTTCTCAGCTTCACGGCACGTGGAGTATATTTCCTACGAAAACCTCTGATGCCATGTCATCAAAGATTTTCAGTTCACAGGTGATCCGTGAACCAGTTTTTTGTGCGCGATTTTCGATTAATGCTTTTTTCCAGTTTCCATGGCGATAGTTTATGAATATATACCGCAATCCCGGGGAACCTTTTTCTCTTCAAGGAATTTGATAGGGCTAAGAAAGGGGGAGGGGAGTGTTTATGCGGAATTACTGTTATATAATATCTTGATGACGCAATCAGAATGATCTAGAAGCACGTGATTGCTGTATACAGCTGTTTCGAGAAAGGTTGTCGGAAAAAAGCGCACGCGACACGCGACAATCCCGAAATGTAATCTGGGAAATAATCAGAAAGGTACGTTCCTGACACTGTAGCTGTCGAACCTACTTTTGTTGCTTTCTTTTAGCACTCGCAAGCATACGTCCATGGCGTCTCGTGCCATTTTCTCAGATTTCCCTGAAATGCTGAAGTCAAGGAGCCGTGAACTTAAAACTACCCACGATACCTTTCGGGATTGTCGCGTGCGCTTTTTACGACAACCTTTCTCGAAACAGCTGTATACATTTGGAGAATGCTGGGAATAAAATTAGTTGCAATGCGCATGTGGTGTGGCTCACAAAGATTACTACATACAGTATGTACAGAATCAGCTAAAATATCCTGGATTACTACTCTATAATAATTAATCTTCGAAAAACAACCTCTCTGAACAGCGAAATGGCGATTTTAGTCAGTGCGCTGCAGCAAATTCTTGTGGCGTTTTTATTGGACCTTATTGGGCGCTCATGCTTGAATAGGCCGCCGTAACAGCTCATTGATATGTGCAAGTGTCGGGCCATTCTGCTCTTTGATTACTATCTTGGGTATGAGGGGCGGGGAAGGCTTCATAGAGATATTTGATTTTAAAAGCCACAAGCACCCGGAAGTAAACCCGATCCGCGTGACTTAATTTCTGTTTAGAACTGAGAACTGCGCCACTCAGTCCACTCGATACAAATATAATATAATCAACCACCGTTCGATTCACTTGAACACAAGTATTTTTAAGTTTATACGACACGAATATCCTCTGCCAAATCATCGTATTTCTTTATGTCGAGTTCTCTTTTTCCTGGCTAGCCTCCAAGAGCTGAAGACATGGACTTCTATTCTAGTCAATAGGCTCTTTACCTTGTCAAAACTTACGGTTTTTTACATGTAATACGGTTTGACTTTGCGCCGAGGTGGCTTACCCGGATTCAGTGGAATTGCTGAAATTTACTTTCTAAGGTTTAGGCTACGGCAGCATTCTGACACGGATGATATAGTTTCAAGGGATTTTTCCCTTTTTATATCCGGCTCACGTTTGCCGAAACGAAAAAATTCAAAGCGGAAAACAACTACTGAACTTATTTCGTCAGAGATTGAAATCAGCTTTTAAAATAATATTGTTTAGCTTGCACATGTCCTACGTCAGTTTATACAGTGCGCCACAATTTTTAAAATTAAAAGTGATCGAATTGGAAGAATTAACGGTTCCACTTGTTTTCCCTGCGATCACGCTTCTTTTTTTTTTGCGCTCTTACTGGTCTTTCAGTCTGTTGTATTGGTCTGATCGCAAGTAATTGTTTTGAAATCGAGACAGGATGTGATCACCGAACAAGTATTTTTGTTGTTGTTTCTATCTATTGAATTTCCTTGTTCGTTTTTGCCTGCATTAGCATTTTCTTTGACTATATGGAAAACGAAAAGGGAAAACACCTTTATACCAGCCGCCTCTCGTCGCTCAGGGAAACCATCCAGATCTCTGTACGATCATGTGATCAGGAAGCTTACTGCGGCTGGGGTATTTGCACTGAACATGTGTTTATTTCAACAGCCTCAACAATCACCAGAATCCTGTCATGGCAATGAAACTTAGCTGTGAAATAGGATAAATTGCTCAATACAGCATCATCTCATATTATTTCTATTCAGTGAGGTTTAACCTCGCTAAATAAAACTTGCGAAAATACTGTCAAGATTTTCCCAATATTTACTGCTTGACTCGCAGGACTAGGGTCAAGTACTTTCGATTCAAACCCGCTCGCGTGACATTCTATAAAAGACAGCACATATATATTATTTCATCATGAATGTCAGTGTCATCAGATTTCGTCACGAGGTCAACATTGTTTCGGATTTTCCTGAGCTCAAAAAGGGTTTAAAACTTACGTCATCGAACTGATGAATAAACTTCACGCATTCAAACTGAATGTATAGAACGGGTTCACAAGGAATCTCGATCCACTGTTTATTTTATATATATTTACATAATTATACTATGGCCGCGACGAGAAGCATTTTGGAACAACATTCTATTGATTTTTTTTCCTGAACAAAAATCTTCGATGACACTATTTCCGCTAAAATCGTTTCTATTTTGTATATTGGCAGTGTTTTGAATGTTAATTATTTGTCACTTGTGGCTTTATGTAAATGAGGTCAACAAATGATTGCGCGACGACTAATATATTCAATGTTTATTTTGTACATGTCCAAGATCATATAATTATATAGTTACGCTCGATTCACCAGTCATTGTACATACATGTAGGGAACGTAAACCTGACTCAAGAGAGTGACGAGCCTAGATCATAGTTTGAAAATTTACTACACGAAAATAGGTGAATTTGTATGTGATTTTATATCGATCTTGGATTTGTCACGCTTGAATTCCACGAAATTGGCTCGAGTTCCTTGAAAACCTCGTGCGAGGGGCTTAAAGGAGTGGTGCGCTGGTACGTTAACACGCTCGAAAACGGATTTCTTTGAGTTCACAACTTCCCTTCGATTCCTGTAGAACGTATATAAACAAAGCCTATTACTAATCGCTGTTTTCAACTGGGTTTCCAGGGTAGTCAGCACTTGCACATTGAAATCAGTGATTTTTACCAAACCTGCGTTACGAAACTACTGGTCGTCGCGAAAGATATCATTCAGCTACTCGGCAGAAAAAGACTTCCGAGTGGATCGTCGTTGTAAACAGTACCATCTACTAAACATATGCAATTTCGTCCGCGGCATCCATACTGCCCAATAACACCCACACATGTACGAACAATTCTAACAACATAATTTATTCTCAAAACATATTATTTCAATATATACTTATTTCCATTTCTTTGGCGTGGATTATTATGTACAATTTCTCTCATAAATTTAAAGTGTACTTGACAATTATTATAAATTTAAATAACTTTTTTCGGGCTTTAAAGTGCCAGAATCTTTAGAGACATTTTGAACTGCATCGACTACACTGAACATGGCATTAGCATATATCGCTATAATAATTTCCTTGCATTATATAACTAGCGTATGAATTGTAAACACTCTGAAAGCTACTCTCTCGCTGTACCCATATACAAAAAAAATTCACTAAAAAACTAGTAATTCAAATATAAATTGAGTCGGATCTCGTTCGGAGTTTTGTAATCGACACATAAACTCCGAACTGACAATTTAATATACACAGCGAATTACATTAAATAACTTAAGCGAGGTGAGGTGACTTTACCTTTGTCACGAAATATACAATGTACAAGTCACATGCTACGAAGGACAAATGTCGTGTGTTTAGTCGATTGTAGAGTACGGTAGAATAATGAACTTCAACTTGGACTTTACTGCACTTTTGATCTATTGTCAGGCTCCTCTCTGTCTTTCTGCCCCACTCGATCGCAATCCACAAAATCACTGCATAGAAGACTGCAGTCGCCATTTAATACATGTTTTTGTTTCAAGAGGACGCGGTTATGTAGGCGTACTGAAAACCTTGTGTAATTGTTCAAATTTCTTCTTGAACATGTCTCTTTCTTTCACTGCAGTACAAAGGTTTCCTTTCGCTTCGCGTAGCTCTGCTTTCAAGCGTTGGTTTTGTTCTTCGAGGCTTTCCTTTAGCGCCGTACGCCTCTGTCGACAGCTTGTAGCGTAGCCACGGTTTTTCAAGCTTCTCCTGCGTTTTCTGATCTTATGAGCCTCCGCTTTCGGTAACTTCTTCAAACGCTGGTTAAGATCCCGTATTGATAACTTCATTAAATCATCGTCGTTGATTATTTCGCTGGAATCTGGTACATTCTGCGGGCTTTGGGGCTCGCTGCCTATGCTGGATGCACAGTCGAACCCGTCAAGATCCAGTCGCGTTTGCAACAGAAGATTATCCATGTTGTTTTCGTCGCCGACGAGATCTCCCAAACGATGGTTTTGGTACCAGTTTGAAGCGCAAACATCGCTAGAGTAATCCCTTTCCAATATTTCGTCCATGGGCGACATTTCAGAGAAAAGTTCGTCTAAATCCATGTTATCTCACTGGCAATCCTTCCCGAACTGAATCACCTGATTGTACCAAATAGAACGATATTTGCCCAAAATTCAGCTCAATGCTGGGGGTCAGTTGTTTCCATCCAATCATATTTCACTATTTTGACACATGTCAAAATTGCGAAACGGGGAATCCCCTAAACTGTTCGCTTTTCAGCAAACCTTCGAAGCACGTAACAGTTTGCCATAAAGAAAAATAAATTCTGGAACATTTAACCTTGAATATTGTTTGCTCTTCGATAAGACACGTCTAGCTATATAGCCCTTGCTTGGAAAAGAGAAATTCATCCGACATAAAGAATGATTTGTGATTACGTCATATGTGAAATTTCTTACATTTTTACGCAATTGGCAGTGTTTGAGCCTAAAAAAAATATCAATCAAACGATCCAACTTTTTTTCTCTTGTATTAAACGTGTCCAAATATTCCAATATCTTTCGAAACTACCATTCGAGTAATTTCCAACGGCGTGTGAATCGCGCCAAAAACACGAAGGGAAAGTCCCTTTTCATACCGTGTCGGCTAACACAAATAATTAAAAATGCGAAATATGCGAACACTTCGCCGCTTTAGAAAATGTTATATCATTGAATTCGAAAATGTAACGAATAAAGCAGTTATCTTTGTAGCGTAGAAAAACTTTGTGAGTGAAAATAATACTTTTTTCAAGGTATTGAACAAATAAATAAGCCAAATTCCAGACTCCGTGTATAAAAGGGAAAAACCCCTTCGGAAGGAAACAAAGCATTTAATTTCAGATGCAAATTTTCACTTTCGAAACTCATAAACGTCATCCCCGGAATAAAATTTAACTGTTTAAATAATTATTTCTCAGTTTTTTGGTTGGTTTTTGGCGTTCAAGCAAGTAGATTTTATGTTTCTTTGATATGTAGTCATTTCTGGACTTTCTTGGACATTTCATTCAAAATTCCATGGCTAGAGTTTCGTTTCAAAAGCGAAAAGGGAAAAGTCCCTTAACCTTTGGGGGCCAAGCATCGTGAGTATTGTCACACGCGCATCGATTCTTCATGTTGCCATAGCGATTCAAGGTTGTCAATGTGAAACTCGCGTCAAGTTTTATTTGCAATTTCGGCCATGGCATCTGAAGCGGTACATCTGCGAAAATTAAAGTGCACCTAATATTTCTGCGAAAAAAAAAACTACCACCAGTTATGGCTCGATCGGAACGGGAGGCGGAGGGGGGGGGGGGGATGCTTTTCTTCATGTTCACATTAGGGGGGGTGGGTGCACGTGGTATGTCAAACTTGGGTGAGAAAAAATATGTCGTGGTGCAGCTTCCTTTCTTTCTCTTCGTCATCGATGTCAAGCCTCTCTAGGCAATTGGTTGGAATACCTACGACATGAATCGTTGAATACTTTATACAGGAAAACTAGCCTGTTTCGGATGAAAATCAAGAAATTAATATATTGTGCAAATCTCAAACAAGACAGCAAAAAAAATACGATTATAGATCTATAATCCCTCCAGTCTGTCCCGTCCCGTGGTGTTGTCGAGGGAGAGAGATTCTGACATTCAATAATCCACGTGTACGGTTCACGGTTCGCGAGATATCCGCCATGTAAGCTGATCCGTCGAGCGAGAAGCGATACAAATTTGCAAAAGAGGGACTGCTCGTAGTATAAGGATCTGGTATCAAAGCCTCGTACATGTATAGTGCGAGGGTGTTGTTGGTGATCAAAAAGTACCAATATATATGGCAAACGGGTGTGCGGCAATACAAAACTTTGCATGCAATGTGATATTATTGATGAGGTGGTCAAAGACGCGATGATTATAAGGGAATTTCCCGTCTCATGTTTTCTCATGTATTGATATCACTAAGTTTCAATTTTGAGATGTCACGAAATTAATTATATTATCATGATTCCATCGAATTTGTTTCCAACTTTATTGAAGTGAGTATAAGTATACTAACGCACTACAAAATACATGAACTGGAAATATTGGCTCTGTTAGTATCTGTCTTTTATTTTTTCTTCAAAACAAGCAATATATACCTGTCGGTCTAAACAATAGGGCATTGTTTATATCGAGGTTGAAAATGCGGGATTCCCCTAATCTTGTTTTCGGTGAGCGAAGGTACTTTCCCTTTATCCCTGCAAACAACGCTTACCCAAATGCTTAAAGCTTTTATTTCTAACATGAAGTCGAGAGAGGAAGAATTTATTTCAAAGATGGTTCTACCTTCTCTTGATTCATTTGACGACGCGGGTTTTGCAGGTTTTGACGAAGCGGGTCTCTTTAATGGCGTTTACATGTTTGAAGAGTTCAGTTTGGGAGCAGAGACTATGGCGAGGCTTGGAGAAGCGGCTAATGGATACCAACAAACGAATCAAAATCGCCCGCTTTTGCTCAAGCTAATAAGAAAGTTAAACGACGAGTGCCTCGAAAAGATGTCTATTCAAGACTTGAACAAGAAACTTCGTCGACTTCCTAAAGGACTGAGACAAAAATTCAGAAAGAGAAGACGAATTCTCAAGAATCGTAAATACGCTCTGAAATGTCGACTGAAAGGCGTGCAGAGAGAAAATAACATCGCATGGGAAAATGAGGCTCTTGCGTTACAGATACTCCAAGCGAAGGAAGAATTGAGAAAAGTCGCCGACGAGAGGGATGAATATCAAAAGAAATATGCGCGGTTGAAAATTGTTGTTTCTGCAAGGACAGGACAAGTCACTGATGATCATTTAAAGGTTCACTGACGGATTTATATATTTAGAAACAATGATTGAGCCTTAAAATCGGCCGTAAGGTCGTGAAAGCAAATAACTGATCATGATTGACTGATTTTATATATACAACGCCACATTTATAATATCATTTGTAATGATTGTGAATATGCAAAAGTTAATTCGTCGTTTTATTTTACCATCACTCAGACTCTTTCGGTTCTGTTCGACCAAGAAGACACTGGGTACGAGGTCAGTATTTTGCATATATTACGGGGGTTTTTTTAAATGGAAGAAAAACGGGCCAGGGGATTCCCCGTTTCGTAACCTAAAATGGGGGGAGTCAACAATCAAATCTGTCAGAATTACACAGTCTGATTGGATGAAACATTGTCCGATGGTCACGACCATGTGTTCATTCTCGTTCGGCATTTTATTGCTAGTAGGCGAAGCATGGATAATGCAGTGCTTTTCGCTGATATTTCTCCCATGGAAGAACTTTTGGATAGCGATTTCGCTGACTGCACATCAAAGTGGATTGAAAGCCATTGTTTGGAAGAGCTCGTTAGCGAAGAAGACGATGTGGAAGATCCGCTGCTGCAGTTGCGCCTAAATTTTGAGAGCAGCAATGAGTCCGCCATGAGTGGCGAACTTCATATCCCCCAAAGTTTGCAAGATTCGAGCAAAAAAATCAGCGACGATCAACTGATGAAGTTATCAATACGGGATCTTAACCAGCGTTTGAAAGGTTTACCTAAAGCAGAGGCTCAGAAGGTAAAAAAACGCAGGAGAGGCTTGAAAAACCGTGTCTATGCTACAAGCTGTCGACAGAGGCGTACAACGTTAAAGGAAAGCCTCCAAACAGAAAACCAACGCTTGAAAGGGCAGCTACGTGATGCGAAAGAAAACCTTTGCAATGCGGTGAAAGATAGAGACTTTTACAAAAAGAAACTCGACCACCTAAACAAGGTTTATTTGCAACATTGAATACAGTCACCTTCTTTTGCAATGAAACAGCCATTATTATAATATTGATTGTAGAATATTGGAACGAGGAACTTGTTATTGAATTAATTAATATGCGATTGTGTAAACGAATACAGAGATTGGAGTCATCCGTTTTAATACAAGAAAGGATGGCTTACCTATTATAACTTTATACCTGTGGATTTGAATGGAGGTTAGTCTAAATTTATGGTCTAAACTGATGTAATTTGTTGATTTCTATATTTGAGCTATTTCACGAAAGGGAAACTCGAATTCCCCATCATACTTTACATATCTCCAATTAAGTCATTAAGAGTAACACAGCTCCGTTTTCATTTATTTGTGTATAGCAATGTTCATGTTTCAAACATAGAATTGTGTCTCGTGTTTTCTGTATTGAGTTGTAAAATGATTCAACCGATTTCACTTAAAGCCGTGTGATGTGACGAAAACATGATGATATCAATGCAATCGATTGCCACTGACGCATTTAACCCTCGCGGACGTACATCCAAAGTATTTTAAATTTCCAACTGAAACGTTTCAGTAGACTCTAAGATCAAATTATTTTCTTAATTACAATATTTTAATTCCTTGTGTCATTGCGTTACATTTATTAACGAACTTGTTCATAATTTATACTTGGAAGGATGAAAACAACTGCACTAGCGAAATTGTACATAATTTATGCTTGAGCTATGAAAACAATTACATTGCAACTGATTGAATATATAATTTGTTTATTTGTTGCAACGTTTTATGTTGTAATTGTAAAATTTGAGATTATACTTTTTGGAACATTCAGGTGATGTTTAATTGTTGTTGGTGGTTTAGTTTTTATAATTTAAGGAATAATTCTTAGAGGTGCAAAATGCCATGGTTCCTTTTCCAAAAGTTCATAGCTTCAAAGCTGCGCAAATGAAACAATGCAATAGTTTTGCAAGAGTGCCAAATAGGTTAGAACTACTTTTCAAATGATGTATTTTATAAATCACTGGATTAAAGTTAGGTAATATTTCAGGAGGGCGGTGAATATTTAATAAAGGACTCTTACATTTGTATCAATAGTATGGCCTTGGCTTCTTTCTTATTTCTTCCTTCCTCATTCAATCCCTCAACAATGTTGTTATTGGCAATTGTTTAGGAATCCGAATAGGAGAAGGGAACCCTTATTTATTTGGCCTGCATCTCTTGCATAAGACAACTACTAGTTCTTAGACTACGTCATATACTTAATTAGCACAACTGACCTCCAACGGTCAGATAAGCCGAAGCTTTATGATCACGTGATTGTTTAACCCTTAACAGCCTGGCCTCTAGTGCAAATTCCCATTACTGGTCTCCATACATTTTATTATTAAACAAGTAGGAGAATTGCTTTAACTATCAAGACAATTGACGATCATGACCTGTGTGATTGATTATGTATGGATATTAAAAGGAGAAATTTGATGTTGATCTGCACTCTTGGAGCTTAAAGGTTCAGGTGGAAATCAGAAAGTTTGCGTTAATAAGAGAAGCGACTCGGCCTTCAAAGTTGATTTCATTATGTATCCTTTTTTTTTTTTAATTTCAAATGAGTTACGTGACTGTTAGTGAGGCCATTCGAAAAGGCATGCCCTTCGCAAGTTTAACCAGCTGTCGCTATGGAAACATCGGTTCTTTTACTCACCCATAAGCGTTTGCTAACGGAATATGACTGACTTTTAAGTTTAAGTTATAACACATCTATACGGTAATTGTATCACGTGCGTTTAAACTGTTCATTTCCGCCTCTCCGAAAGTTAATATATCACGGTGTGGTTAGAAACATACTCGATGTCCGCTAACCAATCACATCGCGAGCAGTCGAGGACGAAAGCATAGAACAAAGAATAAACATAAGCGGACAACGACAGTCAGCAGAAATATTTAAAACAAATTACACAAATAAATACTTTCGATTTAGTCGTTTTGGTAGACCAATTTTTAGGTTTATTAAATCATTTTATCCTGGTATATGAATCATTGCATACAAGATCGTAAAAACAGGGTCGGTTTTTAGCCAAATAAATGGAATTTTGATTTCTTTTCCAAAGAAAAAATGCGATCATTGCATCATGGCTGCAGGATTCTTGGAAGGCCTTTCGCAAATTATAAGAACTAAATCGTACAGGGATTTCCCCCTCAGTAATAAAAACGAAACTTTTCCTAGCTGGGAAATCTGATTAGCAAGGCAGGAAAAGTGGGGAAAGCACCCGCTAAAACGCTTAGTCATTGTAGTTTCCATATGTAAGTAAAACAACTAGCAAGCGTCGTGTGCGATATTTACCGTTTTGTTCATCGACAATATAATGGACGGCGATTTCGACGAAATGTTGGATTTGTATTTCACCGGTGAAGCGCAGGGCATTTCGGATTCTCCATGGAACAAAGAAGCCATTTTGTTCGAGACCAACGACATTTCGGTTGGCGAAGATCGCGACATCCAAGATCTCTTCGACGGCGAAACAAGCCATGATGCAAATGACTCTTCATCTGAATCTGAAACTGAGAGCGTGCCTCCTCGAGATGTTAACGGAATATGCGACGAAGATATACAAGGCCTTCGTTTGCAAGAGCTTAACAAACTTATTCGGGACTTCCCGAGGGAGGAGGCCATAAAGATAAGAAAGCGTCGACGCAACTTGAAGAACCGAAGCTACGCCCTGACGTGTCGCCTGCGTAAACAACGAGAACACGAATATCTTATAAACGAGAACGCCTCGTTGAAAAAGCAGGTGGAAGATGAAAGGAGGAAGCTGAGGAACATTTGGATCGAGAAGGAGGAGTATAAGAGGAAATATGTCCAGCTGCAGAGCGCTTTTACTGTTTACATGCAAAACAAGATAACTCTAAAGATTTCTCCATGTAGCTAGAGTGGCCTTGATGTAGTCCGGTTTCCGTATACTTCATCTACACAGTGGCGGTTTTCTTATCCAAAGTAAAAATCATACCGATAAAATATTTTACTATATACTTGCTTTAGCAAGCGCTCAGATTGCTTGATAATACAACTGACTTCAAGGTTTTTGAGATACTTTGTAGGAATGTTTTTTTCACGCCTCGTAGTACGGACTGTAAAACACCCGTTGGGCGTGTTGTCATTTAATTCAGTGTCGTGTTTTATGCAGTGAGAACCCGGCGAACGCGGCGAAACAGGAACCTGCATCGCGTTTCGCGCGCGAGCTACACGCACCGCCACGGCCAGTAAAAATACAACACGTTCTATAAAAAGTTCAGAGAATATTTTAAAATAATGAAAGCTAAGTGTTTCCGAAAATAGCATTTTTGCTTTCGCATAAATTCAGAACTTATTATAAGCTCTGTATATCCGTTCGTAGCCCCCTTCGCAGACTTTCTGCGTAGGAGGCTAATCCGTTCGCAGCAAATTAAAAAAAAAAATTGTTTAAAACTTTCAAAATAAAACAGTAACAGAAAACGTAAAGCCACTATATAAATTCGACGCAAGGTTAATATAAGCTCCAACCTTAACAACGTTTACTTTTAGCTGATCACAACAGTTTATTTAACAGTTAATTTAATAGTTTTTAAAGCTGCACTGAGGTTTCGTGTGAGTGAAACATTTCTCAATAACAATGGGAATAATTCCAAAAACTTACTTTAGTATACGTTTGACTTTCTTAAGCTAATTATAGATACTGGAGACGAAATCCAATAAATAACTGGATGTCCAATAACTTACTGAAGAGGGTTTTGCATTTGTAAGAATATGCACAAGCTTATTAATAAACTGAAATCAGAACGCTGAACTGTTTACGTTACGTTTGAAGTGATCATTTAAATGTATTATTTATTTCTATTTTGTTATTTCTTTCACAAAAGCCAAAAAATGAAAACAAATAAAAATAAAACAAACAAACAAACAAACAAAAATGACCACCGTCATCAGTCTCTCTGAGAAAAAGCGAATTTCTCTCTTGTTATTATTATTTTCTCGTAAACTTCCCGTGAACATCACACAACAACAGGAGCCCAATGGGCTCCTGACATCAACAGATCTTGTTCTGAGACTGATTTTGTCAGATTTTAATTACCTATCTTTTACAATGTAAATCGAGTTGTCGTAAGGGTGAGAGCAACACAGTTGTTAGCTAGAAACTCAGATCTGCATAGCAGGACGAGTCGCCATGGAAACTACAACTTAGTGTGTCCTCGTTACAACAGGGAATCGGAAGGGGGATGAACTTTCCAAGTTAGCGGAATAAAGCTATGGAACAGCATCCATATTGATATACGGAAACGAGACACCACTGGTTCTTTTAAGTCTGCCCTAAGAAACATATTTTTTAGCTTAGTTCCTTTTTAAATTCTAATTTGTTCTTTGAAATTCAATGTACATATTTTTATCATATTTTACTTTTTTGATGATCTTGTACATATTTTTAGTGATTTTATATTAGTAACAAAACTTATTTTTACATGTAAATATTTTTGTACTGGTTCATCAGTGTAAACTGTTATGTGTCACCCTCTTAAAATAAAGTTGTTACTACTTACTTACTTACTTACTTACTTACTTACTTACTTACTTACTTACTTACTAAATCCTCAGAATATTAGGGCATGAAATCAATCTTGCGTGGGTATAGGATATAGAACGTGCAATAAACTAAGACGCATTTATATAGACAGTCTAAATCAGAGGAGGTTCATCCTCACCCCACCCCCTCCTCCCCCACCCGACACCCGTGTGTCATGGTATACAGGTTGTCTAGGGATTCATCTTAAGTTATATTGTCATGATAAATATTTAATAGTCTTCTTTCACCAAACATATCGTTTAGCTGAAATTTAGTTTATCCTTGTACATTTTTGCTCCTTCTTGGATTGCGTTCTCGTTTTGACAACTGATATTAAGATCCAGTCCCTGAAACCGCAAGCCTTGCGAATAACAAACGGACAGGCAAAAGCATTTTGGACTGAAAAGAATGCTATCAATGAAAGGTAGAAATCAAACATTATTTAACATTTTGCCAAAAAAATGCTAAGTGTAAGATAATATGTTTGAGTGTTCGTATATGGGATTCCTATAGTTATTTCTTGTTGAGGAATACTCTCTATATAATTTCTTCCAAACCTTACAAGATCCGATTGTTTATAATTATCATGGTGAGATAACCTAGTACATGTAGAAACGAGGGTATCGTTTGAGAGATATTATATTGCTATTCTCTATTACGATAAAAGAAATGGTCTACAGTGTTAACCTCTTTTGTTATACTACAGTGAAAGAAACTGTGTAAAATACAAATCCATTAGTAACCAAACCCGACACGCCATCACAGATCATGATCCTATTACAGATTTGAAAACAGACCTGTTCCCACTGCAGGACGAATAGAACAACTTGTTATGTTCAATAATGATGTATTGATTGTGTGGCTAGGTTTTAACGTGCACTGATTCTGTTCACTTCTTTAACAAATCTTGCTACTTAGGAAAGTGAAGCCGAGCGAAACAAGAGTCAAAGCACTGGATAGCCATGCGAGGCACCGGCATTATTTTACTGGTGTTCTTAGCGTCTTGTGTCATCTGTCAAGGTATTGATTTTGAAATTTGTGTTTTATCTCCATAAACGGCGGGTAAAATCCTCGGTTGCATTAAAGGGAAAACAGAAAACTGTTTAGCGGTGGTTTCAGTCTTTTGTTCTTAATTTATGTTAATTCTAAAGCAGACAACGCGTATTCAGGCAACCCTGTATCCGATCGAGACTATCGCTGTAAGGTTGCTATGCCAACATGACGCACAAGCTCTTTGATTAAGCGCGCCATTTTTCGGTTTGACAAAAATAAAATAAAAAATAGAAATTCCTCACGACTGCTCCCTGGACGATCTCTTAACGCTGGTTTACCTCCGGTTCTTCCCTGGGTACTTTTTATTACTGTAAAACTATTGTAATGCAATGTAATGCAATGTGCTGCATTGTAATGGAATATCATGGAACTCAAGGAAAGGGGGATATTTGTTGACAAATGTTTACATTGCACGCACGCGTACCTTTAATTAGTAGTACACAATCTCTAAACTCAGACTCCGGATCCAGATCGTGGTTCGAGCCCTGGCGAGTGTCCTCGTGTGTCCTCAGGCAAGACACTCTCTAACTGTGCCTCTCCCCGCCCAGATGTATAAATGGGTAGCAGCAAATAGTTGAAACCTGACAACATGTTGTGTTGTGGGGTAACCTGTGACGGACCAGCGTTCCGTCCAGGATATTGGTATACTTATATAAACCTCATGAGTGAACTGAGTGATTAATAAGCAACTAGACTCGAAAAAAGAAAACCTTCTGACTGGAAGTGTCATTATTCTATTATTTCGTAGAATATGTAGGATGCTATAAAGATTCCGACCCCAGGGACCTGCCACAACGGGTACATAATCGAGAGGTGACAGTCGGGACATGTGCCAAAAGTTGCAAGAAGCTGTTTTACAGATACGCCGGGTTACAGTTCTCGTACCTTTGTTTCTGTGGTAACAAGCGTGGGAGATATGGTCAGCTTCCCGAGTGGAAGTGCTCTAGCGAATGCTCCAATAAAAATGACACACACTGCGGTGGATATTGGAGCAATTCAATCTACAGAACAGGTGTAATAAGGAAATACATTTATTAATTTAGAAATTATCCTTACAATAAGCGCCTCTTCTTGAATAAGCGTCCGAATAGAATAATAAATGTTTTAACAGTAAGAAGTAAGAGAAGGCTGCATTCACTTGTATAAAAAATAAAGCTGGTTTTAATGGGTGTGGGCCTCTATACATTATTTCAACAATTATTTCATTATTTTACAACCTTAACCCCAACCTTTCTCTTGACGAGCTTGGAAAAGACATGAGCCTAGCAATCCAAGATTACTGTTGCTGTGTTAGCACCGAGAAAGGAAATATCCATTGAATGGTTGTCACTGTTGTCTCGGTTTAGCTTTTTAAACTGGTTTAGAGAATCACGTATGAACAGGCCATGTTTAAAAATATTAAGTCATTTTGTATTGTCTTGTTTTATTTGAAGGTTATGATCCACCGGGAGGAGTGAAGATTACTCCATTACTGACTAAAGCATTGACTGATCTAAAACCACACGTTACTAAACACAAGGTAAAAGGCTTGGAAATTTTAACTCTACCATGGAAAGATATACAATATTATATGAGATATGCTAGTTTTTTATAAACAGATAATGAAGTATAACACATTGCTTTATAGTTATGGGCATGTGTTCAAACTGGATGTTAATCATTTTGTGATCGATAAGGACGAGAGTTCGCACAAGCCAATACGGTCAACGATTCCCATGCAGTTCGCTCTATGAAACGAGCATGCAGTCAGTGCATCATGGTACCGTAGGTTTTATTCAACATTACAAGTCCAAGACGGCGCCACTAGCGAACTGCAGGCAGGTTTCATAGAAGGAACTGGGAGTTATACTGATCGACTATGATTACTTTAAACTGCCTTAGGACCGATTTAGACGTACAACTTTATCGCAACGACAAGCCTACGGCACGAATGTTTTCTTATCATAATAAATCAAATCTACAATTTGCTTACGATTATCGTGTACGAGGCGAAAATTGTCTTTTAGGATTTTGAAACATGTTTTAAAACCCTACGAAAAATCGTAGCCACAGACGATGTTAATGATGGGAATAGCGCGAGCTACAAAAGTCACATGCCGCAGTCGTACCGTCTAAATAGAAGAGCTGGATGGGTGGGGAGCAAAGGGTTGAAATCACTATAGTCTGTTGTCGTCAACCATGTAGTGTAGATTCGGCGCCTACTGAAACAACATTGGGTGGGGAATGAATGGTAGGGTTAATCGTACTCTTGTGTGAACATGACCTTGCGTAACGTTGATTAACAGTAAAGCTTTAGTTTGTCCGTCCGGCCTCATCTCAATATCTAGCAACATCTTACAGACCTATTCCTAACTTATATTTTGCAGGAACATAAAGCTGCGAAAAAAGCCAAACAGTGACAAAGGAAAGAAGCTTTCACTAGACAAGACACTGATTTCTCGATGTTTTCGGCACCCTCTTGATCATGACTGAAATTCGGTTGTGGTTTCCAGCATACTCTTGACTGAAATCATTAATCTGTCATCCAATGTACCACTGTTTACATTAATAAATGTTCAATTTTGGAATTTGGTTCTACTTTCTGCGTGACTATATAAGACGAAATATACATATTTCGATATATTAAAATGCTTATACTTCAGTGGCTTCGAGGCAAAGTGGACACCTCTATAAGACGGACACCTCTATAAGACGGACACCTCTATAAGACGGACACCTCTATAAGACGGACACCTCTATAAGACGGACACCTCTATAAGACGGACACCTCTATAAGACGGACACCTCTATAAGACGGACACCTCTATAAAACGGACACCTCTATAAAACGGACACCTCTATAAAACGGACACCTGGTGTCGGTCCCTGCGCGCGCGGTTTCAGTCTTTGTACTGCAGCTAAACTCTCTATAAGCCGGACACCTCTCTATAAGACGGACAGTTGGTGCAGGTCCCGATGGTGTCCGTCTTAGAGAGAGTTGACGGTAAAACAAAAGAAATCACATCGAGGTTGAGGGTGAATAATTCATTTTGGTTATAACTTTGATATATCGAAATTGACCAATTGTACAGCTATAAACAAGGCGGACACGATTAGGAACGCCTTAGAGTAACCTGTCATCAGGTGCCTAGAAAACTAATTATGGAACAGTTTTTACAAAGGCGTATTACTTTGGGAGGGGGGGGGGGGGGGGAGGGGGGGGAGGAGCTTACAATATGATTGGTCACTCATTCTCTTGTATTAGTTGATAAAAATATAAAATTACGAATCAATAGCTTGTTAATTTTTATAGTCTGAGAAGCTCGGAACCATACTTCGGCTGAATGATATAATACCCAACAAGTACTTGATTTTCTAGAACAGCACTCGACAAATGACAACAGCCATCCTCAATTTACAAGACGGGATCGGAGGAGAGATCAAGTGTCATTGCATATGGTAAACTTTCGTAAACACTTTTCGTCACTTCTCGGACTTCCGACAAATTAGCAGCAGTCAGGGCACTTGCAAGTACTCAGAAAACTGTCATGCCAGCATGACACAATGCTATTGCCTAGCAACTCCGGGCGGTGACAGAAAACCGCAGGATCAACTGGTACGTGTTCCCGATAAATGCCTGAGCCCATCATTTTGATAGGTTGCTAGGTGGTTGCTAGGTGACAAGCTGATGTCCTTGCACTACTTTTTGATTGGACAGAAATAGTCGCAAATTCGTTGGTATAGGTTGCAATCTCTGTACCCAGGGCACCTAACAAGGCACCTATTCCTCTAACAGTAAAACTACCTGTCCAAATCTATTGTGTCATTCATACAGTTCATACAATGTTAATTTACCTCATTGTCTGTGACTTGCTCACGAACCTAAGTTTAAAAGAAGGTTTTGAAAGAACGTTTTTATATTATATCATTAGACAAATAACCATTTTCAAATATTGTAATAATTATATTGTGATTACGAAATGCTTTTATCTCGAACTTTAAGGTAGAAAGATACACTCGAAAAAACAGCGTTTCTCTGTGCAAAATATGTGAAAGTTAAATTATTCCGCTGATAAGACGATCAGTAATGTTTTCAGTTATTTATAAACGAAATGGTACAAACTGACAGTCCTACGACCAAAGACTGTTGGGCTGTGGTCATGATGCCTGAAATTAGCCAATGAAAAGCGATATAAACATGTCCAATAGCGCCAAAAACTACTCCAGTTAATTGGTTTATCCATTCAAACTTATGTACGTGTCCTTTTGAGTCAAAAGCCGGAAACAAATGAGCCGGAGACTTATATAAACGTTTATGCATGTGCACCTTCTCTTCTTTCAGCAAATGCTACGATAGCTAGTTCAGTTGTGTTTATTTTTTTCAGTGCATGATTTAACGGTTGGGTTACGTGACAATTTGAGCGAAACCAAATGGAATGTATCTCTTGACAAGTGGACAATTAATGTGTTAACCTCATTCAAACTACAAACAAATTTATTCAACCGTCACACGCAACGAAAGGTGCCTTTTAACTTGAAGGGAATTGCTTGTGTCTTATGAAGTGGATAAATGGCGTCTTAATAGCTTTTGTTTTAATTATATACTAGCAAAGAGGTTTTAGGAAAGGGAAAAGAGAGCTGAAATGGGAAAAATGTTTTACAGAGTTGATGTGATTTGAATATTGTCTGATTTCACGGCTCGAGGTTATGTTTGACGTAATATTTCTCAAACGGAAAATTTTAACAATAATAAAAACTATAGGTAAGGAATATAGATTTTTATGTTTAAAAAATTGGCTTATTCATCGGTTTTTGTTGAGACTTACAAAGTACGTACATTGGTCCGTTAGTTTTTTCATTCTGACCTTGATTTATAACTTAAAACACAATATGTCAAAGGAACAGCATCTATTGATTCCGGTTACTTGTTCTCATTGCCATTGTTTATTTGACCGCCGATACAAAGTTGGTGGAGCAGGTCTTTCTTACATGGTTGTAAAGTTTTCGCTGGTCGGACAAATGAATGTTTAATACAGTCCTGCGTAAAAATAGCCAGTGCGCTCTTCCGAAAGATCATTAATATTGAATTTCCTTTGTTGCGAGAAGAAAATCGCCAAGGGACGCGAAGTCCTCGTTGAAGAAAAAACAGGGTAAAAATATAGCTGATTTCAAATGACGTGATTATTGAAATCAGAGGAGAAGTAGGCTTCCGAAAACTTGGATTTTGTGTCAACGAAACTTGTGTTTTTGGAACATAAGGTAAGTCAAAATTCTAGTGTTTATAGTTGTGATCTATTGTCTACTAACTCAGGACCAAAAAGCTGATTCGGACAAGAGTACCATCTAAAATTTCACGTAAATTATTCGCTTTATCGTGAGCCTTCCAAGCCAATAACGCTTCAATGCAAAAACAGTGAATGAGGGGGAAAGAATGTTTCTGAGCAGAAGATATGCGAACTTCTGATTACCACTGACGTTTATCAACAATTGAAGATATTTCGTAAAGTATAAATAACCAGTTCTCGGTAAAGAATTAAATTCAAAACCATTATCGACCATTGATCGTCGACTATTAAGTTATAGTTGAATCTAACTAGGATAAAATTCACTGTAGGTGTAACAAAATAAATCAGTTGAGTCTTGGAGGTCTTGTTCGACATCGTTAAATACATTCTACCTGTAGTTAATTTTTGGTCCGCCATTTTACCTGATCGAGGTAGTAGGCTTACAAATAAGCTATATACCTTACGTACGCGAAGATAAATGTAGCTTACATTTTATTTTCAAACTAAAATGATCATTCCTCATAATTAGCTTTGCCAGCTCGGATTTAAAGCTAAAATTATCACGAGGATATTTATTTAATTATCAAAGTCCCGGCGTTTAAAGTGCAATTCTAAAAATTATTTCAACACCAATGCGCTTTGCTGGGAAACTCTCAAGCAAAAAATAACGTAGCGATAATCAGTTATTTTTACATTAATTCGCAGAAAATAATATAACTTTCGTTACTTAGATATTTTAAAAAACATCAAAGTAGATACTGCGGCTTTCAAATATTAACTAAAGCGTCTTTACTGATCATGTAAATTTATAAATCTTACAGAGAAAAAATTTAAACAATACGTTTAAAATTCTAAAAATCGTACTCGAAATTCAGTATTGCAACGATGTCTGCCTGATTCAGTCAAATCAGTATCATTTCTAGAAACCTTGGAGGGAAGGAAGACGTTTATTTAGTAACAGGTAACACCAAGAATGTAGAACCAGTTGTGAGTGTTCTTTTGCATGTCATTAATTCGTAAAGAGTTTGAAGATCATTGTATAGCGGCATACGATTCGAAGCCTTGATGATTCTAAGACGTTCTATTTACTAAAATGTCGTAAAATACGCAGCAGATTCGACGCTCGAGATTTAGAGAGAGTAGCTTGGAAAAGGGAGTTTCACACGGTTTGTATGACATTATTTATTTGACTCGTAAATAAGTTGATCAGCAAAAGCGACAGAAAAATCTGCTTTTGTGGTCTTTGTTACAACGTATATTCTAATTGTTAGCCGGATAAAATCGATTTGGCAAACGTTAAAAATCGTAACTAACAATTATGTCAGAATTAGACTCGACTGCAAGTATGTTACTAGTATTTTAACAGGAAGTGTAGCTAATTGCAAACTGTCAACTCATAGCACTTGATAAGTCAACTTAGTCAGTTACGTTTGACATTATTCCACCCGTATTTCTTGAAAACTTAATTGCAATAATCCGCGGGAAATAGAACTCACTAGATCTCAGTCGCCCAGGCAGCTTATTTACTACTGTTTTGTTCTGCCCTAAGAGTTAAGGTGTCATTTAATGCAAAACATTTCAGTCAAGGATTGCATCCCTTATAATTGACATTACTTACAAAAAAACGTAGTCCCAATCAAACCTAAAGATCATTTAAAAAGCATACCTGCCGTTAAAATCCTATATTAAATTGTCATCTAAGTATTTGTCATCTGGATCAGATGTAGAATCAGATGTGTAGATATCTAGATAGTTATGTTTATTCCGCGGGCGACTGATTTTTGCTTCACTTGTTTGAAGCGCATCAGTTGACACCACTCAAACATCAATGGACTCCTTCGGCGAAATGTCAGTGTGTGGAATATGATCCTGAATCACCCCGTGTCCGCCCATCTTTGAAATCTTAATTATCCAATATTGGCATTTAAAAAATCTAGAAAATGTATTGAAACATAATTTTCACACCTCGCTAATAAACATTTTTTTTTTCAGTTATAATATACATGTTTATTATACGACATGGCATTTTAGAGTGCGAATACGCACAAAGACGAGAGCAAATATGAGACCGTATTACACGGGTCTTAGTCACCCTGGCCACGCGCTACGGAAAACACTGTTGAAAGCCTATATTTTTAGGAAATATATTATGTCGTATAATAAACAATTTATTCAGCGGAAAGTTGTGTAAGGCTGGGAATTTTTACTCGTCAGTGTTTTTTTTTTTCTCGCCTTTAATAACCTCTATATATTGTACTCGTATAAAGGATGGAAGTCAGTGTTTGCTTAGCAAAAGTGTATTGGTAAAGATTCGTTTGTATCATTCCTAGATTTGTATCTCAGTTGGACTGACTCCAGTTTTCTTTCTCTCAATTCCACGTAAACAGAACATAAAGGTGTCACAGAAAGAAAGCAGAGGACTGAGTGAAATAAAATGGGCCTCGCTTGGGTCCTGCTACTGTTAACAATCCTACCATGGATGGCCAAAACAAAAGGTAACAGTGACTTCATGTAAAAAAAAAACCTATTTTGTATTTCCCTTCTTTTAAAGGCACGACGAAAAGCATATCCGAGAATACTTAACGTTTTTCTCCGACGAAAGGCTGACGCTCGAAACGTCAGCTTTCCAAATTTGCTCCGGCGGTTAAGTTACCTTTATGGTCCTTTACCAATTTCATGTCAATTATCAATGTTAAGTTTTTCACTTGCCGTCGACGCAGCACAACGGTTTTTTTTAGAAACTAATTGCTTTGATACTTGATGGGTTTGAAATCAAGAAAAATCAAATTACAATATGCGATACCTTGGAAAAGTCAACTGAGCAAAAAAAAAAATATAACAAGTTAGAATCCCGTTTTATGGCTTTGATGTCGGTTGCCCCTTCAAACATCATCTTTCAATAAATCGACAAAGTGATTAGTTTCTAATGAAACTGTGGTGCTGCGTCGGCGGGAAAGTGAAACACTATGTTGATTATCAACTCGGAGTTGATAAAGGTAAATTAACCACCGTAGCGAATTTCTAAAAGCTGACGTTTCACCTTTCAAAGTCTGCTATGGGCTAGTTTAACACAACGATATTTTTTTCCTTTTCTCTTTTTTATTGACAGACTTACATCACATAGGATGTTACAAAGATGGCGATCCACGGGATCTCCCACAACGCGTGCATGCGCGAGAATTGAACGCTAACATATGCGTCGAAAAGTGTAAAGACTTAGAATTTAAATACGCTGGACTGCAATTTTCTTATCTTTGTTTCTGCGGAAACACTTACGGAAGATACGGAGAACTTCCACAGGACAAGTGCTCCAGCGAATGTACGAACAAAAGAGATTCTTTTTGCGGCGGTCACTGGAGTAATTCAGTTTACCAGACGGGTGAGTATAGATGTTATAACTTATTAGTTATTTGCGTGGAACACATGATCATTGTACACAATAAGCGCGCGATGTCAATGTCAATAGCATTGCTTTATACAAAAGTAATCTGTAAGGGGCCATTGAGTCTCTCTCCAGTAGTATTGTACAAATAAATGGATACCGGCGAACTGTTAGGGCAACCTGAAAAAATGCTGGGGGGAGGGTAACTTGCAATGGACTAGTATCACATACAGGGAGAGTAGCGATACTCCTTTTCGCTAGGCTTCATGCTATTGAAACATGGAACTGAACTGAGATTAGCGGCGTGGCCACTTAGGTTTTATGTCATTTAGGTTTTATTTACCTTTATATTTTTGTTTTGTTTTTGTTTTAGGATACAACCCGTCCACGACTAAGGGGGAAGATAAACCCCACAAACATGTCAAACGAGACGAAGTCGTTTTGTTCGACAATGTAAAAGAGTACGGTCAAAAACCGGGTAAGTAAGCGCAGATAAGAGATATGGTTTTAGATCAAGCCGTAATACATGTAACGTCGATAAATCGCATAGTAATCTGCAAACCCTCAAGAAGATTAAGTATAACATCACTATGAAATAGTAATTAATATCAGTTAAAGATCAGTTATTATAATTAAGTTTATTAGTACCATTGAATTTATCTATATGCCTTTCACGGTATATAAATTTCGAGAAAAGGTTGCAAAACGGGCCGGGAGAAATGGAGATGATTTTAACAAGCAAAACTGGTAGCTTATATAATTTGGCTCGCGCGTGCGCGATCGATCCGGCTCGCTTAATTTTGATTGCATGTAACTTTTAAAAATATTTCATACACCGATATTAACGGATAACGTAAATGACGGCTATTTAATTAAAAAAAAAAACTTTATTAATTTGAGCGAATATGCATTTTTTTTTTTAATCTGCAGAAGATCGAACACTCACCATAGACGTAAACCCGGCCGAGTATTCATACATTCCGCATCCACAGGAGGAAACGAACAAGAGGGCGCAAAGATCAGCCTCATACGACACGAACACTTATTACAATTACCCAGAGAGCGACACTCGTTACGGGTCAAATCCTGAGAGCACGAGCACCAGTCCATCTTACGGGACGGACAACTCAGGGTCAAACGGACAAGAGCAACTAGCAACAGCTTATGGTCAGGATAATTATGCAAAGACAAATACTGACACCAATAGCTATAATTATTATAATTCAGCACAGCAAGAAGCGGATAATAATACAGCCTCGAACAGAGCCGCTTATAATTCTTACTATTCATCGCAGCAGGACAATGCATCGACATCTTCGTATAATACTCCTGATGTGTCTACGTCGACAGCCGAAAACCAATCTCAGTATGGAACGCAGTATTCGGCTTACTCGGATGCTAACAATGCGACGCAAGACGCTGCTTATACGGAGCAAAATGCACAAAGCCAGACAAATTCGTCTAACGGTTCATCTGAGTACGGCACACCTCAAAGGAATAGCAATGATAACTCGTCCAGCTATCTATCAAATGACAGACAGCTTTCCGATCAGCAGTCAGCGGGATACACATACTCGGAGCAGGCGCAGGCGCCAGCTCAGACGCCTTATTCAGCGCCAGCGCCAGCCCCGGCACCATATCCAGCTTACGCGCCTTACCCGGCGCCGGCGCCTTATCCATCACCTTATCCGGCACCGTACCCAGCACCGGCTCCAGCTTATGCACCATATCCCGCTCCTTATCCGGCCTACGCACCATATTCGTATCCATCTCCTGCCCCCTACTCGCCTAACCCCGCCCCTGCTCCAGCACCAGCAGAGGAGAAAAATGAAAATAGTAAGTAACATGAAATTCACAAGTGATACTCGGCTTAGAGTTGGGCGGGCAACAAGTAGTTTTCTGTTAGTTATATATGCATGCCACGAATATTTTGAAAAATGAAGTAAGTACATCATGTATATATGTATTTTGTTATACCTAACTTCCGCATATCAAACGGTCTAAAAAGCACAATTTTCCTGTTCAAATGTTTTAGAAAATGGACTCCACTGTCGGCGCTAATAAAAGTTACCTTACAAACTCTTTCAGAAACATCATGTCAACTGGAGCGACAAATGGCAAAGACGATGGATGATGCATTCGTTCCTGAATGCAAACTCGATGGAAAATATTCCGATGTGCAATGCTTCGAACACGAAGGATTTGCAAAGCAGTGTTGGTGCGTGACCAGCGACGGCCAGGAAATTAAAGGAACCCGGATGTCAGATGGACAGACACCTAACTGCACTACGGCTGTCAGCGAGAAAGAGGCAAATGTACATCACGATGAGCCGCCAGTGAAACCAATGGTCAAGGAATCGTCGGCTCAGAATGAAACCACGGTTGAAGTTGAACTTCAAATATTTAAAAACGACACCCAAAATGGTAGGTTTATTAAGGCGGGGTACACGTGAATTTCAATGAAATTTTAAGGGGTTTAAAGAAGGGATAGAAGGAAAAAAGATTTTTGGAACACCAACAGACAGTTGATACCCACGCGGGTGCTCTTGCGTGGTTATCAATTGTCAATCTACTAATTTTTAACTTCAAATTCTAATTTTAAAACTACATTAAATCTTCATTTTACAACTCCTTTGAGAAAAACTATTTCCTCCCAACTCCCAAACATTCCCAAAAATCACCCAAAAATTTACAAAACACCCCATAACATAGATTAATGAGATCAGCATAGAGTTTTTGGATTGCTTGAAACGCGAACGAGATATTTCCATTTAATATAGCCATGTTAAGTGGCGGAAAAATGGCATTCATGTGTACCCCCGACTTAAAAAGATAAAACCATAGATAATTTCATTGAAATTAGCGATCGGCGGGTAACCAACAGTCTTCTCTGCGCCTCCAGTGAGCAGGCCAGGCTCACTCGCCTGTCACCGCGCACGCGTTCCCCAATTGTGAGCCCGCTCGCATACTGCGCAACCGTTGTTTGGGTCGAATAGAAGCAGTAGAAACACAATTATGCTTCCCCTTTACTTGCGGGAGAGAAGTATCACGGCTGTATTGTATTTCCCAATATATCGAAACATTCTGTAGGAAGGGGGCACTAATTATAATTCCGACTACTGATAGATCTAAACTTAGCTGGGGTCGTGATATAAGGGCTGACTGATTCACAGGCGGCCCAAGCTCACCTTTCGAGCGTCACGAGTGGGACGTGACTCCCTGAAGTAAGTGGCGTTGCTTTCCCGCCCGGGTTACAAACTGTCACAATGGAGTTCAAAATAATAACGTACTGAACGAAGAGGTTAAACATTCAATAAAGTAAAATGTTGCCTTCCTTTCAATAAAATAAATAAAATGTACTCACCTTGTATGTTTTCTGTTGTGTGTTTGGGCTATTTCATCCGTTTTTCGGGGATTTCTTTGCCATTCATGTCTTAGCCTTCATCGTCACGGTTTTCGACCAAGCTCCGCTCAAAGACCTGGAAGACCGTTCATGTCCCGAAAATCGATCCAATTGGCATAATTTCCAGCCACAATGAAGCGTCGATGGGCCCTCTTCCTTCAAAAGTTTTCATTTTGGAGAGATTCCAACGCATTCCGATTAAATAGACTGATTTATGTGGCTGATCCCGGGTCGTCCTTCGCGCGCAGCCGTTATCTGGGTCGTCACGCAACTGGTAGAGGAAGACTGGATATCCGATCCAAGCCTTTTCAGCGTTGAATATATTAAAACAGGGAAAGCTAGGGAATAACGGCGCGAAATCAGCTACATGAATCAGTTCATTTCAAGGAGGATGTGTGGGGATCTTTCGAACATCAAAATATCTCAAGGAAGAGTGTTTAGCGACGTTTCATTAAAGGCAGGAAAGTATGCCGATCGGATCGATTTTCGGGACACAAAAGGACTTCGAGCGGGAACGTGCTTGGTTGAAAACTAGTGCTACCTTGATTTCCGGTATTGACGCAACGACAGGAATGGCAGAAGGCGCACAACAGAAAACAGAGATGAGTACATTGACTTTATTTTATTGAAAGGAGGGCAACATTTTACTTAATCGATCGTTAAAATTGAACTCCATGTAATGTCCCCGGGAATGTCTTACAGTGCTTGACAGAGCGCTCAAATTCTAAACATCCGACATTGTAACGTAACACCGCTTTATACTTCAGAGAGTCACGTCCCACGTAACGCAATATATAAATCAATAATCAAACGTCTGTGACCGAATACATAAATTACCGTGCGTAACACTTGTTCTTGAACTAAAATTACAGATGAGCCAAAAACCCAGTGCCAAAAGGAACGAGACATCGCTCTCTCTCCGTTCATCACTGACATCTTCGTGCCTTTGTGCGACTTGGAAGGAAAATTTGTTCCTCTCCAATGTTTCGAGCACGATGTTTACGGTAAACAATGCTGGTGCGTGGATTCATCGGGCCAGGAAATCAGAGGAACCAGAACTGAGAATGGTACCGCGCCAGAGTGTGGTAAGTGTAAACACTATTTTCTCTCATTATACTTTTTTTTTGCCCACTTTTTCTATTCTCGTTAGCTGAGAACATACAGTTAATTCACGCTGGTGACGCAATGTGACGTCATGATACAGACATTGAGATTTATGCATGTAGTTGTGACGTCATATCTACAGACATTGAGATTTATACATGCACATCTCGCAATCCGCGAAGTAAAAAGCTGCAAAAACGCTGCAAAGTTTAGTTAAACATTTTTTAAATGTGTAGTAAAACAATTATTGGCTGAGGTTGAGCATAATAACGAGAATTATCATACAAGGCCTTCGGCTTCGGTACTGAGATAACACAAACCTCCACCTTGAAAAATCTCGCTGAATGCTCAATCTCACTCAATAATTGTTTTAAATATTCCTCGACAACAGATTTACCAAACAGTTGTTTCACTGATGGTCAAAATAACCTGAATTACCTGTTGGAAAACAAGTAGCCTTTTTTGCCAAATACTTGTTGTCGTAGTCGTCAGGTACCGCAATCTATAATTAATTCTTAAATTGTACCCAACTGAATCTAACAACACTCATGATCGTTATCGCCTTTACGTTATTCCAGGTACAGTTCACGCAAACGCCACAAATGTACCAAGCTGTAATTTGGGTCCTTATGGCTGTTGTCATGACAATGTAACTTTCGCTAAGGGCCCGGAAATGGAGGGCTGTCCCCCACAGGACAACCAGCAGGCAGCACCTTTAGCTTCCTCTGTTGTGCCACCTCAGGTACTAAGTCAGTGCCAAACAGATCAGCAGA
The DNA here is from genome assembly GCA_029204205.1 of Desmophyllum pertusum. Lineage (NCBI taxonomy): Eukaryota > Metazoa > Cnidaria > Anthozoa > Scleractinia > Caryophylliidae > Desmophyllum > Desmophyllum pertusum. The sequence goes on along the minus strand of MU826827.1, from coordinate 3,695,330 downwards.
AGGCGAAAGCTTCAGGAGCAGCTGACATATTTGTTCCAGAGTGCGATCCATCTGGTCTGTTTAAAGAGGTGCAGTGTTATAGTTACCCAGCTAGTGGCAAAACGGATTGCTGGTGTGTGAATCAAAACAATGGCAGCGAGCTCCCTGGAACGAGAGTCAATAGCCTGGCTCCAAACTGCAGAGGTATATATGTTAAAATATTTGCTTATTTGTTTTTGTTTGTTTGTTTGTTTTGTTAATTAATTAATTCGGCTGTTTGTTTTCGACCTTGTGATGTACCGACCGACTTATCGATGTTAGCGGTTGGAGCCAAATAGGAATTGACAGGACGGGTTTTTTTGTTTGCTACGCGAGAAGAAGACTGGAACTAGAACGTCGCGCAGAATGCCTATTGTTCTCGGGACATTTACTGACAGTCGAGTAAAACTTACAGGTCTGTAATATTGCTCATTCAGCCTGAACCGGGCGCCTATCATTGGTCAACGAAAATGCGCGCTTTTATCCGCAGGGAATACTTCTCACTCATCAACGTGCAGGAGGCGGAGCAAAAATACAATAGACCCCAAAACCAGTAATTACTTCTAGGATAGAATGGTAACCTGGCCTTCATTTACCCGTATTATTTTGCCATCCTAAAATTCATATTAGACGGTATTCTGTCAGGCGGAATTCCGTCTTAGCTTCTAATATGAATTCGCTAAATGTTCACAACCCGCATGAAATGTAACCTGCCTATTATAACATTGTCTCATTATATCATATGTATAAAAACAATTAACAATTCAGACACTCAAAATGTGATATAAATCAGCTATGGAATAGGGACAAATTCATAAGCTTCTCAGTTATCTTTACGAATTTTAACATGTGTGATTTTCTGTCAATCCCTACAGCAAATGCCACGAGCGCACCATCCCAAACCACCCCTACTCCACCACCCACAGTAGCAACGTCAACCACTGCCACCACTGTAGCTACAACTCAACCTACACCGCCACCCATGTATCACATATACTGCGAAGTTACGTTATATGGATGTTGCCCTGACAACCGAACAGCGGCTGGAGGTCCAAACCAACACGGATGCACACCACAACCGCAACCTCAACCACAACCTCAACCAACAGCACAACCGAAACCTCAACCAACGGCACAACCTCAACCACAACCTCAACCTCAACCTCAACCACAACCGACAGCAAAACCGAATCCGAACCAACGCCACAACCACAACCAACAACTCCAGCAGGTACGTTTAACAATTTGAAAATGGTAAAACGATATAACACTTTTATGCAGTCAACTCTCTCTTTGACGGAAACCTCTATAAGACGGACGGTCATTTTAATGTCTCAACTCTCTATTAGCCGGTGACGTCTCTAAGACGAACACAGTTGGTGCCGGTCCCGATGGTGTCCGTCTTAGAGAGAGTTGACCATAGCTTCTCTCGCGCTTTTGAATGAAAGGGATTTTGTGAGGAATGAATAATGTTGTACGTATATCTGTAGGTTTCACCAAACACGCTTGTGTCTCAATGTTGCTGGGTCAAGTATGGTACGAGGGACTAACAGACAGATCCAAGTCCTATTTAAAGCAACTTAACAGCGAGATTGTGCAAGGAGTAAGTAACATTATCAAAAAGTACAGTGGAACTCGGTTAATACGGACACCAAAGGGACATGAAAAAGTGTCCGTATTATCCGGGTGTCCGTATTAAGCGGGCTGATAAAAGAGAAAATATGTGTCGTCGGAACGAGTGTCCGTAAAGCGGGGTTCCACCGTACAACGACTGAGGTGTACAAAATCAAAAGATCGCAGACTGGGGCATGGGCTCCGGCCTGTCACAGATCCAATTGATGTAATTAAATTAATTAACAGGAAGTAACAACATGCAATGGTGAAATTGTATTGTATTGTATTGTATTGTATTGTATTGTATTGTATTGTATTGTATTGTATTGTATTGTATTGTATTGTATTGTATTGTAAAATGCGGGAAAAGGCGGCTAAAGCGTGATTTTCACGTGATTGGCTAGTTAACGGTTAGTGAATGATTGCTTCTGATATAATCTAAATCAGTTATTATAATTTAATTTCTTATTCTTTGGTTTTTTTTTTCAGATTACTGGAGTTTACAAAGGCGTTCACCCGGACTTTGTGTCCACTCGACTAACTGGTATCAGGTCAGGAACTTTACAAATTATCCATACCACCAGACTCCCAATTTCCCATTCATTTTTTGTGTGTGCAAAGTGTATTTTATTGACAACTCACAACGCTACTACACTTCCCATTCATATCGTGAGATCATATATCATATCACGTTTTGCATTATTTTTGATCAGCTATGTTCTTCTCACGACCTTCTTGGCGGATGTTCTCTTGATGTAATACATCAAACACGAGAGTAGTGTTTCATCACATTTCCAAACACCGAGAAGAGAGTAGAAAAAAGGACGCGTTAAGCGGAGTATTTTTGAGCGAAATGCGAGTTGTTTGGAAAATGTGATGAAACCCTAACTCGAGTATTTGATATATATCTTCTCGATGGATACTGAAACAAAGGAGTAAACGGAGAAATAAAATCCAGACCACGGTCATGATTCCCTTGTTTTAAACGTGATGAATTAGTAATGAGTTTGAGAAGGTAATCATCGACAACTATGACTGTACAATCAAAATGATTTATATAAAATATGTATTTTGTTTTACTGCCAGGAAAACGCCGAATCCTTATATGGCTAAAGGACCTTATATCATCAATTTGTTCCTGGTGATATCTTTCCGTAAACCGGTTGCGGATCCACTTGCCACGTTACGAGATCATCTGGTATCCCGGCAAATGCTAATGAAACGAAAAGTCATCCCACAGTCTTTACATCTGATAGGTAGCTTATCAAACTATTTATGATGTTAATATATAGGGACTGTATAACTTTCCAGTAATAGCCTTAAACAGATTTAGAACTGCGTCAGTACGTAGAAGAATATCTCGAAGAAGGAGAAATCGCCTGCGTGCAGACGTCTCCTATTCCCTTACTTAATAGGATGCTAAAACAAAACAGCTACACTTTTATTGACAATTATACAAGGTGTACAAGTTGCTATTATTAATGAAGAACTCAGTATACTGAGGAGCAAATGAAACACAAAATTAATATAGTTTTTCTTCACTGAGATGTACTGTAGCCTCAGCACGCCGCTGAAAAAATGTCTCCGTTTGGAAACTGCCTGCCTACCATGTCCACGTCATTCTCGTCCCAAGAGTCCGCGATCCTTTTGGTCAGCACCAAGGAATCTCGGACTCTGGCGGGGACAGATAGAACGAATTTTTTGATTGGTTTGAATCAATGAACAGTCAGAAGACAATAGAAAACGAGTACTCCGCGCATGCTCAGCAAATCGGTACCAGCAGAGGTCGTGATATCTTGGTGCTGACCAAAAGGATCGCGGACTCTGGGGACGAGAATGTGTCCACGTCCCATACACTAATCAGCTTTACCAGATAATCAGATCTTTACTATCGCCTAACACGATGCCTTTCTTATATCGCCCGAAATTTCCTTTCGTTTTTGTTTCCAGTTCCTTTTGATGCAAAGTCCAAGTGCCCACCAAAAGGTTGGAAGCCTGGTAAACTACCACAACCCGCACCACACCCTGCGCCTGTCCGGCCGTCGGTGAAGCCACCGATGCCTCACTCTACTCCAAACCCACCGGAGTCAAACCACCTATGCCAAAACCATCTCCAGCGCCACCGCCGGTACAACCACCCGTCCAACCGACCAAGCCACAGGTTGGTCTACCTGTGGCATCTCTCATAGCTCTGCACGTTCCTTTTGATCGATATTCGGGGATGTTCGTTCTTGACACCTCCAACAAGTCAAACAATGGTAAAATAAACAACGTGGATATGACGCCTTTGCCCCAAGCGTGCGGTTTGGTGGGTCTATTTTCTAACGGAAACGTGTCATTCAACGGGAAAGAAATTCTTTCCTAAGCCCAGTGTCGCTGTTACAATTGCTATGTGGGTGAAGTTGACTTCAACAGCTGGGAGACAGTCGCTTTTCGACGCTATCGCTGCAGGATCTCCTCAGCATCAAGGAAACTATCACTTTGAGGTCGTGGATGGAAGAGTGCGTTGGTTTACTCGCGATTTGAACGGCAAAGTGGTGTTTAATGTCACCACTGCCCAGGTGGTGGTCCCTCCGAACCAGTGGACACATCTTGTTGGCACTTACGATAAACAGCAAGGTCAGTTTTAGTTTTTTACAATCCGTAGGCTGGATTGAAAAATTATTATTTTATTTGCAGTAAACGCGTTCAGACTTGTATATAGCGAAGTCAGTTCAACAGAATTATTGGTCGGGTAAAAATACCTTTACTAATCGTTATCAGTCGTAATAGAGTACTAAAGTTATGACGTCACAAAAATTAAATGCGAAATTATGAAATTTGATCAGCTATTCGGAGGAAGCATGCCAAAAATGTCCACTTACCAAAAAATAGCTTTCCATTGCAATTTGCGGCCGAGATATGGGCACTTCAGTTTTTAATTTCTCCATACAAACCCTTCTAATTTTGCATCTGTTCCTTCAGTTTAGAACAGGCGCAAAATTAGAGAGGTTTGTATGGGTCGGTACCAAACTTTGAATCTCTATATCTTTTGTTCTATTCGTGCTAACAAGTTGAAATGTTGTGGCTGATCAACAGCAGCAATCGCTATCCAATTATGGATTTTGAAAAATTGTGACGTCACACTTTACCAATAATATATTACTTGTTTCTTTCTTTCAAAATGTCTAGGATTGGCCAAAATTTATGTGAATACACAGATGGCAGGCCAAGGCAAAGGAGTGGGATACTTGGCACAAGACTGGGGCGAGAGAGCTGGTATAGGAAGTCACAAGGGACAAAGATTTCTGGTGGGAGCTGTGGATGAAGTGTATATTTACACATCGGCTTTAACGCAAAGCCAAATCAGACATCTGGCTTGTGTATGTGAAGACAGCAAGGGTAAGTCAAATTGTTTACGTTCTGTAGTTGTTTCAGTGAGGTTTTTCAAGGCGCTACTAAGTTGCCATTAAACCTGTTTTTCCTGGAGGGGCGAGATGACGGATGCGACACAGGCTAATTATATATTGTTGTTGTTGTTTTTTTGTTCTTGTTTTTTTTTAGGTCTGCACATTCCCAAGCCAGGATCCTGGCCAGGATGTATGCGAGGGAATAATGGGACAATAGCAACTAGCAAACCAAATCCACAACCACCATGTGTACCTTGTGTTATTCCACCGAACTGTCCTGTTCCACACCCATGTCCAGCTCAGTGCCCTGCACCATGCCCTCCAGTGGCAACGACGAAACCGACGGCTGCACCTCCACCGTCCACCACAGCCACAACCCCGTCCAAGCCAACACCTCCACCTGTCCCATCCACGTCGTCAACAACAGTTCAAACTACCGGGCCCCCAGTTACTTTCGGCCCAGTAACAACAACAACAAGCAAACCAAATCCTTCTCCCCAACCACCATGCGTACCTTGTGTTATTCCACCGAACTGTCCTGTTCCACACCCATGTCCAGCTCAGTGTCCTGCACCATGCCCTCCAGTGCCAACGACGAAACCGACGGCTGCACCTCCACCCTCTACCACAGCTACAACCCCGTCTATTACCACCCAGCCAACACCTCCACCTGTTCCATCCACGCCGTCAACAACACTTCAGCCTCCCCCAGCTCCCACAAAACCTCTTGGTCCAGTAACAACAAAATCCCCTCGACCTACGAAGAAGCCAAGTCCTGTTATCCCTCCTTTGAAAACAACAGAAAAACCGAGAGTAATAGTGACAACAAAACCACTAGTCCCCTTGTGTTTACAAGTAAGTCTTAGAAGGAAGATATCTGCTATTAATAGTAATTATTCCTACTGAAATCAAACTTTTGTAAACTTATTTACATGATAATATCGTTGAGTTTAAGAATACATGTACATATAGGTCCTGCCTAAGAGAATAACTAGAGACTTAATTGCGAATTTTTTTTTTTGCCTTTGGTATTAAATTTGTTTTTACTACTCTTTTTCCCCAGCTCCAAAGCCTGTTGGTAAGTACCTTTTTACAGCTTCTAATTTTTCTCAAGTGATCGTCATCAAATTTCTCTTCGACATGAATTACAGTTGAACCTCGCTATCTCGACCTCACTTATCTCGAACTCCCCGTTATCTCGACCTGTTTTTCGTTTCCCTTGAGAGTTCGAGATAGCGGGGTCAACTAATAACATTAAACTATCCAAAATGATTGCTACAAGAATTAATGGAAGCCTGAGGCGGGCATGGTTTAAAGGGTCAATTATAAACTGGGTAAATCAATAAAAGTTTGGTAGCAGTAAACTATGAAATGACACTCACAGTACAGTAGATATTACCTTATTACATGGCATTTTCGCGAAACTTTTATTTCGCGATTCTGCGAAAATTTAAAATCTTAGTCACTTAATTTTCGCGATCCAAAATCTCGCCATTTTATTCGAGCGTTCGTATCGAATACTTGCTTGTATGTCGGTATATGACGCAATAAAACGATAGCATGAACAATACCTACCATTTGAACTACTTTAATAAAGTTTCAAAATCATGGAAATTTTCGCAACCCTTTTTTTTCGCCTTTTTTTTTTAATTCGCGAAATTAAACTTCACTCTAAATATATTCAATCTGATCCTAATCTTGAAATTTTAGTTTGTTTTAGACGAGAAAATTGACCTTAAAGTTCAGCCGTATCTTTATCAAATATATTTGTATTTCGTTTATGAATTATTAATGAGTTTTTGAAGTAAACTTATCAAACGAACGTTCAAGTAAAATAAGAGTTTCTTACTTAGCTCTTCACAAACAAGTAATACAGATACTTAAATTGACTCTATGTAATAAAGATTGACAGTTTATGAAGACGTGTCGACACTCCCAGCCGAGCTAGCCGCTGCCGAAGTAAATTTTATGACGCCGTACCTTCAAAGGAAAACAGCATGTAGGGCATAAAACTTTGCACGAAGATCAACATGACCGATAACAATTAGAACATGTTGAAAAAGAAAGGTTCTGTAGAATAAGCTGTTAAGATTTTATACTGTTGATAATGATGCGCAAAAACACCCGACGATAAAGCAACCCTGATAGCTTACCCGAGAAAAACGTTCAGAAAAAAAGTCAGGAAAAAGTCGAGAGAAAATTCGGGACAAGACAAAAAAAAGTCGGCACTAAACGGACTCCTTTCGGGCAGGTTGATCCGCCTCATCCTTATCAAGGATTGATAAGGATGTTTTTTTCCGTTACTTAAGTCTTATACTTGAATCATTTCAACTTGTCGAATTTAATGAGATGCTAGGTCAAGTGCATTCAGTTTTTAGAGCACAAACTTATATGACACTAAATGGACTCCTTGCGGGTATATTGATCCGCCTCATCCTTATCGAGGATCGATAGGGATTATTTTTCCGCTTTCAGTACACGCAATTGTTTTTGCTAAGCAAAACGTAGTAGCTCAGTATATCAAGTCTTACTTAAGGGCCCAGTGTAAAGACGGCCTTAAAAGCCTTGGTTACAAAAGAATTGATAAAACCATTGAAGAGCAAAGTGATTTGGTAATAAACATAAATAACTTTAATAATAAGTCCTGCATTGTACAGTATGCTGTTGCCAATGACAATTTCATTCGCCATGACAACTAAAACCGTCCTGAAAAATCCCTGCCATGATGCCATTAGTACATAAAGGACATGCAAATAACTTTTACCTTAATTTGTTTAATAATGCTGTTAGTGCATGCAATGACCAGCATGCCACATTATTCCTTTCTATCCCTTGTCACACTTAACACAATTCTTTCCCTGTGCATATTACTAGTAAACGGGAATTATACATCTTGGAGCGCATGGAAAGAGTGTTCAGCTACTTGCGGCGGTGGTATTCAGGAGAGGAGGAGAACATGTACAAAACCAACACCAAAGAATGGAGGACAGGACTGCACTGTACTTGGTCCTGCTGCAGAAACACAGAGCTGTAACTCGCAACCTTGTCCAAGTAAGTTTGTAATCCAATATAAAAATCATTAAACATCAGTAAACTACTGACACAAAGTTCAACCAAAGTCTTATATCTAAGGCTTGGCGTTTTAATTCTTCAAGTGGTAGATTGAGTAGACGTAAACCTTTACTAAAGCAAGGTTTTGTGATTGTATTTCTTGTCACCTCTGGACTAGTCTATCTTATTGTCAACTTGCAAACGGCAAGCTCTATAAACTTGTATTTTCAAGGTCATGAGATGACTCATGAATATTTGTAATCTTGGTAATTAATGGAACCGAGTGGAATAGAATTCAGGGAAAAATCGAGAAGCACTCTCTCGTCTTAACTTTTATCATTATCCTTATCACAACAAACGGAAACATCACAATGAGAACTCAAAGCAAATACCCGTAACGGGTGCCAAGCGCGGGAAAATGCGCGTAACCAAAAACGAAAGCAATGCTGTATTACTTTCGACACTCAATTGAAAACCACTCTAATGTAACAGAAGATCAATTCAAAACTATGAGCACGAACTACTCGACTCGGATCTAACTAACGCCGTGAAAAATAGCTATTGTGTGAGATTACACCAGCTATGTATTCTTAGTAAAAATCTACTAGCATACTAATGCAAATTAGACAATTTGATTGGATACTCAGCTCGTATACTATCAGCCATTATAGTTCACCACTAAATTTTCTTTGATTCTGATTGGCTTAAATCGAACACGTGACGTGATAGTGTTCATCCGCGGAGAGACACTGTCAGGCAATAGTGCCCGTCGGGCAAAAAACCCCGGATCGATAGTACCCGCCCGAGCGAAAAACACCGTTTTGTGCAGTTTTGAGCTAAACTGTTGAAAGAATAAATTTAAAAATAGTGAGAAATTACTCTCTATCAATTCTTTCATAACATATGAGCATGCACGAAGTTTGGAACGAAATATTTAATGGCAAATTCCTGTAATAAATGCGAATGAAAGAGCACTAAACAATTTACGGAAAGATCGGTAAACCGACACAAATTCGTCCAAAAAATGACAGCCTGTTTACACCACAAGTTTAAGCTTAGCCTATTCGGTATTGTTACCTTGTATTTCCAAGAGGCTTGTCAATTCCAGCTTGAATCAGCACAATAAATATCGGTTATGAAGCTTAAATACGGCAGTTCGTTTGCCCGATCTTCGACTCCGTTCAGTTGTCCGTTTGACTTGTAAAATGAACATAATGTTCAACTCCACAATTATTTCAGATCTTCCCATTTTGTGCTAAATCATTTGCACAATTTTCCAGAATATATGAAACTTTAGAAGAGATTGAGCGAAGAAATAATCCGAAGAAGAAAACTTTTTGTCCAGCTTTCTTTTGATTCAACTTGGCGACCCGCGCCAGGTTTTGCCGCCGTTTTTCATACAAATCATACTTCATTTAGATGGAACTGAAAAATCACTCAGTCGATTTATAACTTTTGAAAAAGTAATACCGAAGTTTAACCTAAAGTTTTGTACGTATTTACGAGACAAAAGTTGAAATGCAAAACTATCTTTGAAGCTCCAAGCGTTGCAGTGTGTAATTAGAAATCGAAATAAATAAATTCATGTCGTTTTCAGTTTTTAGGCCGCCGCGCGGAAAATTTAGTGGTGAACAATAACGACAATAGAGTGTTTTTTGTCTCGGAACTATCGTCTGATATATAGTTGCCCTTGGAAATTTTATGTTCTAAAAAACTGGCATATTAGCCCTCGAACTTCGTTCTCGGGCTAATATTTGTTTTTTAGAACATAAAATTTCCGCGGGCAACTATCAGCCGATAGTTCCTCGACAGAAACACTCTATTGTTACATTAGTGGGCAGTGGCTGGAGGTCGTCTACAAAATGGCGGTTTCTTCTCGTTTCTCCGAAGTTTCGGAGGAGGATTTAGAGTTATTATTAGACAATTGGTACGATTTTTACTAACATAATTAGATTATTCGTTCTCAATTTCTATGATGTAATAGTTGATTCGGCCTGTGGCCTCGTTATAATAAGCTTTGTTTGACCAGGAATCACCTATCGGTATTACACTGTTCTCCCAGCTGACCCTGCAAATTGACCCTGCCTCATCAACTATCACATCATAGAAATCTCGAGCTCGTAATCTAATTGTTAAATAGATCACTCTTTAGTGTCAACTATTTGTTACTTATGTGCCTGGAACTTTGCTGATGTCCAACCTTTGCTATTTCAGTTGACGGTGGCTTTAATAACTGGGGCGTGTTCACACCTTGTAGTGCGACCTGTGGGGGAGGAGCTCAGTCTAGAGCAAGGATATGTAACAACCCCGCTCCGCAGTTCAATGGGAAAGACTGCATAGGACCAGCTAATGAAACAAGGGCTTGCAATACGTTTTACTATCCAAGTAAGTTCATACCCAAATATTACATGGAGTGTATCCTAATGCCCTTTATTTTCTCGAGGTTTAGAATTCTCGAAAATGTTTTGATCGGTAAAATGTTTGCGATAATTACAAGTCGTACAAAAACTGAGAAAAGTGCAAATAAGGTTTCAGTCATCACTACTGTCTCCATGAGTAGGTAATAATACATATTAGTTGCTAACAAATCGATGCATGTATGTCTTCTTTTTTAAAACCATTTCAGTTAGTGGAAATTACAGTGACTGGTCGGAATACGGGCAATGCAGCGTGACATGTGGCAAAGGAATAAATACTCGTTCTAGAAGTTGCATCAACCCACCTCCGCAACATGGTGGAAAGAACTGCTCGGCATTCGGTCCTGCAGTGGAATCTAAAGAGTGCAACTTAAAGGAATGCCCAAGTAAGAATCGCCATTGCACACTAGGGTTGCATCCACAAATTTAAAAGTTAGAACGACCTTGTACAGCATAATAAACATATCACATGAAAGTACTGCTCATTGGAATGGTCGCACGCTAGGGTTTAATCCACAGACACAACGTTTGACATCTCTGGAAGTGAGTTTAAAAAGTGTCATGCCCGAAAACACCTCATTTACTTGTCATCTATAATATTTAAATTATATTATTTTCTAGTTGAAGGTGGTTACTCTCCATTTACAAATTGGTCGGACTGCACAGAAACCTGTGGTGGAGGAGAGCAGATAAGAACTCGCACCTGCACCAATCCTGAACCTAAACTTGGAGGGAAGGACTGCTCCAAGTTTGGGCCAGACTATGAAAAAAGGAAATGCAACACTCAAAAATGTCCAGGTCAGTTGGACATACATTGGGTCACATGACGTAAATTTTAATCTTAAAAGTGTCCACCCTTGATGAAATATATCTTAACAAAATTAATAGGAACAAATTGAATACGCACTAGCTCTTCCCTTCCTTCCTTCCTTCCTTCCTTACTTCCTTACTTACTTCCTTACTTCCTTACTCCTTCCTTACTTCCTTACTTCCTTACTTCCTTACTTCCTACTTCCTTCCTTACTTCCTTACTTCCTTACTTCCTTACTTCCTTACTTCCTTACTCCTTACTTCCTTACTTCCTTACTTCCTTACTTCCTTACTTCCTTACTTCCTTACTTCCTTACTTCCTTACTTCCTTACTTACTCCTTACTTCCTTACTTCCTTACTTCCTTACTTCCTTACTTCCTTACTTCCTTACTTCCTTACTTCCTTACTTCCTTCTCCTTACTTCCTTACTTCCTTACTTCCTTACTTCCTTACTTCCTTACTCCTTACTTCCTTACTTCCTTACTTCCTTGCTTCCTCACTTCCTTACTTCCTTACTCCCTTCTTACTTCATTCCTTCCTTCCAAGAGCTAGAAGTTCCATCCAACATACAGCTAAAAGAAGCTCCCAGTGTTACATGTTTAAACACTTTCAAACACTTAATCATCCCCATCATTCCTTTTTTACAGTTGATGGTAGTTTTACAACATATTCCAACTACACGGCTTGTAGCAAGACATGTGGCAAAGGAGTCCAATCCCGTACGCGATCCTGTTCTAATCCTCTACCACAGTTTGGTGGTAAGAATTGCTCTGGAAATTACGAAGAGTCACGAGAATGCAACACTCAGCCTTGCCCAAGTAAGTACATGTATTGCAGTATAATTATGTGAAATAAGCGTGTTGTTCTGAATTTGATTTCATTTAACCCTATAACTCCCAATTTTCGACTAAACTTCAAGGGCATCTTTTAGCCACCAAACTATTTTATTTTACTGCACTACTTACTACTACTTTACCGAATGAAAATAATTTTAACCGAGTTGCCAAAAATACAAAGTTTGCATACGATTCGAGAATTACATATGAAAAAAAGTATTTATTTGGGCCAATATTTGGATCAAAATTTTCAAGCTGATAGTCTGATACTTACTCTAAAGATATGTACTATTTGAATGGATATTCAGGATAATTTTGAATGAGAAAGCTGTGGTAAATAATCAACAATAGTTTATAGTAAATGGTTTGAAATTTACATTGAGATATTATTGTATGGCACAATTACATATACAGTAAGCATTTTGAAATGTTTTCCAGTCGGGACAGTTGAGGTGCCTCTTGAGAATTACTTTTTACAGTGAAATTGTCAAGTATGAATTTACACTGTAGATGGGTACAGTACAGTTTATAACTAATTAATTTCAATTTCTGTGTTCTGTAGTTGATGGCGGATTTGACGAATGGGGCAACTATTCTGCCTGTTCTTCTTCTTGCGGAGGTGGAAATCAGGTGCGCATGCGGACTTGCACTAATCCTATACCAGAAAATGGAGGGAAACCTTGCGATGGTCCTACTTCTGAGTCCAGAGAATGCAGTACCCAACCTTGTCCAGGTACACAATAATTGTGTTGATTCTTTATGAATTGAAGTAAATTTGTAATTGTATGCAACTTCTAGAGATACACTCATCGTACTTGTACATGGAGAGGATTTCTGGAAATGTTGGCGCCGCCAAAAAACCCTGTCATGGCCAGGAAAATAATTCAACTAGTTGTTATTCATCTTGCTTCAGGTTACGGTGTAAAATGAAGTGTACAGTGAAAGACAAAAAGCAACAACAACATAAATTGTATTTATACATGATCTGTGTTTCTTACAAAACTTCTAATTGACACCAATGGCTTGCATTAGCCTATTGTGTAATCCTGCTTTGAACAAGCATACCAAGAAGTTGACCAATTAAATTTGTTACATTTTTTTAATTGCAGTGAATGGTGGTTACAGTGAATGGACTGCGTATTCACAATGCAGTGCCACATGTGGTGGAGGTATACAGCAGAGAACAAGGATGTGCAGCAACCCTACTCCTGCAAATGGAGGAAAAGACTGCAGCATTCTTGGACCAGTATCTGAATCAAAGAACTGCAGCACCGTGTCATGCCCGAGTAAGCGTTACATTGCATATGATTAGCTACAGCTGTAAACAACGCACATGCACGTGCACACATTCAAGTATCAAAATTGTCCATGCAAATTTGATGAAATGTTTTGAAAACTGTCGTGTTACCAGCATGTAGAAGAGATGCAGCATATATTTAAAGAAATCACTAAAATAAAACGTCTCCCCAAAAAAATGTGATCGAATTGAATTTTTGTACGGATTTATCACAAAAACTTAGGGAGTGGTGGTAGTCAAGTGGCAAATTCTAGCCCCTAACCCCGATGCACACATACATGTACATGTACTAAGGGAGCATCTCCAAATTGATATCGGAAATTTTGGCTTCCGATGTCAATATCGGCTTGTTCCGATTCCGATATCCTTAAGCGTGCAACTCAAGAATGTCCGATGTCAAGTTTCTGAATTCCGATCAAATCGGAGATCAATCGGAACGTTCAAATCGGTCAATCGGATAATTGAAAGAACGTGATGTTCCAGTGATTGACAGAAATATTTCAAACGTGCAACAAATTATATCTTTGTTATCAGAAGTACAGAACGCGACTGTTTTTATATTAATTAAAGTCCATGTCTCCACTTCAACATCTACATAGCCTACATCTATACACAACAATTAATTGTGTTAAGTTAGGCAAGAAAATACCGTAACTATCTTTTCCATTATCAGACATAAATTTTGCGGACTCACAGGTGGATGAAATTGACCATGCGATCTTTGAACGTTTCATTCTTCGTTAGTTGTTACTGAAATTAAGCGGCCAAAAACACTACGATCTTCATCAAGTCTACAGCACAGCAACACATTTTAATACAATAAATTGTAGTCTGCATGTTCAATTTTTGACTAAGTAAGGCGACGACAGGCAGACTGCGGCGCCAAATGTTTATTTGCTATGTCTCGATCATTACAAGACACTGAATGTTTACCTTTATTTTTCATGGCGTTTCATTGGGATTTTCAGCAGAGCAAAGCTATTTTGGTCCAAGAATTGTAACTTTGTATATTATCACTTTCTCTTTTCAGAGTTTCGTGTATGATGCAACCGACAGCGGCGTGTTGTTTATTCTTGCGGTTTCATCTCGCCTCTGATTGGTAGACAATTTGAAACAAGCGTTCACGGCTTGTTAGTGCTATTTTGTTCGGCAAAACATCGGATTGAACCCTTAGCTTGGACTATTAGAAATTATAAGTGTGTCTCTTTCATTTTATAGGCTCGATTTTAGCCGCTCTCACGACTTTCATTTGCATGCCGTGCGAATCCGGTGAAATCAAACTCTGTGTGAGTCTTGTGATTGAATTACACTTTACCCTGATCAAGACAACACGTAGTAGTTTTAATTTCTTTTAATTAAGCACTGACCATTTGAAATTTTATATATGGTATATAAGTGTAAATAAATAAATGAATGAAAATCGCGAACAAATGATAGCTGAATTTCCACGAAATCCCTTTGTTCCTATTTTCACGCAACACTGAACACACAAATAGCATGATGGCGTGATAGCAAATCCTAGGCGTTACTTTTATGTTTCACCATGAATTTCCCACCATCGGAATGATTCACTCACGTCAAGTTTAATGGCGTGAAATATACATTTGTACTTTGAACTCTTTCTTGTATTTCACGGAAGCACACTCAAGCAAAGGTTGAAAGCAGATGCATGAAGAGATACGGTATTAAAGTTGAATTTCTTTTTATGTACAGTTAATACGTCAATTGCTGGGCACAAAATTTTATGACCGAACGGTATTTGTTTAATAGAGAACATATTCAGAGAAAGGTTGCTTTCGTGAGATCATTTGTTTTCTGTCTCTTATCAGTTGTGGTAGATGCAGTTTAAAACAAGGTGTCAGCTTTCCATTTTAATGCATCGGATCGGATGCTTCCGATAGTATCGGAAGACTATCGGAAGTCGGTCACTTCAATTTCCGATATCGCCAAAGAAACATCCGATTTTAATCGGCATTATCTCACAAATATTCCGATATCATTTCCGAAGCATCGGCAATTCTGTCTTCCGATATTTGGAGATGCTCCCTAATAGTAGTGATCAAAATCAAAACACTCAGTTTGCTAATAGTTAAGAATCGATCTACAAAATGTATATTATTACTGTTTGTAACCATAAATGGTTGCATAAATTTCACATCACAGGCTAAATCACCACATTCCCCTTGTTTTCTAAGAATTTTCTCTAATTATCGCTGTTGTGTTGTTGTAGTAAATGGTGGATATACAGAGTGGGCTCCATGGACAGCCTGTAGCGTAACTTGTGGAGGAGGAGTGATAAAGAGGACAAGAAACTGCTCTAATCCCTCGCCCCAGTTTGGTGGTAAAGACTGCTCACTGGACGGACCAGAAATCCTCACTCAGGCGTGTAACCCACAACAGTGTCCCGGTAAGAGAACCCGTAGAGATAATACATAGAATAATATATAGGTGCGCGGAGATATGAAAGACTCGTGTGCAATTTTGAGAACTCTCAAAACATCTAATCACTCGTCCCCCTGAATCGCGAATTTCGCTCGCACTTATGCGGCTTTATATACATATGGGAGGAGGAGAGCTGTTCCACTCTTACGGCTAAGTGTGTATCGAAACATATCATGTAGTTTGGCCAGCAGAAGACTGGACGATCTAGAAGGCCAGAGTCTTGTAAACATGTTTCAAAAGTAGAGCGGCCCGCTTTGTTAGATACATGTATCGATCTAAGTAACTGATGCAGGCATTGTACCTTGATGGATATCGTTATCTTATTGCAGTTAATGGAGGATACTCTCCATGGAGTGACTGGACACAGTGTACAGTGACATGTGGGGGCGGAGAGTCATTGAGGTCGCGTCAGTGTGCAAATCCTGCCCCGGAGTTTGGCGGCAAGGATTGTTCTTCTTTGGGATCATCTTCTGAGACGATGAAATGCAAGATCGATCCATGCCCTGGTAAGTTTTTTGTAAAGAGAACATTAAAATAATATGTACATACTCACATGAACTGCAGGTGTACCGTTGACGGAACTAATGTGGTATTGAAAAATAATTGGGAAATGTACTTTCTGTAAACTACAATATTTATATGTGATTTGTGTACTGGCACTTGCCACAATCACACAAAATTAGCATGAAGCCTACGAAATAATTCAAAACTGTCACAGCAGTCCGACTGGGACCAGTATCATTTGAATTGAGAATCATAACTGAAGGCATATAATCTACCATATACTTTGACGTATTCATGAATACTGAATACATTCTCATCTCATGTTTTTAGTGAATGGTGGTTACTCAACATGGGAACAGTGGTCGCCATGCAGCGAAACGTGTGGCAATGGACAACAAAACAGGATAAGGCAGTGTAGCAACCCTGCACCCAGTTATGGTGGAGCTGACTGTGTCACTCTTGGTGAACCTACAGAGGCAAAAGCATGCTACCTTCAAGTGTGTCCTGGACGTAAGTTTATTCTCCTCTTCGTATAACTGATTTTCTTTTTTTAGTTGGAGTAATATCAGGCATAATGTGTTGTCTGCTCTTCCATCTCGTGAGACTATTGGTATACACAATTGCCAGTGCACTCTATTTATAAAAGAGCAGCATCTGTACAGTGTTTATGTCATTATTTTAAACGTGATTGCTGCAAACAATCATGTTAATGCCTAACGTTTTTAATATACATATAGAAGACACATTACTATAAATAAACTTGTTGGCATCCACTGCTTGTAGTTTCCTATTAATTGTTATAATAGCATTGTTTAATTTCCCATTAATTTAATTATTGAAAAGACATGCGCTGAGTACCAACTTCCCTCAAACAAGGTGCCTAATAGGTTTTGTCAGGCTCATCGTATCTGTGCTACCCAATGATCAGTATCATGCTATCTTTGTTCAGTCGAAAAATTGAAAACTTAACTGGGAGCTTTAGCAGCAATGGAATATTTCAGTGCAAGTAATCATATCAAACAGGAGAGACAGTGTTTCATCTGGATACCAAAACACCGAGAAAAGAGTTGAAAATACGATGCGCAGCGGAGTATTTTTTATTAAATTCGAGGTGTTTGGATAGCCGATGAATCACTGTCTCTAATAATATATCGTCTCAATCGAAATAAAAACCAAGTATTAAACGGAGAAATTAAATCGTAAACATATATGCTAATTAAGACTGGGTATCCAAACCTCTGACACGGCTATGATTTCGTTTGTTTTAACTTGATCAATTATTAATGGTTTGAGAAGCTTATTTCCAACATTTTGTGAATATTGTATTGCACACACAAACCAAAATGAATGATCTATAAACTGTCATATTGGAGTCCAGCCGTAACTTTTTTATAATTATGTCTCTCTGAATTTTTTCAGCTCCAGAAACTGGTTGGTCTGAGTGTTCCAAAACATGCGGTGGTGGTGAAAAGTTCAAAATGGTCAATGCTGGTGGACAGATGACCAAAAAAACGATTCCATGTAACACTCTTCCTTGCCCAGGTGTGTATATTTTGACTCTTTTCAGTACAGCTGTGTATTCCATCTTCAGTTACTGACTGACATCATTATTATTTATTAAACAGCTACGCAGCAAATAGCACATTTAGAACTTTTTCAGTTTCATATTTCATTAACCAAAATTATGCATCTCAGTCTTCCCTAATCTTAAAATTATTGTTCCTTGTTGGTTTATTATTACTTCCTTGGTGTTTTCGTTGTTAGTAAACTATTATGTTTTGAAACTTCCTCATTCCTTGTTGCAATGTCCCGGCTCTGCAAATTCAAAGTGGGTCTCCACTCGAACATTGAATGTCGATTGGATTAAATAATTTATGGCTTGTAAGAAGTTCACAGTCGTCCTGATATTCAGTACAACTGACATAAAAGCCCAATTGTAGCCGTAATGTATATCCTCAGAATGGTTATTAAACAATACAGTTTTAATCCTTGCTAGTGAATGGTGGATTCACCGCATGGGCCAACTGGACTGAATGTTCACAGTCTTGTGGCGGAGGAGTAAGCTCAAGGACAAGGGCTTGTATCAACCCCATGCCAATGTATGGAGGAAAAGCGTGCCCTGAAAAACCTGTGGAATCTAAGGAATGTAACGTACAACCTTGCCCTCAACCAAAGAGTAAGTATATGAAGATGATTCTGTCCCTGGTTGTATAAAGGATAGATAACACTATCCGGTGGCCGGATAACGTGCTATCCAGTGTATAGTGAATTGTGTGCTAACATTTCTATAAAGCCAATTTAGAAACCAGATTGGATAAAAAATAATGCTATTGTTATTGTTCCGATATACACATTATGGTGTAGAAATATAACAAACTTAATTCCTACAGAAGCATATTGTAGTGTGAAATAGGTACAGTTACCCTACTATTGTCAGACAAGCAACCTCTGCTAGTGAATCCTTAATCTTCAAAATAACGGACGATACCTCTGTTGGAGTGCTTAAAATATTGTGTCAATCTTATCAAATTATGTCAATCTAACCGAATTAAAGCCTTGTCCAACTCCAAAACTCTTCCGTCAAATGAAATAGTGTTTCAGTCGAATCACTGAGATATCGAGATGGTACATTAATGTCAATGCAAGCTGAAATATGCTGACATTTTTTTATCCATACCTTTCCAGTTCCTATTCGTTCATGCCGCGAGTTTGCGGAACGATGCCACAGTAAAACGGATGGCATATACACCATCTACCTGCAAAAGCCCAACTCAGCTGAAACAGCGAATGTATTCTGTGATATGACACATGACAACGGCGGATGGACTCTATTGGTAACTAGTGCAACCAACCAGGGCTGGACCAAAGGCAATGTTAAAACCAGGTATGCATATTATGACATTTTTTCAAGTGGCGTGTCTTCTCGTGCTTTTCCGGTTTTTATGGCTTTTTATTCCATTTACTGTCTGTAGTAACTTCTTTCTCGCCTGTATCTCTCGTTATATATTTGTTACACACCTTTTCATTTGTCTTTATAATGATGTACAGACATATACAAAGTACCTTTACTGCATAACAGCTAACCTACTGGAATAATCTACTTACATATTCATATACCTTGTGTTTACATACACACCAATGCATGATAGTTTTTAATTGTTATGTATATATATTTTATATTCTTATATTTTCATTTCCTATGTTACTTATATTACTTTATTTTAAGAGCGCATTTGAAAATTCTCAAATTGATATTTGCGCTATATAAATCAATAAATTATTATTATTATTATTATTACGTACTGGCCTCTTAAGATGTACCGACTGTATATATATCTACCCACCTTTCTCCCTACTTTACTCACCTTCCAATAACCTACCACCTACCTAGTTCCTTTCCATTTAACATTTAATTTTCACAAATGTTTTCCGTCGCTTTTTTTAGAAATGCAGCAGAGCCTTCTGTAACCAAGGATTACTCAGCTTTGGATGATGGTGATACAATCAAGTCCATAGCAGTTAGTCCCTATTTCCTCTATCGGCTGGAAGCACGAGAGAGGGGTAGCAATGGTGGTATTTTTGTGGCACCACAAAATTACAGGTTATTGTTGTTTTGTTGTCTTATGAAGCTTCTTCTGTTGTGTGAAAGGGATTTTTTTACGACTATAGTCTGTGACCTTACTTCTTTCAAAGATTGATATTCATCGTCATTTTGTTCTCGTTTACCAAATTTTCCCCACATAGAGTTTACGTCGGAAATCGCATGGATATCAGCATTGTATACGTAATGACTGTCATAAAACTAAAACCGAAGTAATCACATTTGACCAATCACAACAGAGACAATGAACCAAATGAGCTGATCAGAATGCAGAGCTAG
Organism: Desmophyllum pertusum; assembly: GCA_029204205.1. Taxonomy (NCBI): domain Eukaryota; kingdom Metazoa; phylum Cnidaria; class Anthozoa; order Scleractinia; family Caryophylliidae; genus Desmophyllum; species Desmophyllum pertusum. The sequence goes on along the minus strand of MU826827.1, from coordinate 3,675,071 downwards.
TAAATGGAACCAGTGCCAAGCACAGGAAAACATGCATAATCCAAGTTACGTTTGGTCCCTGATTGGCTTAGATGCAAAAGGAAGCACACTTGTTCTAAATGATTAGATCGTGTGGATGTCACTCATCCAGTTTACTGAGACTATTTCAACCCGCAAATACAAAATTACAGCAAAACCAAGGAAACCTGATTGTAATATTGATATATTTTAATTTTGTTTAGCATCACATCCTCACAATGCGCACTCAATGGAGTACAATTACTGAAGAAGTTTGGCACTTGGCCTGAGGACCAATCAGGCGTTGGCAAACGCATGCCATACCTGTCTCCTGAGGATGACAAGTCTCTGTTGACGACATCTGACTGTGGAAGCCCAACCAAGTTCGGGATGATTGTGTCTAAAACTACTGACAATCAACCAGCTAAGTGGATCAGTGGTAATTCAGAGAACCCGGGATTATTTGGTACTGGATCAAGGAGTCTTCCACGATGCTGAAAGGTGGGTAAACACACAAGTACTGTACAGCTGTACTGTGGCATGAACTACAAAACCTCGCATAGCTGGGTTCCATGTGTGAATAGAAACCAAATCATCCTTCTGAAAATTATATCAAGCAAATCGTTCTTTCAGGCAGGAATAAACTGAGGTGTCAATAAGACTTTAAACATTGGAATTTGAAATCAATATGACTCAAGTAATGACTGCACATTTTATTTTAACAAGCAATGAATAACGAACATTTGTATTTCGTTTTATATTTGCCTTTCATTAAATCATTAAATAACACTTGTTTTACTGAAGTAATAATATTTTCCGTGTTTTTATCTACAGCTCCAGCAGGGGGTAAACCAGACCCAATGTGTCCATTCCCAGGTATGAGATACACCATTACTGATTACAGTTCTTATATGAAGTTGATACATGTAAATACATACGATCATGGACTTGACTTTGACTAATATTTTGATCACAGACAATCATAAACATAATTGCTTACATTTGTAAACTGGCATCTAGTGTCTGGCCATCTTATAGAGTATATTACGCATCTGCTCCTCAACCTTTGGCACACTTAACTGTACATCCTTAGCTTTTCATTTTTTCTGGCCAGACGTTTGTATCCTAAGTGATGTATAGACAGTTCCATGTCCATAATAGTTCATAATAATGGAGGCTTCAGTTTCCATGTGGGTAACAGTTGTAATTGCATCTTTCTGCAGTTCCTGGTGGATATGACGAATGGGCTCAGTGGTCTTCCTGCCCAGTAACCTGTGGAGGTGGCACTCAAGTAAGGACCAGGAATTGCACCAACCCTGTACCACTCAACGGAGGGACTGATTGCTCTTCAATAGGAGGAAACATGGAAACGAGGAAGTGCAACCCCGTTGCTTGTCCAGGGGTCAAAGGTAAAGTCTGGAATTGACAACCCAACTTTACTGTAAGCACTATCTGTATTTGCTCCAGTGGCTTGTAAATATGGCTTTTTAGCTGGTACAAAATACCGAACTACATTTTATCACCATGCAGTAAATGGTCAACGTATAATTTATTATATTGTTGTTTTGTTACAGTTGATGGTGCTTACACTCCGTGGAGTCCATGGTCTGAGTGCACAGCAACTTGTGGTGGAGGAACCCGCATGCGTAATCGCGCCTGCACTAACCCTACAGCTCAAAATGGAGGAAAGACGTGTCTGGATCAGGGTCTGGGCCCAGAAATAGAAACTCAAATGTGCAATGTTCAACCTTGTCCAAGTGAGTGGCATACTAACATACAGCAGAAGATTGTCGTGGGTTTGTTGTCTCTAACATGATTGTTGTTGTCCAGCAGGGCATAAATACCTCGATCAGTTGTTTTTTGTTGTTGTTGTTATTTGTGTTATTTCCATTGAATGTGGTGACTGCTTGACATTGCGTTGATATTGTAAGGATACATTTTGATGTTGATCATTGCTGGTTGGCACAAAACATGAAGGGTAAAAAGCTAAACGAAATGAAGCAGAAATTATGAGATACACCAAGCAGCATGGTTTTGTCCGTCAAATTTTAATTATGGACAATGAAACATGCTTATTACATGGGTGTATGTATCTATACTGACCTACCCAGTTACAGTAATACTTTACTGTTTATTGTAACCGTTGATGAAGTTCCTTTCAACGTGACTCATTTCCTGTATGCAATTATGTTATAGGTATTTGTATCCCAGCATGTCAGAATGGCGGTACATGTGTCAATGCAAAATGTCAATGTGGTCAAGGCCTTTATGAAGGAAACGTTTGCCAAACACGTAAGTTGAATGGATTTGTCACCTTGTTCAACTGCCAATGCTAAAATGCAATACATCTGTGGCAATATACTTGAACTAATTAACTGGTTTAACAGGTTTTGATTTTTCACTTGAGTGTGCGATTGATTACTCTTTCTTGGTCTGTTCTTCACTCTCAGACTGTAGAGAAAACGAGAGGCAAAAAGCAAGTGGAATAAAATTAAACGAGAAGCGACCTTGATGTTTCTTTCGTTTTTGCCTTCTTCCATTCACTGTTTTTTTCCCCAGAGTCTTGCGATGTGACAGTCCCTTTACATGTTCAGTAAATAAGTTTCTGCGTTACGGATTGCTAACGTTGTATTGCACATGCTTTATTTTCGTCTACAGCCATTTGTAAGACTCCTTGTCAAAATGGTGGAACATGCGCTAAACCTAATCAGTGTATATGTCAAAATGGATATAGGAACAAATCCTGCGGCATTCGTGAGTATACTTTCTATCAAGGGACTGTATAATATGGTTTTCTATGTTTTCTTTTTCAGCATGTATAATCGGTGTTTACTCATTAATTTCAATTAATTAATAAACTACTATTCGTAACATTCTAACTATGTAGTACAAAATAAATGATCTGGTCGTTTTAAAAATGCAAAATAGTGTCGCAGCAGTGTTGTGAGCTGGAATAAATGTATGTCGTAACATTTTTCTTTGCTTTCTGTCTTTCATTGTAGCCGTTTGCCAGCGTGTTTGTCAAAATGGAGGAACATGCATTGCTCCCAACACTTGCCAATGCCAGCCGGGTTACTCTGCTCAATGGTGTCAAGCCTGTATGTATTGACAAACAATGTTATTGTACTAGGTAGTTTAGTGTGAATTATCACTGTATATTCTTATGGGTCTTGTTGTGTTCTGACAAACCTGCAGGGTGAAATTTCCCAATGTTTAATGTTATCTTCCAGCTATACTGTATTGGATTTTTCCACCAGTAACGTCCCCATGAAATCTAACGCATACACAAATTGAAGTTATTTTATTTTATTGCAGCTACTTGTAAACCAGACTGCCTCAATGGAGGAACTTGTGTCAATGGTAAATGTGTATGCGCAGCTGGATATTCAGGCCCTAACTGCAACATAGGTGAGAATAATCTTGTTTGTTTGCTCCAATAGTCCTCAAGGAGATCATTTTACGTCTTTGATTGAATGTTAACAAGTAACAACCAACCAGATATACCCAACGGAGCTACGTCATTCGTATGGAATTGTTGGGCTCAAATCTCAGACGTCTCTTCTACGGGGATAAAACGAACAAACCTCTGTTCCCTCAGGTTATATAAAACATTGATTGCGCTCCATATAATATTTTATTTTGACAGTTTCTCCTTGTGATATTGGCAAACCAGAAGGTCCTTGTCAACTTGACATACAGCAAGAAGTTAGCAAGGCTTCAGTAGTTCAACAAAGCTCTCCTTGTATCGTCTTTTTGCAAGAAGTCTTGTCTCACTGTAGTTACAGAAACATGTCTCACCTGTATTCAAGGAAGAACTGCGAGCAAATGTGTGGTAAGTTGCTTAAAGAATATTACAATATTCCTTGCTATTAAGATAATTGAATTGAAAGGCATACTTAACAAATAAGACCACTGTTTGGATAATTACTTGTGCCAGCCAGGGTCAGGAAATTGGTCATTCTGGTTTCAGCTTTTATGCCTTAAGAGAAATCGATAAGTAGTTTTCATTAATCCCCTGCTTTCCCTCCAGATCCGTCAGAGTCAGATGTGTGCCAGAGAGTATGGAACACTGAAAAGTGCATTAACGCAGAAGTCCGGTACTATTTCGATTCCACCGTCAAACAATGCAAACCTTTCAAATTTGCAAACTGCCTCGGAAATGAGAACGTGTACCCAACAGCAGCCGATTGTCAAGCCAGGTGTTCAGGTTTGTGCAGTTGCTTGTATCTAATACCACACTCTTACAACCGTTCATTAGTTAGACGGTAAGTAGGCCTGCATGCAATTGAGAGAAAGGAAGATTTTATACCATGGTATCTGTAGTGCTACATCATCAGATTGGAATGTTTTGGCTTGAATCTTATACATCAGCTGTTTCGCTATCGATTTCTGTATGACCAGACACCTTCTTTTTATTAATAAATGTATAAATGTGCAATATAAATTAATCATTGAGCTGTTAGAAAAAATACATGTAGAGTTACGATGAATGCGTTTCATGAATAGAAGATGGAAAAAATGTAAATGGTGGCTGCAGTTAAGTTCTGTTTTGATTATTATCAAAATTTAAAAGAACGTATGCGGTGCACTCAAGTGAAGTTGCCAGCAACTTTTGCCGACTACCACCTTCTTAAGTCTTTGCTGAGTACACTAAAAGTGTTTTCATTGTGTTTTGCTGTGTACGTCCCGTTAACAGATGTGCGCGAGAAATTAAATACATCGCCTTTCTTCCCTCAGGAATAAAGCCAACAATAGTTACTCCAACAGGCCCGGGTACAAAAGGTAAGTACAGCGGTGTCATGATTTCTTTTATATTTACATTATCGCATCATTACATTGTAAGGATCGAATTCGCTAATGAGCCAATGGCTATATATGTCAGTTAGTACTAGTAGAGCATTTGCATCGGAATCGAAAGGATCGTAGTTTCGAATCCTGTTGAAGCCGCGCAAGTCGACTCACAACTGCGAAAATCTATTTTTAACTTACAAGACAACTGTTGGACAAAATCTATATATATATTTTTTTTCCTTTTTGTCTTGCAGAACCACCGATTCCTGCCAGTTATTACTGGTATTTCCTGGCATACAAACAGAATCAAGTTTATGGCATGCCTCCCTTGTTTATCAATGGACAAGCAAGTCTTCTCAACATGGGCTTCAGGATTTTTAACAAAACGTGGCTTTCGACGACACTTTCAAATGAAGACTGTCTCCTCAATCCGGATAAATGTTTGAAAGGCTTCAGTATCGGTATCAAGGTTAGAATCGATTTGTCCGTCAGCCGTTGTAAACAGCCCAGATACATCCTGGACACTGGACCCAGCTTGAAATCTCAAGGCGTGTCAATTTACGTAAATGGAAACATGCTGGTTGCTAGAGTCATATCATCAAAGGGAACCTGGCAGGTATGTAAATTAATTTTACATAAATGTGCCCAGGGTTGGCTAGTGGTTCGTCAAAGGAACTACGTGACATTTGGAACATCTGCAATAATTTGTAATGTGTCTCAATCCAGCTATAACGAATTATTAATAAAAACCAGCAAAGATAATAGGTTTGTTAACATTGGCGTTTCATGGGTTTAATATAAGCAAACGCAAATAATCATGAACGAATCAAACTCGCCAAGCGCGGGGAAAGGGACATGGATTGGTTTTGGTTTTGCACCCGATTGGTCGAAAAAGAAAAACAGTATGCTTTCCCCTGATTGGCTACATCACGTTCCAAGAATTTAGAGAGCAAAGCAAACGCTAAACCAAAGCAAGCATATAATTGCTTTCTACCGTTGGTTCAAAGCCACTCTGTTTTATTAATTGCTCGCTTTACTTATCGACAACTTTTTCCAGGTGCAAACTCCAGTTGCCTATGACTTTTGGTGTTACATTTTAATAACCTGGCATCCACAAAAAGGTGTTCAATTTTACGGCAACAGTAATATCAAAGCCAGCCTGATGGCACCTCAGAGTAACGCAGCTCCCGCGTCAGTGTACAATGGGAAACCAAACTTTGCTGTTGGCCGCGGACTGAATCAGGACCCCAGCCAAATGTGCGGCTTAATCTATATGTCATCTATAGCTGTTTTTAAACAGCACCTTAACCAGGAATGGGTTAACAAGGTTTTTGGATTCTTCTGGAAAAACAGTAAGTATATTTGATTTTCTTGTAGGGTTTCTATATTATAGAGGCATAAGACCAGTTTTCCAAAGATTGTTGTGAAATTGCATCTAAAATCAAGGCATGCAACCACACACTAGTCGTAGAAAAACATGCAAACTATAGTCTATAAAGAACTGTTGTGCTGCGTCTGCAGACAAGCGAAAAACATGAAACTGCTGTAATCATAGCAAAAGTTACAAAAACCAATTATTACATCCTTGTAAAAGCATTATAAAATTCCCAGCAATTGATTTGACTGAAAGAGGCCACATGACTAAATATTGTTGTGATATCCTACCTCCGCGGGATAAATATTATATTCTGCATTTCAAACATCATTCTAAGAACGACGAGAGTATACGTCATTGCAATAAATTTTAAAAGGTCTTCAGTTTCCTGCTGTCACCGTGTTGCAGTTGCCATGGATTTCATACCGTTGTCATTGTTACAAGAATAACAACATATGTTACTTCTTTGTCTTATTTTCAGTTGTCTCCAAGCAACCGCTAGTAGATTACTACGTCAAGATGACAATCAAAAATTTGTCCGGCAAAAAAATTATTCTCATCCCTGGTGATAATGATCCCGCCAGTGGAATGCCAATCAACGCTAATGTTATGGCCATGATCACAAAGGACTGCCCTGTTGTGGAACCAAACGTTCCGGCTTTGCAGTTTGCCGTTGTGGATGCCGAGACCAGAAAGCAGTTTATGTTGATAAACGGATCTCAGCTTATAACTCTAAGACCTGTTAGGAACAAAAATGTGAACCCCATCATTCTAGTCATTGGCAAGCCAAGTAAGTCTGGACTCGATAAAAAAATATATCAGTTAATTGTTTTCTGGCTAAAAATATTTTGACTACCTGACTGAGGTCTTCACATGGTAAAATGAATGGCGCGTGAGTGTTGAGACTTTTGTTTAGTTGTTTAGGCTACTACACAAGGAGAAAGTCTAAAACAAATCGTAATATCTTTACTACATGTACTGTGCATAGTGTTATAGTGTGAATTTAAGTAAACAAAGTCAAAAATGAAAGGCAAAACACAATACTTCCAGGTACATGCAATGTTAACTTAAAACATAATTCAAAGTTCAGTTAGATTAGCTGCTTTCAGGAACCAAGTCTTGGAAGACATGCCATGTTGTTAAAGTGCTCTTTTGCATATGAAACACTGTATAAAACGGGTGAAAGTTATGTTCTCAATCTTGACCTTTCTTGAAAAGTTGTTTTTAAATGTTTTTGCAGTGCCCAACCAGCAGTATTATCTCGTCCTTCGAATCGCAAACATGGCTGGTGATGACATTGTAGTCAAGCCTTCGGATGGAGATCCTGCCGGAGGTTTTATGATCCGTAAAAAAACGCTGGTTGTCATCACAAAGAAAGTTAAATCACCGCTTTCATGCAACTTTGAAGCTTTCTTGAAGGCCGACGAAACGAAGAAGCTCTTTATTAACTACAGATCGATGTTCGAGCTTAAACCCACCCCGACCAAATCTACGCCCGCTATCACTCTTACAGTGACTAAGAATCGTAAGTACTAAAAACATTCAACTTCAACAACTGAACTTGCGTACAGACTTGCGTTGGTGGTCAAACGGAGTCACACGTTTATCGCGCAAGTGTACGCAAGTTGCAAAAAAAAATCCATTCGAATGCTTCCGCGCGCTGCAATTCAGTACTAGAAGTAAACAACAAAAAACTGGAAACTTGCGTCTCCGTTTGGCCAGGGCTTTAAAGTTTGTTTGTAAATTAGTAATTAACTGCCATTTAGTTAACTAAGTTGTTGGAGCGGAAGACTGCATGGCGGGAGGTCGTTTTTCAAATACTGGCCGGACTATTACTCAGGTTATATTCCATGTGTAGATAAAGCGGGCGAAGCGATATGATAAATGGACTCACTGAGTAACAATGCCCAATGTCCAATTTTATTTATATTGTGATTTGCTAAGAACGTTTAGAAGGAATAGCGCTATGTGTATAAATGTTTCATTCAAAATAGGACTTAATCGACTTATACCTGTATTACAACGTACAAAGGTACGACTATTTTTGCTTACGACTGCCGCTTGCGACATGGACGATATGACTTGGGTCACATTTACACACGCACGACTTTGACGCAGCAATCGCAAGCATGGTTTAGAGGAAACAATTCGTGTTGTAAACATGTTCATGCGACAGTCGCAAGCAAAAATCGCACCGTCTTTAAATCGATATCCCAAAAGGAATCCATTGTAAAGCGTGGTACAGAACACGGGGGATCTCATATATAAAAGGCACGGGGGATGCTCGTCGGAAAACCCCTAAAGGCGACCAATATGGGTGTGGCTCAAGCTCTATTTGATCCGTAAAATATACCTTTCTAAAACAGACAGACAAATAACAGCTAACGATAAAACGGTGTCATCGAATGCTTTCATCTATTAATAGATTTTAAAAGCATTGTCGTCAATCTTTAGTTCTTCAGCGTGCAACCCTAAACGATACCTTGATGGCGTTCCGTCCTGAGTACCCTAAATGGTACCAAAAGCCATAATTTCGGAGACGATGAGCATCACCACCACTTTCATTTGGGAGTCCGCCCCTCCCCGGGTTACATAGTTCGTGTCCTGTCACATAATGATGTCGATATTCGATATTTGATGGTTATGACAAATGACTGGTATAGATGTCTCCTTTGGCTCCTTCTAACACCTTCCTCGAAAATTATCAAACGTTCTACCTGCGTTAAAAACATACTAGATGCTTAAAGATTGTTGTTTTCCTTTTCCTTTCAATAGCTTCTCCGGTGCAAATGTTCTTCCTCAGCATGCGCTTTGCAAACTATGGAAAACAAAGTGTTTTAATTACAACAAGTGACAAGGAACCTCCAGAAGGCTTCACGATCAAGCCAAGGACCATCGTGCAAATCACAAAGAACGTGACACACAGGAATGCAATCACTTTCTGGGCCAAAGCAGTGGATCACTCTTGTGTTCTGAACAATCAGCCTAGCTTGATAGTCATTCCTCAAGAAAAAGTTGGTGACTGGCAGGTTGTGAATCTTACTGATAAATGTAAGTAAGACGAGTTGAAGGAAAATACTTAACCCCTTGTCATCGTTCAAATTGTCCGACCCGATATCGAAACATTTCACATTTTGGATTTAGAGGCCCAAGTTCCAGCCCTGACCGGGTCATTGCATGTGTTGTGTTCTTGGGTAGGATACTTTACTCTCACAGTGCCTCTATTCAAATGATTATATGGGTCATTAGGTCTGAACGTTGCTAATAGTTTAAGCAACTACGACGGCAACGCCAGGGACAACGTCCATTAAACATTAAATATATATATATATATTTTTTACTTTAGAATATGGCGAATCTCTAGTTCCATTCAGTTTGTCTATTGGTATCCTCAGCTGAATATGTAAGGCAGCGTTAAAATCCAAAGAGAAACTTGAATTGGAATTTGGTCTTTTCGCGTTGTTGTTTTGCAGAGGACGACTAAGAGCACGTGCAGAGCTATTGTAGTTCTCATTAAACCTTTTTTTAGCGACGTTCTCATTGCCGTTGCCGTCGTGGTTTGCTTAAACTCCCTAGTGACTGGTAGGAAACGCAAAACTACCCTAAGACCCAGGGATAAAGAAAGTCAAATGGGTACAGCTGCTGCTGTCAATGTTAAAGTTATGTGTCAATTATGATGTACTATGATGTATTGTTTGTTTAGATGTTCCACCAGTGTTTCCGCCACCTTCTCAATTGTTCAGTGTCCTGCTGCAAGTCACAAACAACGCGGGCGTGCAGATAACTCTGGTATCCAACGACGCCAAACCACTGAATGGTGAAACCATGCTGCCGAGCAGCATGTTGACCGTCAACAAGCTCACCGCACACATGAAGCCCATCAAATTATTTGCTGTGGAGTCTGCAACGGAAAAACGTCTGCTGATAAATGGCATGGACAGTGTCAGTGTATCACCAAGCACAAAACAGATTATGATGCCTTTGGTCATATCAGGTAGTAAATAATCTGAGTAATTAATGAACACTATTTCATGGGATATAGGCACATTTTATTGGTCATCCCCAACACACAGTCTTGTGTTATATTATATGCTGTCTTAGTATTTTCCTGTAGGGAAGGTACCACAGTATTGAAAATCACATAGGCACACGTGACTTACACCGATCCCATCAGGCGTCTGTGTGATTTGACTGACTGAACCCTAGGCAAAGTGACGCATTCTTTTGGACACGCTTACGTAAAATCCTACCGAATGCTCAATAAACCACGCGGAATGTTGGAAGAACAGGAAAAAATCACCAAATGGCGGGTTTATTAGGCAAAAAAAAATTGTACAAATACACAAGTGGCACAGTAAGCTTGGTGGACAGTTTGTCAATTGATTGAATTGATTGTATTTTTTTTTCAACAGATGGTACAGGGAAAAACCAGGTAAAATGTTATTTTACGTTGTACATTTTGCTGCTATTGTTTCCTTTTTAACTTCTATCGCAGCTTATTTTTGCACAGGAAACGAGCAACAAACTAAATTCGAAAATATATACCAGCGTTTTAATGAAATTGTAGTAATTTATGCACCGACCACACGCGTTTGACCTCAAGAGAGAATTTCTTGTGTTACTCGTTGCGACAACAGTAACAACATCGTTAACAGTTTTTTGAACATGTTTAAACGAATCGGTGCCAAACATAAAAATATATCCCATAAAATTATTGTTAAGTAATTCCTCCCTATTTCGTCATTTCTCGAGCATTGTTCTACAAAATGAAACCATCATTGTCAGGTTTCGGATAAGACGTTGAACTATTCACAATCATGTGATAAATCAATGACCAATGACTCTTTTAAACTCGTGACTTTATAGTTTGAAGCTCGTCTTCAACCTTCTCGCTTCTGCTTTTCGTGCATTTTTCAGTACTTGCTTTGTGACGACCTGCTCACTTACCGCTAGGGGTGAAATGATTTTAAAATGGCGGAGGGTCTACACAGAGGCCAGGCCCTCACTAAAACCGAAGATCTAACGATCGAGTTTGGTTACTTTTATCTTAGCAATGCCCCCACTGTCTCCAAGTCAATACTGGTCTTTCTTCGTGATATCAAACGGTATCATCCCTGGTAAGGCGGCTTTTAAGGTGAACGGTAACTCCCAGACTGTAGACGGAGGTCTCCTCTTGGATGGCACGTCAGGCTACCTCAGCTCTCATTTGGGTGGCCAGGATGCACTAACGAATCCAGGAAATTTCCTGGACGGATTTGCGTTTGGCTTGAAGCTGAAGCTCCCCGCAGCAGTGTTGCAGTATGACAACCCCAGGTACATTCTGGATACTGGAGAAAAGAGCGTCAATTCGCCCGGAGTTTCGTTTTACCTGTTGAATAAGAAAATGGTTATGGAGTTAGCGACATACGACACTCGTTGGAAGGTAAGCATCTGTTCAAGATCGTTTTAGTTGCTTGTTACTAAAGAAAGACTGAGAACACAGCCGCCTGCTAGATCAGCTGGTTGGGCGCCGTACTGCAGAGCGGGAGGTCGCGGGTTCGAAACCCGCCGGACCAACCAGGGTCTTAAATTACTGGTAATATAATGCTGGCTGTGTTCAACACCTTGTCTTAGTTCAGATGATCGCGTCATTGGGCAGTGACGTTAAGCCGTTGGCCTAGTCTTCTTCATCCTACATGTCAATTGGAAGGACGTAAAAGAACCCACGACACTGTTCGAAAGAGTATAGGGCACGAAATTCCGGTGTCGTGGTCAAACTATGAATGTGTTGTCCGTCTGTTGCTCGAGATATTAGCTGATTCAGCTACTCTGTAAATCCGAGGTTAAATAAACATGATGTACATAGCCATGTCACATTAAAACAATGTCTAGCTATAGTGATGATTTTCTTCGTTTTCATCCCTGTCTACTCTTTCTCTACCATACAAATGCGTGATCTTCGTGACTATCGTTTCTAATTGTCGCTGTGTGACTTTGTTCAGGCTGAAACAGACGTGATCACAGACCAGTGGTTTTATCTAATCACAACATGGCGGATGAAAACCGGCCTCGCCATGTACATCAACGGCAAGCAACAGGCGCAGGACAAGGGAGGGGTGGGTGTGCAGAACATGAAGGACTGGAAACAACAGGATAACTTCTGTCTTGGACGTAACGTCGGAGGGAACGGACAGTTCTTTGCAAATTTCTACATCGCGTCCTTTGTGGTTTTCAACAGCTATCTAGAAGCACAAACCGCGTATTCTGTTTACAAGTACTACAACAATGACGGTGAGATTTTCTTTATAGTCAGCCTTTTTCGTTTTGTGGAGAAATGATGACCGTTGGATGTGTAATATACCTTTGGCACCACAGCTTAAAATGTTAGAAGGATTTTAGTTCGACAGGGTTTATATTTACAGGGTTGTGTGTAAAGAGAGTTCGTCTAGTGTGATCATCCGGGTGAGGGACGGACGCTCTGCTGTGAGCTACAGAAGAAGAAGACTTGCACGATCTGACAAACGTCCCGCATACTCCTTGATACAGAAATTAATAGTGGTCCAGATAAAAATTTAAAAGACAAAAGTTAACACACACAATACAAACTTGACCGCATTGCACCTATTAATCATTTCTTTCTATCCGCAGTCGCCATTCAACCTTCCAAGTTGTACTACATTACCCTTTATGTAAACAACACGGAACCAGAAGACGTTCTTCTCGCCGCAAGCGACAGTCAACCAGCCAGCGGCTTCACTATGAAGGGTAAAACATGTAACAGGATTGTGAAGAAGCTTAGGAGCCCGTCTGCCGTGAAGTTCCGAGTATGGGGCGTGACAACTAATAAGCCGTTCTTGGTGAATGGCGAAAGAGAGATATCGGTTGTTCCCAGTGATTATGAGCAGGGTACGACAGAGGTCTCGATCAGCCTGGTAAAACCTGGGGGTGAGTTTGCTGTTTATGTTTCAAAAGACATCTCCTACGTTTCGCACCTTTCGTTTGCGAAATACAGTCATGACTCGTCAGGAGAACTCAAGCTTGCTTCAATTGAACAAAACATACTCCAAAATCAAAATATCTCGTTAGCAAAATAGGATATTAATTTATTTCACAGAAACGTCTGAGAAATAACTCGGTAGTGGTCGACAGCAAGGAACAGGTTACTTCTTACACGTAGATGTTCAACTTTTGGTGGTTAATTAACAACTTGGTCAAGAATGGCCAAGCGGAAAGCTTGTGTAATTCGTGTCCTCTTTTAACTCTCGCCTTTTTCTTTAGATGACTTATCCCCTCCCCCAAGATTCCATATGTCGTTCCTGGTGGAGAACCAAGCGGGAGTGGCCTTAAGGGTGCTCACAAGCGACAATGACCCACCCGATGGCTTCAAACTGGAGCCAGAGCACACGAGTATCATCACAAAAGAGGTCAGCAACCCAACTGACATGTCCATCCATGCAGTTGTACCCGGGGAAGAGAAGACATTACTTGTTAATGGACATCCGAGAATTATGGTTGCACCCAGCAAGGCGACTGGGGATCCGATTGTGTTAAAAATTACAGGTCCAGGAGGTAAGGGTTTTGTTTTATCACCGTGTTATTAATTTCACTTGTATTCAATATTAAATGGGGCTAGGCCACAGTATTATAACCAGTTTTGACCTTGTGATACCCGGGGGAGATTGCTAAAAAGGTGGCGTGGGTGAAAGGAATCCCTAAGAGGTACCAGAATCTCGTTTTGTGTACGTGGCTCGAATTCATTTCCACCCTAAGAGGTTTTCACCCTAATTTAATTACAAAGTACAGTGCGTAGAAGATTGTAGATTTTCTCGTTGAAATCTCTCACAGTCAGTAGGCACGTATAGTTCTTGATAAATGCTGGTATTCTTTCAGGACAAGCAGCCCCAGATGGTGGTATTGTGGTTAATACTCCTCCAGGTGAGCCTTACTCTGTGTATTGTATGGTTTTGATGATTAATTCACATGCTTCAGTTGGCTTAGAAAGTTCCATTGAAGTTTGGACGTTTGTATTAATATTAAGATTAAGTCATGGCATAAACCTGGTTTAAACCTGGTTTACACCAATAGCAATACTTGCTACACGGCATCTAAACACAGTCTACATGAACAATGGTTCAATATTAATGAATTTATATGGCGCATTTACCTTGTGTATATGTTCGGGTCCCTCTCAACCAGTGTGCATTGCGGTCGTGTGTTATTGTTTTGATTCGGGAAACGCGGCAGCCGCCATTTTGAATCGAGGAATGTGTCAGGACAAAAATGAAAAGTGTAAACGTGTACGGTTCCTTGGTTGCAGAAATTAGCGTGGATGCAGTTCCCGAAGGGCACACAGTGAGTATTTTCTCCAGTTTGAATGAATTTTGTCGCATTTATGGGTCATTTAAGCTTGTATTCGAGGTCAGATCGAGTCAGCGAAAAGTTTTTTTCAAGGTCAGGAAATGTCAAGGAGTTTGTTATCTGATCAAGGAAACTCTAAATTTCTTGCGAAGGTCAGGGAAGTTTTGTTTTCATTAGGTGTGGCAACCATACATGGACTTGTTCTACAGGAAGACACACATATAAATATAAACATCTCTTTGCCAGACTTTGTCGTTTATAATTTATAGTGTATCGGTGCTTTCAGTCCGCAAGAGCAAGCGGTTCATTCAGAAGTCTCTTTCGCCTTGTTTTATCTCAATCAACAGTCAAACTATTGACCCCACCACTCCAGCAAAACAAAAAGCTATTCCTTTATTCGAAAATTTGGAATATTTCCTTCCAAACGAACTTGTAAATTTTTAGCAAGTTTCCCGATAAAAATACAATATGTTCAAATCTCTTGTAGGCTATTTTTAGAGCAAGAAAATCGAATTTCAGTCAAGCTATTGACAGTATAGAAAAGACAGCTTCCTTTTATCCTAATTGCAGGTGGTCCTAATCCTGAAGACTCACCTGGAAATGGTGTGATTGTGGGGGTGTGCAGACCCATGCAAACATCAGAGGAAGAGCAATGTTGTACAAAATGAGTCATATCTCTATTCAACTGCTCCACAATACCACAAAATCCCGGTTAAAAGCCCTGGGTTATTTTATACAACTTCGTAAGGGGTTTTGGATGGGCTTATATGCTGTGGGGCTTATATCCTTGTTTGGGGGTATAATCGGAATAAAAAAAGTGTTTCAGAATGAGCTGCAACAAGTTGATGCAGCAATAATAATATAATTTTATACCAATTAGAGGCTCTCTCACTGAGAAGTGATTTTCAGAAAGGTCCTGGGAAAAAAATAATAATTATGTTTTCCATTTGCTGGTCTTTAATAATCCTTCTGCAAGTCTATCAATGTAACAAATTTTAAGTGGAAGAAAATGGAAGAAAAAAAAATTATTATAAGCTATAGTTACAAGCTATAGCCCCCCTGCTCATAAAATATATATTTTTTGGTAGCAGGAAAATGGGCCAATTACGGGGGGAGGGGGAGGGCTATAGCTTATAACTGGTGGGGGCTTACCCGCTAGCTGCCGATGGACAATATTTGGGTTTTCGACGTTCGTGGTTTCACAGTGGAAACTGTACTTTGGGACACATCCATTAGCAAAAAATATTAACAGTCATATACTGTCTAGTGTAGTCCGAGTCACATAACCTGTGGCTTTTGCTGTCGCTCAATACGCAAGGATATGTTATAGAGAAAATTATGTTTTTGAGAAGTTCAATTTCTTACACTGATTGTTGTTGTAAAGTTTCAATTGTTGAGGAACCTCAATATCTTTTAGCTTGAATGGTGTAATGATTTATAATGGAAATGAGAAATGTTACTTTTTTGTGGAAAAATGAAAATGGTGTATGAAGATGGTGTACATACAAACTTGTATAACCTGAATCCATATTTTAACACCTGTTCGAAGGGTGGATAACGCTATCCACCGGATAAATCACTATCCAGTGGATAGCATAGTTTATTTTGTTAACACTTATCCACTGGATAGTGATTTATCTGGTGGATAGTGTTATCCACCCTTCGAACAACCAGCCCCAGATTGTGATTATATGTTTTTCCTTAAATCTTGAAAGCTTGGCTTTGACCATTCCCACATGGCTATTGTTGGAGCCAGAATCTGGGGATTGGTGGGACTTACTTCAATAGGCGAGCAATGGTGTCTTAATTATTTACTCTTTTGGGTAGTATTTTGGAGCAGAGGGCAACCTACATGTAGGCTCGATTACCAGCCGCTGTTCGGGAAAATGAGCCCATACTCATTCCCCAAAGGGGAGGAACGAAGACCAGACTCGAGAGAGCGGCGGAAATTGAGCCTAAGGGCAACCCAGTATTTTTAAGTTTTCTATTCTTTCTCTGGGACAACATAACAATAATTATTATTTTGATATGTTACTATAAGCTCTCTTGAATCAACCCTCTATGTCTCAAAAGACATGGACGTCGTGATCCAAGGCTGGTTGGATAACACAGGCCAGAAATATCGAACTTGAAAGTACTCAATGAGAGAAATAAACAAATTACAAGTGTTATCATATAGCTAAAGTTACTCCACTGGGATTGATTGTTTTCTACAATTTCAGTGCATGCACCCAATAGACCAATTTCGATATATTAAAATTCTAACTTGGCTCCGAGGCTTAGGGAATAAAACAAAATAAATGATTTATTCATCCCTCAACCTCGATGTGATTTCTTGTCGATTTCTTTTGTTTATTCCCCTAAGCCTCGGAGCCAAGTTAGAATTTTAATATATCGAAATTGGTCTATTCTTTCATTGCAAAAGCTGTTGCATACCAATAAAAAGCAACAAAAATATCTTGACATTGGTGATTACATCTTAAATCTGGGTTACATATCCATTTTGCGTGAGTGAACACATTTACTTGTTTATAGTTTATTTATTTATTTACACAATTCGCCAATGGCGGGTAAATAGACAATAGGACATTACGTCCCTTGCTAGGCCTAGTTCATATAAGATATGTGTTTGTCTCACTATAATTTTTGATTTTCTGCAAACTTATCATAATATTTATGACTGGTGTCAACATCTGATCAGGACATGTAAACATATGCACCTTTTTATGTTTCTTCTAAAAAACAACCTTTCTGAGGAGTCTTCCATATCCCCATTTATAAAGGAGTCTCCAGTGGAGAGCAAATAAAGGGTTGATATATAGCTGAGAGACTATTGGATAATTGAAATATTGTTCTTGTCACCAACCTCAGTCCATTGCATGCTGTCAAAAATATATAATCAATATCTCTGCTTATAGCATGATGTGGGTTTACATTTAAATCCCATTAAAAAATACAGCAACAATATTATTTTATTATTTTTTTAGTTATTTTCAATGTCCCATGCACTCACTAATCAATCATTAATATACACGCTTACGCCCTAAGCATGAAAGCGAGGCCTAAGAGCGAACTTTAAAAGAGTGGAAACATAGCTGAAGAAACAACATCAAGTGATTTAGAGGTTGTAAAATTAACCCTGGAAGTTGTTATTGAAGACTCCATTGGCCTTTCCATCAAGAATTCAGTTGTGTACATTTCAGCCAAAACTTTGCTTTTATTTTCTATAAATGCTTCAGGAATATTTTAATTTTGCAACCTCTAAATCGCTCAATGTTATTTCTACAGCCATGTTTCCACTCTTTTAAAGTTCGCGGGGAATCTTGTGGCCCTTATGCATCAATCAATTTCAGCTGTTACCATCCCCCCCGGGCCGACCCCCGGGGATTCGTATATTTTTTTTCGTGGGACTACAAATTTCCTGCCCCGGGACACAGGGCCTTACAAATCCCCGGGGTATGTCCGGGGGAGGGGGGTGGTGACAACTGGAATTGATCGATGCATTAGGCCTCGCTTTTTCATACTTAGAGCGTAAGCGTGTATGGATTAGCATTCTTAGAAGGCATAACATACATGTATAAAAGTGAACAATAATGTTTACTGGCACAAGGTAAGCTTATAAAATATTCATTGCCTTGATCCTTGACCAAGCAGAACACACTGTGATAGGCAACTACAAATGACTCTGGCCATGTTTGAGATTCCTTTATTCAAACGACTGAAAAAATTATTATGAAGCATCTCGCTACCTTCAGTCGACAACAGGGTAAAATTTACATGTACTGAACCTGAACCGTGTTTATAGACTGGAAAATCGATCTCTGACCTAACAAAAAATAGACAGAAATCAATAAATTAAAATAAAAGAACACAAAAGGTCGTGAACACTTAGAACTAGTCGTAAAACAAACGTTAACACAATATTATCATTATTTTTCAATGAGTTAAATAGTAGTGGCCTGTTCCTTGTATTTTGGCTACAACAAATAAGCTAGCTTTAATATTTTAAGCTAAATTAATACGATAACTAATTCAGACAGAGTTAAAACAAATTATCAACGCTGACTCACTACTTCGAGCAGATCTCTTTGGCGTGTATATTGTGGCTACTGCTGCTATCGTATTCTCCCATCTGGACGACCATTTCCTGTGTAGCAACAGCTCGGCGAACTCGCTGTTTATAGAAAGACCTCATAGTGCAGCATAGTCAGGGGCACCCAACGGATCATTTCGGTGAAATATCTATTCGAAAGGCCTATAATCGCCTCGGATATTCGGTTAGGGAAATGTCAGCTCGAACTTTCGTAATATGGGAAAATTAATGCCTTTGTTTTCGGAGAGATAAAAATGTCGTTTTGGTACAAAAAACGGTCAGCTAGGATTTTCGGAAAGGCAAATTCAGCTCATAAATTCGGGTAATAAGATTTCAATCCCTAAAATTTTCTGAAGTTTGAAAGTTCAGCTAACGTATCCGAACAGATACATTTTTCTTAGCGTTTAAAAATAAGCCATTAAACTGTACAAAAGCACAGTTATAACGTAAAAACGACGTTCTGACACCTACAGGAAAATGTTGTCGTTGGGTGCCCCTGCATAGTGAGATCCGCGAAACTCAATTCTGCTGTCCACTGCTGATTCCAGAGGTAAAAAGTGTTCTCCTTTAACAATATCGACTTCGCCTTTTCATTTTTAGACGGCCTGTTGCGCTTCGACGGCGAATGCGGCATGTTTTCGAACAAGGAAGGTCTACAAGTCCCAAGTCGCTTTGGCGGCCATCTTTTCGCTTATATCGAAAATGGCGGCTCAAGCGATTCACGACCGCAATGCACTCTGGTTGAGAGGGACCCTTTAACAATTGAATTCAGGGTTGAGATCGGACGTCAGTATGTGAAAGCACCTAAATGGCAGCCGCTATCACCCTGACCACCCATCCCATGAATGAATGTGAGCAGGCCAGACCACAACACCGAGGACTACGTCCTTACTCTTTTCGAACAGTGATGTGGATTATTCTACGTCCCCTACTAATTTAGTCCGAGGAGGTGTAGGAGACAAGGACAACAAGCTTAACCTTAATGTCATGATAATGTGATCTCATCTCTGCTGAGACAAGGGCGTTGAGCGCAGCCCAGCATGATCTTACCAGTTGAACAATTAGATCATCTGTGAAGTTGTAATAATACAATTTATTTAGCCTACGGAGACTAACGTTTAAACAATCCAGGTCTAGCGTTTAAATAATCGGCTCTTATCGTTTTCCATAGAATCAAGTATCTACTTCTGGAGGCTAAAATCTATCACCCCACAAGGGTTCATAGAGGGCAATCCTGCCTTCAGAGTACACGGGAAAGTCCAGGCAAGCGACGGAGGCGTGTCATTTGATGGAGAGTCAGGATTCCTTACCACTGATATGAGCGGTACTGACTGTGTGATGGACCCTGCTCTTTGTACCAAGGGGCTGTCAATTGGTATGAGTCTGAAGTTCGACCAATCAGCAAAGGACTACAAAGAGCCAAAATATTTGATTGACACGGGCGCTCAAAGCTCACAGACTCGTGGTGTGTCGATGTTTGTTAAAGATGGTAAAATATTTTTCACGTTGGCGATTTCCCAAAAGGTTTGGGAGGTAAGGAAGAAACAATTTGAAATATAACTATGTTAAATTTTATAATTTGCTTGGACTTTTTTGGTAAAGTGGCAATTTACTGCACAAAACGAAATCGTGCATGTTGTGTATATATTTTTTCTCCTAATTCAATCTGAACAAGCTAGTTCATAAAGTGTATATTTGTATTAGAATTATGGTTCTTTTGAAACTTTGCCGATAAATAAATACATCCATCCTCGGCAAACGCGCGCTTCAATAATAGCTGAACACATTGACACACATGCATTTTTCAAGTCACTTTTATAGACGTTTAATCAAGGTAACGAAGGGAACCAATTAAAAAGGTCATTTTTCCATCATGGACCAGTTTGCCATATAATGCCTGACGCTGCCACCAATTCGTACGATAATGATTATTTTCTCAGGTATCAGCTCCGTTGATATTTGACAACTGGTTCTACCTGACTGGCACATGGAGCGAAGTGGAAGGCTTATCCCTGTATGAAAACGACTTGCTTCAAGCTACAGACGCTCTAGGAAAGCAAGAGCCGGCACGACCAACAAACGCCGCACAAACAAACTTCTGTATTGGTGGAAGAGTTCCGAATGTGTTTGGCTCCGACTTTGCAAAGTTTTCCGTGAAAACGCTGGCTGTTTTTGACGAGAGCATCCCCTCTGCGCACGCAGGCAGTGTGGCTGCCTTCTATAGAGATTATGATGGATCAGGTGAGTGATCAACATTGAAATTCCTCTTACAATATAAATACAGTCATGAGCAGAGAGGCGATGAATAAAGAAAGTCGTCAACGAGTGTTCTTCCCAGCCAGGGTACATTCTAGTTTGTATCAAGAGGCACAGTGGCCTAATGGCTTCCGGATCAAGCAGCCCGGGTTCTGGCGCTGTCCGGGCATTGTGTTGTGTTTTGGGCAAGACGAGCTTGGGACTAAATGAAAGAATGAATCTTTGTTAAATACATTTGTGGGGATTTTTGTGGATTCTCTGCATTTGTCGTGGTGGCCTAATAGTTAGACTCAAGATCGAGCTGAGCGATTCGGGTTCTAGCCCTAGCTAGCCCTGGCCGGGATCACTCTGTTGTGTTCTTGGGCAAGGCATTTAACTCTCAGTGCCTCTCTTCAACCAGGAGTATAAATGGGTATCGGCGACAAAATGCTTGCGGTAACCTGCGATAGACTAGTATCCCATCCAGGGGAGTAGCAATACTCCTAGTCGGCTTCATGCTACGGAAACCGGGATAGGCTCCAGCAATGTGGGCCAGTTTGGCGAGAACGAAAATCATTCACGCACAAGATGATTTTGAATCTCTTGCACATATTAAAACCTAACCTGCGAATACAACCGTCTTCCATCGCGCGCTGCTTACGATGCAAGCGGCGCGCGATGGAAGTCGCGGCCGTATTCGCAGGCTAATTAAAACCAGGCCATCTTGTTAATACCAACGAAAAATTAACCATTAGTTTTATCGATCTTTGCCTTTTTCAGGAGCCGCGGCGAAATTTTATATCGTCCTGGAAGTGACAAACCTTTCGAAAAAGAAGCTTACTCTGTTGTCCTCAGATAACTATCCGTCACAAGGCTTCACGATCAACGCCGGTTCTGTAGTTAAGATCAAGAAGGCTGTATCTAGGCCCTCAGCGGTTATCTTCCTTGCACGAGACTATACTACTAAGCAATCTTTGTTTTTGAGTGGTAAAGAGAGCATGTCTGTTACTCCTACCAAATCACCTCTACAAGTAGTGCCAGTACAAATAACACAACAAGGTTAGTTTGTGCTAAATTTCAATTTTTTCTTTGATAGAGCGGTTTTCAATTGAGTGTGGAAAGTAATCGCGGAATTTTGGTTTTGCTTTACTACGCTCTGAGCTCTCATTGGTTCATTGCGTTGTTTACGTTTGCTGTGATTGGTCATTATAATCGGTTTGGTTTTGGTTTTACGACACTCAATTGAAAACCGCTCTATCTTTTGTAGTCGTATATATATTAGGCTGGTTTGTGCAGTGTACGTTTATATGCAAGTGTACGTTTATATACAAGTGTTTCTATAGGAATTTGATGTCAAATATTATCCCTAAAATGTATATTTGTGTATATGCAGTCTGCATATTTAAGACTTCGTGTAGCTGAGCTAGATAGCGTGCACTCCCGTTTTTAACTATCCATATATTATCTGTGGATTTTTTCGCTCACTTTGACTCAGTCACTGAGAGAGATACGGACAAGTGTACGAGGAAACAAATCTAATGATCTAAGCGATTATGAGAGTGTTATAATTTATAAAATCTCGTTCCTTTACCAATCACAGGGCAGCCCGGTGTCGGATCCTATAATCCCAGCAGGTGAGTTCCGATGTTGCTTTGTCATCTAAGTCTTAGCCATGTGCCTAGCATAATAATCTTCGGGATATTTGGATTTTAGTCAGGACAATTTTTTTCCTGATAATTTATGATCAGGACCTTGATTCTCATAACTGGTATTGATTTTCCGCTAGAAACGACATTTACACCTTTAAACATGATATAAGACATATAACTTTAAATATTTGAATGTAATACAACAACAGCAACTTTATTTTAAGTGTCGTCTTCTAGAAGACCATGGTCCACTATTCTTTCTTTATTTTTCTTTGTTAGCTGGGGCAGTGGAAGAGTCGAGTGTTTCAGGTAAATTATTAATAGTATTAAATTTGTTGCCTTCCTTTATAAGAACAATAACTCCTGTTGCCTTTTTCATCTTGAAAACAGGTATAGTTTAAGGTTAAGGCGACATATTTGCTTTGATTGGCTTGATCACATTGTACGAGTTTTATGAACCAATCACAAACCTCAACAAACACTGAAGAAGCACTCAAATATTTGCTCTCATTTCGCAGCACCCCCAGTCAACCCGTCCCATTCATGGATCCTCTCAGCAATGAACGACAAACAAGTTCCGGCAACCCGCCCTTGACGATCCACGGAAGTTTACAACCTATCCTGGGAGGATCAAGTTTCGATGGTACCCAGAGCTCCTTGAGCGGACAGCTGCCTGGCACAGCTTGTGTGATTGATCCAGACATGTGTATTAGTGGCTTTGCTGTAGGAGCGAAACTGCGATTTAGTGACCAGTCGCTGACGTCCAACGCGCCTCAGTATGTGATTGATACTGGTGCTAGCGCCAATAACAAGGGCGTCAGCGTGTTTCTGCAGCTCAACTCACTCTACTTCAAGATTGTTACCTCAAATGCGGTTTATCAGGTAAAGTTGTTAGTCTAAGAGTGGTTTAATGTCGCATAACAGCAAATCCTGTAAGATTTATTTCCGGTAGGATCTGCGTACACCGGTACATTTAGCATGAAATTTAACTCTCGTTTAACACAGGGGTGGTTTACAGTAAACGTTTTGATTGAGACACATGAATTATTCCGTTACAAGCGGAATTCGTGATATCCAACTCTTACACGTAGCAAGAGGCAAGTTTTTGGACTATCGTTGCACGTTTCAACGTAGCAGTTCTTTGTTTACTCCTCATTGTACCTTTACAGGCCTCTATCCCCGTTTACGCCAATAAATGGTTCTACGTCTTGGGAGACTTCAGCAGAAAAACTGGGCTCCAGGTCTATTCTGATGGCGAGCTAGCGGACGGGGATGTACTGGGAACGGCCGGAAATCACGCGACTTCTGCAAATCCCCAGAACTTCTTCGTGGGCAGCAGTGTCACTCAAGGCGCGCACGCCAGTTTTCAATTGGCTTCCATCTCCACCTTCAAAGGAGTATTGTCTCGGAAAACGATTTCTCACATATACAGTTACTTCTGGAGACAAGGTAGGTGTCCTTTGACCCACTGTCAACAGTTGTGTCACGATATCTAGGTCGTTGTTTACAGCTTGTTTACCCCGCCATAATTTGCCGCATTCATGACATGCCCAGCCTCCAGTTGTTTCCCGCCATAATTTCCCGCGTTTGTTTTCCACTTGTTTCCCGCCACTATTTGTCGCGTTTGTCACAGCTTCCAAAACTCAACATGAGATGACTGTCATATAATGCTTTCTAGTGTTAGAAAGTAAATTTACACTCTTGATTTGATTATCACTCGTTGAATAGTTCACATATATTCCTCGAAAACATCATTGTATGTATTTTATTGTATAGTCTCAAGTTTTTATTTCCAAAAGTCCATGTGACGTGAATTAGAATGTTTGAAAAATAATTTAAAATATATTATTAGCACAGTAAACAGTTGAATGTAGACAATAAGGCGTTTATCAGTTGCAAGTTACTAAATAACAAACCGAATATTTGGTAATTTGCTTTGTAGGATCTGAAGGAGAAGGCAAGAAATATTTCATGGTGTTGAAAGTTACCAACAGTATTGGACAAGACGCACTAATGTTTTCCAGCGACAACCAAGCGCCTAACGGCATGTTAGTGAAAAAAGGCTCGTTCTTGACAATTGTGAAGACTATGGTATCCAAATGGCCTGTCAACTTCATCGCCATGGACAGGTCTACCAAAGCTAGATTGTTCCTTAATAACCTCGCTAAATTTAAAGTTGAACCGTCACACTCACAAGAGCAAGTCGTGGAAGTCACGCTTACACCGTCAGGTAAATGCTTGCGTTTTAGGCAGTCACGTGCGTTGCCAGTAGTCACGCATTTCGTCTCTACTCACACACTTGCCACACGGTTTATGCAGTCAAACATGAATCAAACAGCAAGCAGCTTGCCATGAGTAACAGAATCGTCACGCAAACACGTGCTCAGAATGCTCACAAAAATGATTTAAATTTTAGCCCCATGCAATCCGTTTTAATCTTGTCAAATTTTGACCATCCGTACTCCTGTTTGACTTCCAAGAACGTTGTATTATTTATGTATATATTCTCTGTGGGTTTAACAGGTTTTACTTGCTTCAATACCAGTTTGTGTGCAAAGGAGAAAAGGATAACGCCGATAGGTGTACACAAAAGTCCGACTTGAATGTGTTTTTGATTATTGTTTCTTTAGGAGAAAACAACGATGACGCGGGAAAAATTTCACCTTCAGCCGTCGTCTCAGGTTTGCATTTTTGTTTTGTTAAATTCCTCTCTGTTAAGTAATGTATGTTGTATTTTGTTGCATCGCTTACCAATGAAATTTTTTTCTTCATTCAGCTAGTCCAGTGAGCCCCTTTCACTCGTGGTCGTTCGTTTTCAAAACACACGACAAGATCGTTGGATCTCCACCTCTTAACCTGTTTGGACAAACGGCCATTCAAAACAACGGCATGTTATTTGACGGCGCCGGTACATTTGCCACAGCCTCTCTATCAAAAAGCGACTGCTTGCAGGACCCGGGGCAGTGCGTGAATGGATTTTCCATGGGAGCCAAGCTGAAGTTTGACGAAGCCGACATGTCGTACAACATGCCCAAGTACATTGTTGACAGTGGAGCTCGCAGTCTGACCACGCGTGGGGTGTCTGCGTATATTGTGAATGGTAACCTGTTCTTTGAATTGGCCACCGCGAAAAAGGCTTGGAAGGTATGTAAGATACGGCAGGGCGAGTATCTGATAAATTACATGATTTGTTTTTTGAGTTGTCTTTCATGTAATAGATAGTGTTGTTTCATCCGATTTCCAAACACCGAGAAGAGAGTTGAAAAGACGAAATTCGAAATCTGATGAAACACACTCTCGAGCGCAAAGGGCTAAGATAATGCTACTTTTCGCTACGGCTACTTTTATCAATTTCAAATTTAATCTGGCCGTTTTCCGTAGAATGGTGAATATTGTCAATATTATTCTTTGTCTCTTGTCCTACTCCTAGTCGCTTCATACAACTGAACCCAACGCCACTGATGAGCTACATGGCTCTTCCGATCCATTGGATTGGAAAAGACATTAACCATTTTTGTCTTCGACACGCGTTTAGGTCCAGACAAAAATCTCGCCCGATGTTTGGTGCTATGCTAGCATGACATGGAGAAACGATGTCGGTCTCAAGCTCTACCTAGACGGTGCTGAAGTGGTGACCGATGCCCAGGGCAAAGAA
This sequence comes from Desmophyllum pertusum, assembly GCA_029204205.1. Classification (NCBI taxonomy): domain Eukaryota; kingdom Metazoa; phylum Cnidaria; class Anthozoa; order Scleractinia; family Caryophylliidae; genus Desmophyllum; species Desmophyllum pertusum. The sequence goes on along the minus strand of MU826827.1, from coordinate 3,648,939 downwards.
ATCGATCTTCAGCTCAACGCCAACAAGCCAAACTTGTGCTTCGGACGTGATGTGCAAGGAGCGGGCCACTATGCCAAGTTTTCCATTGGATCGTTTTCTTCCTTCAACACGTTTTTGTCTCCATCGATCATGCGCAATGTGTACACTTTCTATTTTAGAAGTGGTAAGTGTTAGTGTTGTCGTAATTGATTCAGTTGTTGAACTTGCGCTATACTGAAGATCGTTAATCGCTGGAACTATTACATCCTTTCTTCTCTGACACCGGTCTATTAAACTGGGATCAGTGGCTATTTTCTCGTAAACTCCTGAAACTCAAATGTATAACTTGTATTGTTGTTTTTGTTTTTAGGCATGTTTGATTCATCAGCTTCCAATACAATTAAACTGAGAGTGAAGAACACGTTCGACAAAGATGTGCAACTCATGTCAAGCGATAAACAACCAGCCCAGGGTATTCAGGTAGAGTGCTACTGTTTCATCGCTAGCTGTGATTTATCTCTAATTTCTCTTCACAATGCTATGACACGGTTAGGGCACCATTGGCCTAATAGTTAGTGCGTTGGACACTCGAGTGGTCCAAGTTCAAGGGCTGGCTGGGGTCATTGTGTTGTGTTCTTGAGTAAGATACTTTCCGTTCACACAGTGCCTTTCAGCATCCCATCCAGCAACTAATAGTCAACGTTTTGTATACTCCGGATCTTTGGTAGAGAGAGACACTCTGGGAGGCACTGTGATATTAAAGTGTATGTCTTGCCCAAGAATACAACACAATAATCCTGGCCAGCACTCGAACCGCTTTTAAAATCCAACGTGCGCAACCATTAGGCCACCGCGTCTCCTACAGTTGTGAAGAATGCTCACATCTATATTTGAGTCTGTACATATGCACAGTTTAGTCCATGCCCTTTCTTCTCTGACAGATACTCAAAAAATACACCACGGAAATCCGCAAAGACGTGTCAGTTGGTCAAGCGGTCACTTTCAACGCCAAGACCGCGGATCTTAACCTGCTGATGAATAATCAAGACAAGCTCACTATTTCACCGGCGCTGACTCGTCAGGGCCCGTTTGCTGTGGTCATCTCCAAGGACAAGATAGCAGGCGACGGAGGTAAGAAGAGCGATCAGCAATTATTTATCCTTACTTTGCCAGTACCTTGTCTAGCAGATGGGTGAGGATAATTACAATTAAAACGACTGAAGCGTTTCGCTTAAAAGGATACTATCACGGGAATGATTTAAATTCTACCTTTTTGGTCAAAACGGTGCAATAATTATGACTAAGTGTTCGTGCATCGCTAGTCTGTGAAGACCAAGACTTCGTTTTATGCAGTTGATTAGTCCCTATGTGTCCGAATGTGACTGTAGACGCCAATCCGGGCACGGAAATAACGGCAATGTAAGGCACATGTGGTCTGTTGCTATTGTTGAGGCACTGGCTGATCTGGCTTTACGGAGCTTACGTTTTCTTATGGATGACTCAGTACGCAAAACGACTACTGACTTGGCACCTTTGCTGGTGAGGCTGCGCCACCTTAGTTCATACACGAAATGCGCCTTGGACATTAAGAGGAAGATATCAAGTGAATTGTTGAAGGGAGAGCAAACCGTAATTAGTTTTAGCGATTTTTCCAAGATACAAGGGTATAACTTGAAAAAGCCTGCCCGACTTTTTCAAGTTGAGATAAAAAGCTCCTAAATTGGGTAACTCATGATAACACTCAGCTGCTCTGTATTTTCTTTCGTGGTTATTAAATTATGAAAAAAAACCTTCGGTTATGGTTTAGGCTCCTTCGCAGCCGTTATTTGGGTCGTCGCGCAACTGGGAAGGAGTGCGTGATGACCCAAATAACGGCTGCGAAGGAGACAAGGTATCATGGTTTAGAAACAGAGAAACGGCCAAACGGCATGGACAGCAATTGCCTTGTTTCAATTCATAGCACTTTGTAATACATGAAATATTTCATTTCAGGCGTGTCAGCAGTTGGAACATATTACATATCAATGAAGATCTTGAACAAATCGGGTAAAAATGTTGTAATAATGCCAAGCGACAACAATCCGCCCCAGGGTTTCCCAGTCAAGAAGGGCTTCATGATGACTTTTACCAAACCGACCACCGGTAACACGGCTGTCGTCTTCAAGGTAGTGGATCCAGTATCGAGCCAGTTGATGAAAGTAAATGGCAAAGATTCGATTGAAATGGTCCCAAGTGAAGTTAAAGGCGTGCCTAAGGTCCTAGAGATCGCCGCTCCAGGACAAGAACAAGGTTTGTAGTTTAACTTAAATTCTAATTTACTGCACGGAAGAAAAACCGCGTTTCTATCATGGTTACCATGCACAGGTCAGGAAAAATTCAGAGAAAAATAAAAGTTTTCAAGGTTAGGGAAAAGTCGGGAAATTTAGTATCTGCTCTGCGAATAATTTCTAAATTTCTTGTCAAACTGAGGAAAAAGTCAGAGAATTTAGTGTCTGGTCTGGGAATATAGCATCTGCTCAGGGAAATTCTACTAAAATTTGAAGGTTGCTGCAGGTTTTGAACTGATGAGTGTTGTTGATAAGGATCGTGTTATTTTGGTCAATGGAAATTATAAAGCAAATAATTCTGGCCAATGAAAAGTTATGCAGGGAAATGTTAGGGAATTTTTCTTTTCTTCAAGGATTTATCTATATCTGTTTATATTTCGATATTTCTATCGCTAACACCAATGTAACGATGTCTGCATTTGAACTATTCCTCCCTTGGCAGGAAAACAGCAGTATTACATTTCTGTCCGCTTCAAGAACATGGCCGGTCAAGACGTGTTAGTTCGATCGAGTGACAACAACCCCGCCAAAGGTTGGACGGTAAAAAAGAACTTCATGGTGGATATCACCAAAGGTACCATCTCTATCCAGCCTGTCACGCTGGTGGCTACTTCAGCGGATGGCAAAAACACGCCGCTGTCCTTGAATAATAAATTGGAAATGTCTTTGACGCCACAGACTAGCAAGGAGAAGAAAACAGAGCTGATTATAGGGAAACAAGGTGAGTGGGTCATTGTCAAGATTGCCATATTCCACATAGATCATCCAGGTTAGGTCAATATTCCTTGTCATTTCAGGGTCCCAAAATATGGAACAGCATTGACAAAAAGACAGAAGATATTAAGTCAATGTTCTCTTTCAAACAATGTATAAAGCAAAATCTACCATCAAAACAGGGCGATGGCAGTAGTGGCAAACAATTCCCCAACAATCCAAATTTTCGCTCATTATTACTTCTATAATATATCTATGATTTAATGTTTTCGTTTTCGTTTTCAATGAATTGTAAAACAAGCATTCAACCTTAAGTTATGTAATGGCCGTTAAAAGGGGTCTATTACTTCAAGCATTTCTGCTTTTCTATAGACTCCTCATCACTTCTTTGATTTCTTTGCTTGTCAAAAGTTATTGTTAAATATACATTGAATCATAAGTGATGGAAGTAATAAAGTTAAAGTTAAAGTTGGGTGATACAGGTGAAGTGCGCCTAATCTGTCCACCTTACCAGCTGGATTTGTACTCGGTAGTCCCGAGTTCAGCTCCTCAGCCGTAATTAGCTAACGTGATTAGCCTCCAACCAGTTGGAATTATTTTAACAACAACAACAAACTTTATTTTTCTCAAAATAGAAAATTTGAAAATAGAAAATACAGTGCACCATAGTAGACAGAATTGAAAAAGAAAACGAAAGTGAAACAGAAAAAGAAACAGTCAAAGCTCTCTGAGCGGATAGTCTCCTAAGCGGACAGCCCTACTTATGGCCGCCTCGTCAAAACCTCGTTTGAACTCTAGCTCATACAAACTCTGTATTTACACATTCCTGCTCAAGTTGTAGACACTTTTTCTGCTTCCTGTGGGTGTCCGCATACGGGAGCTGCGACGGTATTATACAAAAATAAAATTCTGCATGAGCCTAGTTAGATGCCTTTGTGCTGCTCTCTTTTCGTGACCTCCTTTGAGCTGAAATTCATTCGATCAATCGAACATTGACAATCACTGATCGAGCAACCAAAACCATATCCTAGCAGCGTGTTGTCGGGTTTCATTATATACATGTATACATGTACTTAAAACGTTCAGTCGTTAGTGGCAGGTTCCTCAAAGTTCCAATGTCCATTATATCCAGATCTTCGTTACATCCGACCAACACTGCATAACTAATTCGTTTTTATCCCATTTCAGTTTCAGGAAGAAGAAATCCCAGGTGCCCACTGCTAGACAGCATATTGCTGTGAAGCCTTCTCTGTACTATGTGACCTTGAAAGTCAGGAACCGTGCGGGCAAGAAGTCCATCATAGCACCCAGCTACAAGGGGCTGAACGAGGGCTTCCACATCAACAGTGGCGCCATTATGAAGATCACGCGAGAGTTCCAGAGTTCGGAGCCCCTACTCCTGAAGGCCTTTGATCCTGATTCGCACTCCGCGATGATGATTAACAACCGTAAGAGCATTATCGTGAAGCCCGCCAAGTTTAAAGAAAAAGTGACTGATGTGGTCATATCTCCTCTGGGTAAGTGTTTGTGTGGATATTTGTGGGGTATTTTGCCATTGGTGTACTTGTCTGTTTTATTTTCCAGTAGTATAAGACAAGTGGTTTATTGTTAAAATTACATTATATAATTCCAGTATATGAGGAAATGAAGACCACGTTTATTTTCCTTTCTGCATAATTATGATTGGCTACATTGACAATGGCTAATTTCTAAGTACCTTATTTCTTTGTCGCATATCGGAGACGAAATTGTGACCTTAGGTACTAGGTACTCGTTTCCCGGATGAATTCATGTATCAGTGAAATCGTAGAGGGACAGTGACCTAACCACGGTTAGCACGTTGGAGGTCCGGATTCAAGAGCGTTCAGGCCATGGTCGAGCGCATGCTCGACCATGTGTTGTGTTCTTGGGCAATACACTTTACTCTCACAGTGCCTCTCCACCCAGGAGTAGTGATGTGTGTATCGTACCGGCAAACTGTCTCAATGTTAGTTAGTGCACCGTTCGTTTGCACTGTTAGTGTGATGGACTAGCATCCCATCCAGGCATCCCATCCAAGGGGGGGTAGTCGCTTCATACTATGGAACAGGAGTTAGGCGCCGGCACTGATGAGCCATCTGGCTCCTTCCATCCCTAGGATTGGTACAGACTAAACCATAATGACATGTTTTTCTTTCTCGTTGTAAGATGGACCATTAGGACCCGAAGAGCGTTACATCACTTTGTTCCTGCATAACAAGGTCGGCCGTGAGATCAGAGTTGAACCGTCAAGAGGCCGTAAAGGAGGATACGTCGTACCCCAAAATGGCTACCTTAAAGTGTCCATGATCTTTCCCAAGAGCGAGTCTCTCGCTAGACCCGTCACATTTGGCGCTAAGGATCTCGAAACCGAGAACGAGCTGGAAGTGAATGGTGACGTCAAAAAGGTGTCAATCACTCCTGGAGAGTTTCCGGATGAAGTGATCAACATGACCATCACTGCCCCTGGTGAGTTAGATACAATTAATCTGTATGTCTATCTATATGTCTGGCTGGCTGTCTGTCTGTCTGACTGTCTGTCTGTCTGTCTATCAGTCTGTTTGTTTATCGGTTTGTTTTGTTTGTTTGTTTGTTTCTATTCACGAGCGTACTACAAAAAGACTCATAACAACAATTTCTTAATTCCAACTGGTCTTGAAATAAGTGGTAATGTACTTAGGCTAGCTCAAGACTTGTTTACAGGCATGCCACTCAAACAGACCAAACAAATATTGAAAACCATTAATAGCTCAAAAATGCTTTAACAATGATATCTATCTTTTAAAAACGTTTATCCTACGCTTGTGATTCCTCCACAGCACCTAAAATTAAGCCAGTGCATTCCTGGTCCATGTTATCAGTAAGGGACAGCCGCATCCCAGGCGGGCACCCTCCACCAGCCGACAAACTCTCCGATAGCAGCATCATATTTCACGCGCGCCATCCACACTCCGCTGCCACGCAACAAATCCCGGGGAATCCTGACCTGAGGACACACGGAGAAATGACCTTAGTAGACGGAGGTTTGGCCTTTGACGGGCAGGAGTCACACGCTGTGGCGCAAATCACTGCCGATGACTGTGTGATTAATCCAGAGAAGTGCGCTGATGGACTGTCGTTTGGCACAAAGCTCAAGTTTGGCAATATAGACAACGAACTGCGCTACATTGTGGACACTGGTGCACACAACCGAGGCATGCGTGGGTTTACCTTGTTCACGCAGAATCGCAGATTGTTTGCCGTCGTGAGGAATGCTGATAGGGAATGGACGGTAAGCTTTAGCGGCGTAATGTTATTAAAAAACGCATTATCTAGGCCAGGGAATAGACTAGTCTGAAGTCATCCAGGAGCCAATATCTCAATCTACCCTTTGTTATCTTATAGTAACTTGCATTAACGTGGCTTGGAATAACTTAACGTAACGTACATGTAATGTAACTTGCAAACCCTAAACTGACAAACTTTGGACTAAAGTCAGTAATGTCACACGTTCTCACTTCGCCCAAGCTTCTGAAGCTTCGCCTTATATGGTATACTGTCTTCATATACCACATAACTTCAGTTTTTGTTCTCATTTATTGCTATTTTTTCTCTCCTTGTCTCTTTCCAAGGTCCAAAGCACTGCTATTATGAATAACTGGGTATACGTTTTGGTGACGTGGAGTAAACGCGAGGGAATGAAAATGTACTACAACGCACAGCTACGAGTTCATGATACCACAGGCAAACCAGTCTCTTCGACCACAGTCACCTCATACAAGGACAACTTTGTCATCGGCAGAGAAGTGGGTAATAACGGTCCGTTCCACCCCGGGAAGTTTGATATGGCGTCTTTCACGACCTTTGCGGGATGTTTACCGCAAGATGACGTCAACGCGGCATATATATTCTTCTGGAGTGGTTGTAAGTATTAAAATATGGGAAATGTTTGTATATGATTGTTGAACTTCCCCTCCAGTCTATGTTGGTATGAAGTTTTGGATTGAAGAGGTCATTTATCAACGAGAGGCAGTGTTTCATCACATTTTCAAACACCGAGAAGAGAGTTGAAAATACGGCGCGGCGGAAAACCAGCCTGTACAATAATAAATAATGTTTGGAAATATTATGAAACACTATCTTGAGTGTTTAATATATATTTCCAATCAAAACTAAAACTGAGAAGTAAACGGAGAAATGAATTACGATTTCCTCTTTTTAACTTTACGAATTATTAATTATTAAGTTTTAGCAAGATATGCCTACTTTGTTAACTTAGCCTTTAGACCAGATGTGCAATTCCCTAAGACGAATTGCTGAGCTACAGAAAATTCTGATTAAAAAAATATTTCGTATACCAGCGGATACGATAAAAAAGTCACAAACTCAGCCCAACCTATTCCTTATTTATTTATTTATTTATTTATTTATTTACTTCTTTTCTGTACTTTTCCTCCGCAGTATCTGCTAAAATATACTACGCTTCTCTGTGCGTCACAAACGAAGTTGGCCGTCCAATTGTTCTCAAACCGGACAAGGGTAATCCGCAGGGGTTTGAAATCGTGCCCGAGTCCACCCTGGAGGTGACGTTGATGTCCATGTCTACTGATGGTGCGCCCATCAAACCAGTTTACTTCATTGCTGCAGACAAAGAAACACACACTCATCTGAGGATAAACGATTTTGATAAACCTTTTCCTGTCACGCCCAGAGATGGACGCAAGCCTTGTAAAACACTCATCGTCACAGTGGCTCGTAAGTGTATTTTTTGAAAATACAGAAATCGTTTTTCTTAGCATCTAAAACAATACTTTATATAATACTGTCACTTCTCTTTGCGCACAGCTCCGAAGTTACGCTACAAGAAAATGTGGCCACTGCGCAAGGTGGAAAACGGTCGCCTTATCGGAGACGATCCTGTGCCAGAGGCCCACGGGGCTATAGTTCCCCTGGAGGGAGGGCTGCTGTTGAACGGTAACGACTCCTGGCTGGACATGGGAAACTTTGAAGGTTAGTGACTTAATAATGTAACGAACTAAACAAATTATATTATATTTTTTTTCTGCAGCCGTTAAAAAAGTTAGTTGTGGGTCAGGAACGTATTTTTTAGTAAGCTTCTTTACTACGATGTAGTAAAAAAAAAAAGCCAACAGATAGAAACAGAAGGGGTTTTTTGGAGCCTAAAGTGGTTCAGAACTGGTGTCGTCGCTTAACCTGGATTCCATAGCATGAAGCGACTAGGAGTACTTAGGGACTGTGCAATAATTAAACAATTACCAGGAGAGGGGGTTGGGAAAGCAGAGGAGGGGGAGGGGGGGCATAAAGTAAAATCAAAGCAAGGATAGGGGGGATCAAAGTAAAATAAGTCACTCAAGAGGAGGGGGCGCTTAAAATTTTATTTCAACTACATATTACATTGGCGAATCCAGACTATTTATAAGGTGGAGGCCCGAACAATTTTCGGGGTATATAAACAATAACCTCCATTTGGCGCGAAAATATACACGGATATTTGTCCGCGGACATTATCTGTTCCGAGAAGCGAACAGTTCGCTCGAGGAAAACTGTGAGCTTCGAGGAACAGATAATGTCCAAGGACAAATATCCGTGCATATTTTGAAGCCAAATGGAGGCTATTGTAGTTATTATCCTTCAAATATTTTTCACAAGGCCGCTCTGTTTACCGTGGAAGATCTCGGTCGGCCAAGCTGTTAAACATCAAAATAATTATGTTGGCGTTCAAAAATATTTCTAGTCTGTTCAAAACAATCAGTTCTATTTAATTTAGCAATTATGTGAGGCGAAAACTTAACTTGCGAACGTGAAACTCAAATTTTAAAAACTGGGGAATATCACTTGGGGAATATCACCGGATCTTCCCCAGTCTTGGCTGCATCACGTGACGTGTTTAGACCAATCGCGCGCGAGAAAAATATTTGATGGATCATAATACCTAATGTTTTCGTACACGAAGCCCATTTTCCAAACCCCCCCCCCCCCCCCTGATAATTATTGCACAGTCCCTTATTCTTTTTGATGGGATACTACAAGTCGTTCATCGCAGTTTTGTTTGCTATTTTTACTTTGTCACTTTGTATGCCAGAGAATACGACAGGAGAAAAATAAGCCTGCCTGTAGTTTCTCGCTGGAATGCTTGAGTGTTTCTTGTTTTGCCGTCAAAGAAGAACATGTATATCTGTGTAATCCGCTTGTTACTTTCGTCTTAGGTGAATGCCTGAGCAATCCCGACAAGTGTACTGCTGGTCTGTCGTTCGGAGTCAGATTCAAGCTGGACGATGCAGCTAAGAGTTACAAGGACGAGCCTCATTACATTGTGGATAGCGGTGGTTCTAGTAAGGAGTCACGCGGCTTCACGCTTTTCGTGAAGGACGGCAAGCTGTACGCGGTTGTTTCAGTTCCTGATGAAGTATGGCGGGTAGGTTACCACACGCTCGAAATATTATTTCTCCTTAATGATTTCCATCATCATCATCATCATCATCCATTCTTTGGGCTTTAAGTGTCGCATAGGGCATAAACAAATTTCTTCCATTCTGGCCTTTTTTCGCTAACTGTATGGCCTCGCTCCAACTTCTCCATCCAGATCCATTCCGCTCCTTTTCCATACAGTATATTTAATGTTAGTAGTTCTCCGAATTTTGTTGTACATCATTTATTTCTTGGCAGGTTGAATCAGATTTCTCTTTCAATGCATGGCAGTACGTAATGGTTACCTGGGCAAGAGAGAATGGTCTCGCTTTGTATATTAACGGTACAGAGATCGCCCGTGCGAGAGGCTACATGCCTCAAGAAGGGGACCATGATAAGGACACTTATACAAGGCTCATCGTGGGACGCAATGCTGCAGGAACACCGTACGGCTACACCAGAATGGTCGCATCGTCGCTCGAGGTCTTTGAGGCTGAGGTCCCGGCGAAAAGCGCCAAGGACGTGTTTCTTTACTTCTCTAGTAATGGTGAGTTTCATAACTCCTTCCTTTATTTTATTTTATTTTATTTTTTATTTACAAGCTTCAAACTTAAAAAATGGATAATATGATTAAATCTGAGCTGCGTAAGAAACAAAGATAGTTTGTTTTCTGGTCCGGGGAAAGCCTGGGAATTGTTTGTTTTCTTTATGAGTGACAACCTTGGACTCAGAATTTAAACATGATTATTTCCAGATCTTCGGAAATCCTGTTAATAAATGTCAATCCGTTTTAGCCCTTCTAGTAGTTTTGAACATTCGTACTCAGACGAAAAACTAGGATGCCATCGAAGACTGTGCTTTTTTCCCCTGCGTTTCAAACCATTATTGTGAGATTTCAGAATTTGATTTGATTTGTTTTATTGTGACACAATCTACCAAAATATCGTGACCGAGGCTTGTAAACTTGCAGCTAGCTCTACCAACAAATAAATAACCATTCTCTCTCTTTTCATCAGTTGAATCTTCCTCCTCAAATCGTTTCGTCAAAGTTCGCTTCGACAACAAAGCTGGCACACAAGTGAAAGTCATCCCCAGTAAAGGACAGAATAAGAACGAGGGGTACACCGTGCAGCCTCACATGACGTTGGACCTGAATTTTGAAGAGAAAGGCCAACAGAACGACATTCCCATTCACTTTAAAGTCGAGAATCCGTGGACGCCTGGGGACAAGCTTCTCGCGAATGGACAGCAAGGTCCCGTGACAGTGGTACCCAGTCCTAATAAGGATGACATCAAGCTCGTCACAATAACGGCAGCTTGTAAGTACTTTAAAAACTATTTGATTTCGCCGCTTCCAGGAGTAACTGAACTTCTGGGATAAGCGGCCTTATGTGGTATAAATTGATACCTGCGAACTGTCAGGGCAACCTGACTAAAATGCTGCAGGGAGCAAGCTTCGATGGACCAGCATCCCATCCAGTGGGAGTAGCTGTGCAATACTCCTAGTCGGCTTCATGCTACAGAAACCGGGATATAAGCTCCGGCAGTATGGCCCGAGTGTGGCTTTTACCTTACCAGGAGTAACTTGGAGACTTTTAAGTGTCCAAGTTACTCCAGTTCCTGTTTTATGACTCTATTAAATAGAGACATAAAAATAATTAATAATAAACTCATCCTAGCCCATACTTTTGTTTCAGTCCGTTGTCTTCAGCCTGAGGGACTGTTTAAAGATCCCACCGACAACACTCATTACATTCACTGCGAGAAGGGCGAACCACACACCATGGCGTGTCCAGACGATATGACCTGGGACGACACACGAAAGTCATGCTTTGGTCAAGGTAAACACTAAACTAGAGATGAGCTGTGCTTTTGATGAATTAGCCTTTAATCCCAAGCAGTGATTTGTTACCGACTTCTCTCCACCTTTTTGTAATAATTTCAATTAGCCATGAATAAATGTTGGATTTTAAATCAAATTCGTCCATGAAGAATTATAGAAAACGTATGAACAATCGTGTAGAGGATTTTTATATATTGATTTTGTATCATGGAACTTTGAGGTTTGACGAGGCGATGACACGGCTGAAACATGACAATTTGAATCAAACCAAGAGCAATTCTGCAAACTTAACCTTCATTATTCTCTGCTTCTTGTGTTGTTACTGAAAGCCACCCCACTTGGCCAGTCAATTATTGATTCAGAATCATTAGCTGAGAAATACGTGCCACTTTACATCTCTTACATCGCTATTCAATCGGCAGCTAACCCTTTCTTTGGCTGGTCAACAGGTCGTGAATCCACACTGGACGAGAAGGTGTACTACTTTTACATTAAATTCACCAACAACGCTAAAAAAGATGCCGAGATCTTTATCCCGGGAACAAAGAAGACAAACGCCATTCCCCCAGGGAAATCCCTCTCCCTGAAGTTCTCTAAGTTCAAGATGGAGCCGGCAGACTTTGTCGCGCTTTCCAAACCGTTCAAGGAACCGCTGCTGCTAAATAGCTTGCCGATTATGAACATAAAACCCAATTTAGACGCTGACAAGATCGTGGATGTAACCATCACAAACCCGAGTAAGCCTTCTATTAATGTTTTTAGTTATGTCGCTATATATATATATATATATCAACAAGGGCGGACAGTCTTGAAAAGTCGTTAAATTTCAAAAAATACATGAAAGGTCTGAATTCTATAATGTGGCCTTGGATAACATTGACTAAACGTTTCTGTTATTGGGATTGCTCTTCCAATACAATTGACGTGGTAGAAACGTTGCGTGTTAAAAAAATGTTTATTGACTGGCATGCTTGCATGATTTTTGGGCGACACTGTCTTTGAAAAGTATTTGAAAAACAGTTTCACTTTTATGTATGAACCATGAATTTGAAGTGACATATAAATCACCTTCAATTCGAAGGAAGCAAAAGTATGTATGCTGACAATTAGTCTTCTCGTCTTTTCTTTCAGCGTACTACTATACAGTCTCAATCAAGACGGGAAATAAATACCTGGGGGGTACAGACGGGAAGATATTTGTTCGTCTTTCCGGTGACAGAGGGTCCACGGACAAGATACCGCTGACCTCCAATCTTCCCTCAGGAGCAAGACACTTCAAAACAGGACAGTAAGTAAAATGTTTGTTCGCGACGTAGTTTTAATTAGTTATTTATTTTGTCTCTCAAGGGTATCATTTTACTGTGTCGATAAAATTGCACCAAGAGACATTATTACAGTATATGAACAAGAGAGGGTGATCTATGAGAAGCATTCCTCGATATACGGGTCTCTTCCAATGATTTTTTTTTAATCGATGAGATATTTTAAGAGCGCTACCTGATTGGTTAGTTTAATTAACGTAATGTCGACGCCTCGATCAGAACTGAGGAACATAGCGCGAAACTATAGTAGATTTCAAAAAATTATCATGCATGGGGCACGGTGAATCCTTCTCTTAAATCCTTCTCTCTTGATATGAAAAATTAATATATTCACACTTTAGGCCTACTCCAGTGGGTGTATGTAAAACCCGGAACACACCCGGAACACCCCGGAACACTCCCGGAACACCCCGGAACACCCCCGGAACACCCCCGGAACACCCCGGAACACCCCGGAACACCAACAGAATACCCCAGGAACACAAAAAATATAAAAATAATAATAAAATAATAATAAATAAATAAAATAAAAACAAATATATTTATATCGTGGTTGAAGTAGTGAAATCGAACACGGTAAGCGGTCAAGAGCCGTTAACGAATCGACTGATACCGAACACTTCCGAAGATGCCCCGAAGATTTCCGAAGATGTACCGAAGATTTCCGAAGATGTCCCGAACACTTCCCAAGATTTCCGAAGATTTCCGAACACTTCCGAAGATGTCCCGAAGATTTCCGAAGGTATATCGAAGACTTCTGAAGATGTTCCGAAGATTTCCGTACGTTTTCAGAAGACCGAATTTTTCCGAAGATTCTTATCTAAGAGTGAATAAGTGGCAAAGGACCGCTCAAAATTCAAATGTTTGCCAATTGGCCAACGCCACAGAGCGTGACATTGAATTTGAGGTAATCGGAGGTCATTGCCATGTGCAATTTCGTAGACAATTGGTCATTTGTCAATCATGTCGTTGTTTGTTCAGTCGAACCTCCCTAACCTGAGTATCAGGCGAATTTTCTGCGCTCTCTTTTACTCTTCGTCTTTACGTAAGCGGACACCCTCGGGACCAGAGAAAAATTCGGGTCTTCTGAAAACGTGCGGAAATCTTCGGAACATCTTTGGAAGTCTTCGAGCCATCTTCGGAAATCTTCGGACATCTTCGGAAGTCTTTGGAAATATTCGGGGCATCTTCGGAAGTGTTCGGTATCAGTCGATTCGTTAACGGCTCTTGACCGCTGACCATGTTCGATTTCACTACTTCAGCCACTATATAAATATATTTGTTTTTATTTTATTTATTTATTATTATTTTATTATTATTTTATATTTTTTGTGTTCCTGGGGTGTTCCGTTGGTGTTCCGGGGGTGTTCCGGGGGTGTTCCGGAGTGTTCCGGGGTGTTCCGGGGTGTTCCGGGGTGTTCCGGGTTTTACATACACCCTACTCCAGTACGCAGTTGCTGGTTTGAGTTAACGATTATGTATTCTTCATTTTCCAGGCTTGACACGTTCCGAGTGGCAGCTTCAGACATCGGATTAATTACCAAAGTGTTTGTAGAGATGTACAATACTGGACAATCCAGGAAGTGGTTCGTAGACAAGGTGAAGCACCACATTTTAAAAAGTACTGCTCAATAGTTTTCATTTAAATGGTCACACACTAGGGTTTCATCCACAGACTTAAACGTTAACCAAATCTTAAGCCGAAGGCGAGTGATCTACAAGCTTATCGAGCCACATAATCTCGCTGTCGCACTATTTTTTTTCACCGGAATGTTTTATTCATTGTTAAATTTATTTGCAGATTTCTGTCAAGGATATGAAGGGAAGGATGTTCGAGTTTCCTGTAAACGACTGGATAGACACAAAAGAAGGCGTGGTTGCTCAAAAGGAATTCACCCTCTCTTCGAATGGTTTCCACGACGAGCCCATAAAACCTCCTGCTAAACCAAGCCCCTTTGGCTTAAGTGAGTTTTTGCAAACTTTTTTTTTCTTTATAAATTCTTATAAAAATCAGTTTATACGCAATCGTCTTGCATTGCAACACCATAGTTTTGAGTATTGTAACATATGTTACTGAGGTAGTCACGCTTTTCTTCTCTTTTTGAATTCTAAAGGTGATTGTGCTGATCCGTGCCAACATGGTGGACGCTGTGTACAGGGACTGTGTATTTGTCCTTTGAATTATGAAGGAGAACACTGTGAAAACGGTAAGTTATTTAAACTTGGCTTTGTGTAGCATGTTCCATGCGTTTGGTTAGGAGCAGCACAAAGAATACGGTGTAGATTTTTTGTCATTTTGGCTTGAGCAGGCCTATTTTTCAGGGTCATGTCTGAAATTGGGTAGGGAAAATCGCATATTTTGGTCTGAAAACCAATCCCGTTCCCAGAGTCCTCGTTACCCTTGTCCAGCGGTGGAGCGGCCAACAAGGACCTCCGCCCGACTTGCGCAGTAAGACCGGAATTCCAAGGATCTTGGCGTCCGTTAGTTGAAACATGGGGTCGAACACATGCGCAGTAGAACCGGAAGTCCAAGAATCTTGTCATGGAGGATCGATTTCCCCCAGAGGTCCTTGTTGGCCGCTCCACCGCTGGACAAGGGTAACGAGGACTATGGGAACGAGATTGTCTGAAAACGGGTAAGGGGTGGTACACCCACACCACAAATTACTTTCTGCAGTCAATCAAAATACAGTCCGAAACAGTCATAAGCAATAATGATATACTATTTACCTTACCGTTTTGTTTGCAACCTGTTTGCGTTTTTCCATTCTTTAGCCGTGTGTTCCTTGTCCTGTTTTAACGGAGGTAAATGCACAGATCCCGGATTCAACAACTGTACTTGCCCAAAGGGTTACACAGGATCACTATGTGAAACTCGTAAGTTGTGTCCATCTTGACCTTTGGACGTTGCTGTCTTTATACATATGCATATTACAGTGAAGACGACGCTACCGTTGCTTTTTGACGACTTTCAGATGGGTTTCGTTTGACTTGACCAATCAAAATCCAAGGAGTGTTGGAGGCGGAGTCGTGAAATTTGAATGGTTTTAGTTTCTAGTCTAGTTCAAATGTGGCGCCACAAAACGGAACCCATCAAAGTTGTCAAAAAGATGTAAAAAATCAATCAAAAACTTTGTCGAGTGGCAACGGTAGCGTCATCTTCACTACAATTTATTGTAAATTAGTTAAGTTTTAGTCATTTGTAAATTAGGTCTGAAAAACCCGTTGCGGACGAGCTAATAAATTATTGTATTATCGTATTGTACGCAATGTCATGCAAATTTGTAAGAGAACATTTCTACAGTTCCTTTCAAATCCTGGTAGGGGAGAAGAATAGGTAAATAAGTATACATTCCACCCCCATTCCCTTCCTCTCCCATCGCTAGCCTGCACATATCAGAACCTGATACCATTCTTAGTCGTGCTTTCTGCACTTGTTCTTAAGTTCCTGATGTAGCTATTTATTATTCACCACAGCTATCTGCAATAACTACTGTTTCCACACTGGCGAATGCACTGAACCAGAGAGTTGTACTTGTCCACCAGGATACAGTGGAAAACGATGCGAGATATGTAAGTGGACACTGTTTTTGCCATCCAAACAACGCAAATTATAATGATAATCATAATTCATTTAACTACAGTCAAACCTCTATGTCACCCTCTATTAAGCGGTCACCTATCAAATTCTCGGAAATCTCTCACCATACTTACTGAAACTTGACCTCTATTAAGCGGTCACCTATATTAAGCGGACGCGGTCACCGTTGTAGAGTTCCCAATTGGCTAATTTTATTGTATTTCACCTCTATTAAACGGTCACCTAGTTAGATTACAATGCGATATTTTGACACGACGATAAGCGGAGCACGTCCAGTTTCTTTTAAGAGCTCGTCAAACACAACATATTATATGTAATCAGCGTAAGAATGCTATTACAGTTGAACCTCTCTACAACGGCCACCTTGTGGCCGAAATAACTGGCCGTTGTGGAGAGGTGGCCGTTGTAGAGAGGTTTGAATTAGAGTAAAGTGTATGTATATCGGTGTACAGTTGGGACGAAAAATCCTGGCCGTTGTAGAGAGGTGGCCGTTATAGAGAGGTGGCCGTTAGTGGAGGTTCGACTGTATGTTGATTATCAACTCGGAGTTGATAAAGGTAAATTAACCGCCGTAGCGAATTTCTAAAAGCTGACGTTTCGAGCGTTAGCCCTTCGACTTTGCTCCGACGAAGGGCTAACGCTCGAAACGTCAGCTTTTAGAAATTCGCTACGGCGGTTAATTTACCTTTATCAACTCCGAGTTGATAATCAACATAGTGTTTCACTTGCCCGCCGACGCAGCACCACAGTTTCATTAGAAACTAATCACTTTGTCCATTTAAGAATGCTATTGTTTGGGCTAATAGACTTGTGTGGGTAAATTTTAACTTTAAAATTTTAAAACACCTCTATTAAGCGGTCAGTTCGCTATTTCCCGAAGGTGACCGCTTAATAGAGGTTTGACTGTATGTAAATACTCACAAGAATCTAATGAATGAATGTGAATGAATGAATGTATAGCAAATCGTAAGAAGAATTAATATTTCGACCTGGTAAGTTATCACAAACCAGCAAGGACTGAATGCTTTATTCAGTATCGGTTATCAAGCCAGTTTTCATTTCTAGACTAGGCCCAGCTAACGTTTTATTGTTTCTAACTTCACCCAGCTGCCTGTAAGCCGGACTGTCTAAACGGTGGATATTGTATCAACGGTACTTGTGAGTGTGCACCTGGTTACTCAGGCCCAACATGTAGAATTGGTAAGTCCTTTTCAAAAACGCAGCTTGTCTTTCACCTCCCAGGTGTAAAGAATATTTTCCTAGAGTATCTTTGTACTGGGAACAACTATATCTGTATAGCCTGTTTCAATGTTTCCACCTGTTGAAGTCAAGTCGCCATGTTGTTAAAAAGCATGCTCGATTTCTTTAGAACAAACGGAAAATCGTAACATATTTCAGACAAAAGAAGACAAAATTTAAAACCCTATTTCAGACAGAAACAGTTCAAGAACCATGCATTGAAGCAGGAATTCCCAAAAAGAGTATGCAAGGGAGTACCACTCACTCCTCCCCCTCCAAGGAAGAATTATCATTAAAAATAACTGCGTTGTTTTGTTTTACAGCGAGCCTGTGTACACTACCCCAGATAATGGCCCGTGTTTATGGGAGATAGAAGACGCCCTGACTCCCGCCAAGAAAACCAGCTTGACACAGGGTTGTGTTAATTATTTATCGGACATACAGAGAAGTTGTTCTTTGAGAAACAGTTCATCGAACTTTGCAGAATGTGAAAATATTTGCGGTAGGTTGTAAAACGTGTATGGCTTGATGATCTTTAATTTACCGAACGCTTGTAACGGTTCTCGTGTCCATTTGTTTATTCCGCGCTTGCTGTGTGCGTTTGCTATTTGCGACTGACATGACGGAGAACGTGTGATACTTGAATGTCTCCGCGAGCGCTGGCAAGTTGAAACGAATCTAACGTTGATTGGCCACGCGAGCAGGCGAGATGAGCCTATCTTCCCCGCTCATGATTGTACTTGGTTAGCCTGCAAGAGGAAAATACGAACTGTACAGGGTGCGAGTTTTGTCCACGACGCGCGTGTACGCGCGAGGTACATTCTTCTCGCGCGCGCCCTGCACCTCGCGCGCTCCCCTGCATCTCGTGCGCGCCCTTCTGCTAAGCACACACCACAGCACGTCGCGCCCTATATTTACTCTTGCGTCTGCAAAGAAGGCGGCTATGCTTGGTCGACCCTGCTAGAGGAATGCACTCTTTCGCCGGTATAACTCTTTGGTTCACTGAGAAAAACAGCCCTCACCGGCCTCAGTAAGGGGAGATCACGCACGTGTCAATTATTAATCACGTTAGTCAAGCACTCTTCGTTTGATATATTGTAAGTGTCCGTGATTTGGCAAAAAAGCAAGCTACATGTATGTGCATTAAGTTGTAATAGATAATATTTAAAGAAGTAATATTGACTTTTCTCCCGTTTTACCCAAGTTTCCATGCTGTGGTTCACGACTTCGTTTGTCTGTATGTCGTCCATGTTGCATTTCACGACTCCAAAATAAATTGAAAGCACGTGCGTGTATATTTCATGACCCAAATTAGATTTTGGTTCTAGTGAAAAAAGTGCAATCTAGGCAATCTAAGCAGATTTTTTCTTCCTTTTTCTCACGCACGAGAATTTAAGGCTGAAAATTTAGGCAGCTTAATTAACAATTTCGATTCCCTTAACTTGTTCGTTTATGTAATTCTAACGTTTTATTGCATGGCTAACAGAACTGACCGAAACTAAAATCCACCTGACTTTAAATATGCCTACATGAGGTGCTTGACTGTTTTTCACCGGACGTGCTCAATATCCGGTTAATCGTGCATAATATAGTTAAAACAATAAATTCCCTGTTTGGACGGCACTAGTGTCATCTGGTGTCATCTAGTTGACAAGTGATCACGAAATGAAATAATTTTTATTTTGAGAAAAACGTGCAAAGTCTCACGATTTTAGGAAAAACTGCAAGCCCGTCACTCTAATTTAAAATCAGCAGGGTAAGTTAAGTCACGTTTTGTCTTCATGTAGCCTTTTATTTTATTTAAAATTTATTTAATTTGTTCAAGCTATGTTTTAAGTGTAAAATTAAAGCATGGTGTGCTTCACTTTTTTTTCCACGTTTTTCCTGAGAGTTTTACAATTTGTACGAACGTAAACGAGAAAATATGAAGGCCACAATATATTGAAATGCCTAAATTCTATCACACACGACAACATATGGTACTCGGTATCTAGTTAAAGTAAATACCAACGAAACAATAAATATCTAGTCTGAAGTGTCAGCCGCCTCCTCGCTCCAACCCGACTAAATAAATATCATGTGTGTTATTGATGAGATAGATACTCAGTGTATGGGTGGTGAAGTACGTGAGTACGTTGGGTGGACCAGCCTTGGAATCTTGAATTTTAAGTTCGATCGTTATTTTGTTTTCTTCCTGCCCTCTGAATGTGTCATCGCTTCCAAGCTAATTGTAGTAAGATGTTCAATGCTGCATCCGTTCATGGATTATGTCTTTTTTATTGTTTCATGTACCGTGTTTCAGCATTCAGTGTGTACATGTATTTGATAAGTGGACGTAATTCTCAATGGTTGAATTGAATTTGACTAATATACCTTCCTATGCGAACAGTGTGCCTGCAACTTGGACAATTTAAAAGTCAATTTACTTCTTCTTTTCATTCATTCATTAATTCATTAATTCATTCATTCATTCATTCATTCATTCATTCATTCATTCATTCATTCATTCATTCATTCATTCATGTTGAGAATTTTCTGTCAATTTTAAAGTATAGGTGGATGGACTCTCATTCTTGAAACACTCGCATGGATATTTAATATTATACAGTACATGAATTATATTGTCCTGGGGATCTTACGCAAAAACGCCCTCGCGTAGAATATATATCAAAGTAAGAAGACCACTTTTAAAGGTATTCCTACATGTAGAACACAGGACTCTCGATGATTCCTCTACGTCAGTGAACAGCATAATAGTAATATTGTTAACGAGCACACTGAGTGTACAACTAGTACTGACCACGGAAAGGATATTCAACATAACGGAATTTTGGTATAGATATTCAGTGCTATAATATATATAACTTAATCTTTAACTGCCTAGCCGAGTACGTACTTGCATGCACGTTCTTTTGTGAGAAATATTAGTAGTATCCAAATTATATTTCTTTCAGTCACCAGAAGGCAGGTAGATCGACGCACGATAGTCTTGTTAAAAAAAATAAAGGTTTAATTTATCTTGCACACGAATGCGAGTGATATATATCCTGGTTTGACTTGATAAAAAGGGTTAGGGTTAAGATATATAATTTTCGTATACTCTTTTTATTGTCAGAAATATATTTAAAAGCTGCCTTAGTTCGATCAACATCTAATTTAGTTCTTCTTATTATAGAGCGATTTTCAATTGAGTATCGAAAGTAATCCGAAATTGGTTTTGCTTTACTACGTTCTGTGATTGGTTTAAAAAACTCGCGCCACCTACTCAATAATCAGATGCTAAACCAAAACCAATCATTTTGGTTTTGGTCTTACGACACTCAAATGAAAACCGCTCTAATATCAATGCAGAAGGTGAAAAGAATAAAGTCATTATTTTGAGGATATTGTCTTGAAGTATCACCAAATTTCCATGCTTATTCTTGGTTTTCAACTGACGTCATCGCCGCCATGTTGGATGACCATTAACAAAATAATTATAATTAGCTTTATTGTTCCTGTCATCCAACATGGCCGCCAGGGTCTTTGTCATTTAAATCTCTCGGGAATGGTTGCAAACCAGCAATAAAACGCCGTCTTTTTCATTCTTATTTGTACTCATAACATTTTAAACACCGAGAAAAATGTTCATCTCTTCTAACATAAACAACGACAAAGCTGAAGCCGGGGAACACTTGTGTTTTCTTGTTTCAATAATTGCGGTTTTCCACCATCGGTTTTGCAATTTATACTTTAGGCCCAGTTCAGACGCCGTACTTCACATGAGCCGAATCCAATTCGATGAATTAAGTTCATGTGAGGTACGGCGTCTGAATCAATTCGGAACGGCTGAATCAAACTTCACATGAGCCGAAACAAATGCATTAATTATTATAATGTATTTTTCAATATAACAGCAATTTTCCCCTATTAATTTAAGTTCGGCTGAATTAAGCTCGGCGTCTGAATCAATTCAGTCGATCTAAATTAATTTGGGTCGGCCTAAATTCGAATTTGATTCGGCTCATGTGAAGTACGGCGTCTGAACTGGGCCTAAGTTACGTTCTTCACCAGTGCCGTGAACAGACCAACTCGTCGAACACTTTTAAACCGCTCGAGAAAAGCCTATCTCTCACGTGACAAGTTGATCGTTCGAGGGACATGCTGTGAGATTCGAAAAAGCGCGCGATATGCCACGAGCTAAATGTAAAATATCCGCTGAGAAAAGAATACAAGACACGGTCATGTACGAATTTATAATGAGACAGTGTGGTCACGTCTGTCTTGTAGTAACCCAGTATGACCTGTCTCTAAACATTTTTGCAAGTAAGGGTAAACGTGTAAAATAAAAGCATGGAGATTTGAAACGCTTGAATGAGGTGTAAACGACTATCAACAATATATATAAATACCATTTAATTCACAATTAACGCGTAGCAATACAGACCCCAATACATAGTACTCATTTTGTCTTTGTGTCTGAAGCACGTACTCACCGACACAACAGAGCTAAATCGATCAATAAATATTATGTCTGTATAAAATTGTTCCCGTTTTTTGTAAAACTCTGTTTGAGGCTGATTGTTTATTTTCCTACGCAATTCATTTTTTCGCTACTCAATTCCTTTCCCCGTAAATTATCACGACATATTTCTGTGTTGAGTTTCGATAAGCAATTAGGAATTTAACATTTGTTATTATGTTAGTATTCCGGTAATTTCAGAAGTGTTTGTTTGTCTGCTTTCGTGAATGCGGTTCCTTTGTTTACGATATTTCATAGCCACTATATTATTAATTGCCAACGATTTCTCGCCCTGTTATTTTGTGGCCTGAGGTGCGTCTCTGGAAACAAACAAAAATCATTCGCCCAAGTGCTACTTTGCATTTTGGCTGAGCATTTATTGATGACGTCGGTTCTATTGTATCCACAAAAATCGCCCAAAGCTGATAGCTTAGGTAAAGCCTTTTTACACATAAACGTCAGCGGCTCGCAAACAAGACTTAAATCCGAATTAAATTTTATTATATCTTTACGTCTTGTTTGCGCGGCTATATTGAGTCTTTTACGTCTATGGAAAACGGATTACAACAGGACCATGTGTAGGCCTTTGGGTTCTATATAATATCGTCGAATCAAGGAGTTTTTTAACTAATATCTTGGCTTCCCTGTAGAATTTATGTTTTTCTTTCCGCGCCTTTCGCGGTGTTTATGGTCAAAATATTTCACAATCGTTAATACGTGTATTGCCAGCATTCCACTAGCAACGTCAGTAGTTTGAGATATTCCACTGTTTGTATCCATTTTACGACGTACGTATGTTATATAGTATCTGCGGATTGGCGCTGAAAACTATGCTCATTATGTCACTGGAAACCTGCATGACTGTCCATGAAAAATTTCACTTGTCATGTGCTTGCATTTTTGAGCGACAATGTAAATAATCCTTTATACGTTTGACTTTTCGAAGCTCCGAAAATGTTGGCGTTTACAATCAAGAAAGCCCTTCGTCTTCGAGATCACACATGCCAAAACCTTTCATAGATCATAGGCACTTTAATAAGATATCGTCAGTATTGCACATATTGATATGGCAAAGAAAAGTATTCAAGTCATGATCAATTCTATGATTTATTATACATTCAACTCACTATCTCTTTTCTGATTAGCCGAAAGCGTACAGTGAATTTTTTTCAAAATCAGCGCCTTTGAAAGCATTTACGTCATCTACCTACAGATTAGCGAGAGGATCACGGGTAATTATTGTTAATAACCTGCAGATTATACAATAATCATGTCAACGACACTCAAGGTTACGGGTAATCATGTCATCTATGACGCGCGCTTTGCGTTGCTTGCCGCTATAAAGTAATATCGATGGCAGAAGCGTTATTCTTTTTCGTTGAATAAGAAAACAGCTTCGGCTGATAACTCTTACCTCGACCTTGATTATTCTGGATATCACAAAAACCTCATCCAATAATTGTTAAGAATTTCATCACTTTAGAATGCGATTTGAAAGTGATTTCATTTAGTCGCAACTGCGTGCGAGAGATTGTTCAGGTTAGGCTGATTGGCACAATCACAAGCAAAATAACGAAAAATATTTTTATACCTCTCACCTCTCACCTCCCGCAAACCTGCCTCCCCCAGCAAAAATGGCTTTTAATGCACCTGTTTTATGAATTCAGGGGGGTGATAACAACTTTGAACATGGGTAGGAATAGAGAATATATCAAACTATACGAAAACAAAATAGTTTTCAACGGTTCTTTTGCGTTTACTTTCGATAACTCGAGCCATTTGTTATAAAGTTTGACTTTCATTGCTTTATACTGGTTTAATATCGAATTTACATGACTTCACCCATGCCAGAGGTTTCCAACTTGTTCCCGTTGAAAGTTCGTGCAGTGTATCACGACTTTGATGCACGTTCTAGCTGTAGTCACTGAACTATAGGGCAACATGCCATTTCCTCCATCTAAACTAACATTCTCTGATCTCCAAGCAATTTGTCTTAGACATGTCAGACATGCACAGCGCTAATCTCCATTCTCCAAAATCATCTTAGGGCCTCCACAGACTAGAGAGATAGTTGTCGACAACTATTTAGTTGTCGATCATAAAACGTTGTCGATAACAAAAAAGCCAGTGTGTGAAGCTAGTTGTCGATAACTAAGGGCCTAAGTTATCGATAACTCGCTTCACACACTGGCTTTTTTGTTATCGACAACTTTTTATGATCGACAACTAAATAGTTGTCAACAACTAAGGCTCTCTAGTCTGTGGAGGACCTTATATGAGTATCTCTTAGAAAGGCGGAAACCGTACTTCAAAAGAACCGGAAAATGCTAAACAAATTCAAGATATTCAATGAACGTTAATACTCTATTATCGTGGAAAAAGACACCTGCAAATTTGCTCTATATTCTTCAGTTTATAATCGTCCACTTTTGGATGACGCAGAATGTGAAGATTAACGGATTATTCACGCACTTTCTTACCACAATAGTTAATAATGTAGAGTGGTAAAGTTTGACGTCACAAATGTTCAAATTATTTTTTATCAAGCCTCAAAATCCCATCATTAGCGTTATAGATAAAGAATTCAGCTGCATGATCAGCCACATTAATTGTATTGTATGATGATATATAAGTTGGTTACGAAGGCACTGAGCTAGAAACCTCAACAAAAATAGTTGGAACGCTTGCCTGAGGGTGAAAAGAACAACACGAATACAGTTATTTTACACTCTAATTTTAAAATGTCACATAAAAACCTTTTTACAGCCCCCTCCCCCTCAGTTTCAGTGTTGTACCCATCATGGATAACTGAAGGATTTTTGGGCAAATTATTTTGCCTGAGAGTCAACAATGAGACGGGAAAGGGAGAGGAAAGGAATAATTTTGGAAATCGTACCAACAGTTTAATTGCGACTTGTCTTTTTATTCTTGGAATGATATTACCTGCGATCAGGCTAATTTATCCACGCAGGCTAGCACTGGTATACAGTAAAGTACTGGGGGTTGGATAGAGTACTGAAAGGTGCGGCTAAAAACGTAACTGGAGGTGAAGAACATCTCCCCTTTCTGGAAATATAGGAACTTCCCTTTCTGATGGTCGTCTAATACCTTTTCCTTTTTGGTTGCACAGGTAACGGTGCGTCTATCTGCACAAGCGTCTGGAAGAACAATAAATGCGGCACAGAAGTACTGAAGTATTACTTCAACCCTACCACAAATATGTGCGAGGCGTTCAAATACTACAGCTGTCTGGGTAATGACAACAAGTTTGACAGTTTACAGTTGTGCCAGGAAAATTGTGCTCAAAGTAAGTGTACAGAATGTCTTTTTTGTATATTTGAAAACAGATTAAAATTTCCCTTATATTTCCGACATTAAGATGTTATTTCTAAAGGATGACGCAAATTGAGTATAGATTTTCTCTCAAATGCTCTTAATCAGTTTTTTTTTCGCTAAGCCAGTAAGAAGCTTTACGCTTTTCGTCTCAACATTCTGGTCATTATAGTGCATTATGTACGTTTGACCCAAATGAAAAGAGTCAAACCAGATCGTGAAGACAAAAAATAAAACTCTCAGTCTTACAACCTGTAAAAAGTCGCTTTCTTAGTGTCAGCCAGTTACTTACAGTAAATAAACGACTGATAATTTTAATTTAGCATGCAATCATTAGTAAAAAGCGCACGTGGAAAGTGGACTACTATGATTCCAATTTGCGCACAAATGCATCGTATTCTGTCGTATACCCTCGCACCAATTGTTTATCCTAGTCTGCGAATGCGGCTACAATCTCTATGAGGTTGCATGAGTTAGTACAACATGGCGTATATGCACGTATACATAATAACAAGATAAATTCAAAGGGGTTTTCGCTCTGTCTGGATTGTGTTCTAACCTTGTTTTGTTTTTTGTCTTACAGAAGCGAAACGGAGACGCGAAGTGTCCAACAAAACGCGTGCGTCCAAGACGAACGGCCATTTTAAAACAATAGTACAGAGATTACACGACATCGCAAGACAATCTGCGAGATGAGAAAAGAACTATACATAAAGAAGCCGTAGAATGGATGACTCAGCAGAACTGTCAGTCTCTATCCATTGAAAAAATTTTCTAATTATTGCCAGTTTGTTTCTCTGTTGAAGCATGCTTTCAAAAGGTATTAATACACCGGTATATGACTTCCGCTGTCCAATACGCGGCACGGGTTCCATTCCTAATGTTTACACCGGTGTGAGTTCGAAATGCTAACTAAAGCTACCATTCTAATTTCACACAGAAATCAATGATCATATCATTCCGCGTTACACTCTTACTTTTCGTATCAGAATGAACATCAAACGGAATCATAAAACCGCGCCCTTAAAAATCGCACAGATCTATGTTTTTGAAGACTATTCACGAGCCTACAATCTTAAGCGGTGTGTTTCTTACACATATGCTGCACTGTATTGAAACATACCGTTATTTCTTGTACCTTAATCTCACAAATTTTCGCGCGTACTTAATTTCGTGAAATCGACAGATCTGTATTTCGCGGGGCTGTATTTTCGCGATTTCAGAGTAAAAAGGGCTCTTTATTTTCGCGTTTTTTGCTACATCGCGAAAATTAATACTCGAGAAAATAAGTGAGAATAAGGTAGGGTTTTGTTCCTCGAATTCGAAGAAGTTATTTTTATCTCTGGAATAAAACATCATATATTGAGAGGAATTATTTTGATTTTGGAAAGAAAAATAAAAGATTTTTAGCATTGTATTTATTGTTGAGTTGCGTCGAACTCGATTTGTTTTGTACATTTAAGTTTATTTAACCCTTTAAGTCCCAACATGAACATCGAACTTCTCCTAACTATGTTACATTTTGTATGAACGCCATAGGAGAATTTAGTGTTGTATCATGACTTTGATCAGATTCGTTATTCTTGCAACTTGCCTTATTGGATTTGTTAAGGAAAGGTGATGAGAAATTGCATGATTGATCATTGTTGGGGATTATAGGGTTAAAAAGACACCGAGATGAAAACAAAAAACGTCTCTCCAATCCAATATTTTAGCAGACATGTCAGACATCAGCGGAATACTAGAGAATAAATGATTTAAATTGTCTGATGTGAGCTACATCTATCGCGTTCGTGTAGTTATGTAGTCTGTGTTATGTTAGTTTTATATAGATCACTGTTACTAGAAACACTGAATAAATAAACTTCATTTTACATTCCACTGCTTGGGTCTCTTATTTCACGTGAGTAAATAAAAGGAATGTCAACTAAAGAACGGATCAAGACCCGTTCTACCAATAACCAGGCCCACTGATTTTGGCTCGATCTTTGTAAATCGTTGACTGTAAAGAGTCTAGTCAGTGAAAGAGGCTATGGGACGAGGTTGGCTATGGGGTAGATTGCAAAACAGTATTTTTTTCTAGCGCCGATCAGCTCCGCGGCTGTGGCTAGGAACTAGAGTAGACACGTGTCGTTTGCCTGACTTGATCAGATTTGATCTGTTTAATGTTAGTTGCCTGCTGTTAAAATTGGGTGCTGAACTATATATATCAACTTTTTTTTCTTGGTAGCTATTTTCAGGATTCTAAAAATATAAAAAAACAGCATGGGCCGACAGAGTATTGTGAAATACTTCGACTCGGCCTAATTGGACACTTGCTGTGCGGTTTCAAACAATGCAGAACCAGTAGTCTTCCGCGTATATTCCATATGGCATACATTTATTTTATCTTCCATTTATTTAAAAAAAATGTACGTAGTAGAAATAGAGACAGCGGAGAAACTATAACGCTCAAATATATAAAGTATTTATAAACCGATTGACATCGCCTCAGGAAATTGTACAGTTGTAAATAAAGAATGTATATTTTTTATGCCCAGGCTGAATATTCTTATTTTCTGCCGATTTTAGGCTGAAAATATTCTTAATATATACATTCTTAGATTACATATATAGTGTAGTATCTCAGTAAATTAATACGGATGTGACCAGGAACTCATTTTGATTTAAGAAAAAGGAAAGAAGTATACATGGTACACGTGTTATGTGATTTTATTGTATTTTACTTTCTATCAACATACAAAAACAATTTCTTAACTAAATCCCAGCCTTGGGTATATTCTTAGCATATTCTTAAATTTCGCCAATCTCAGCCTCGATACTCTTATAAAAAAGATTCTTACAAAAAAAAATAGTGTACTGTGCAACAGCCATACATTCGAAGGCTCCGGTACCTCTGAGACAAAGTATATGTAGATCCCTTCAACACCACACAAAAATCAGAATTTTCTTGACAGCTGTGACGTAATTTGTGCAAACTTTCTTCGATAGCCTATATTTTAAAAACAATTAACCTCATCGAGCCTGATGATTAATTAGCATACTCGGACCGTAACAGTCCTTGGTGTTGAGAGTTGTTTAGCCTCAGCCCAGCCGCCACATGTTTTTGGAAGAGTAACATAATCGGCGCGTGAGCGACAGTTTCAACTTCTGTTAGTCTCCACGTGTTTCTCGTGGCTCTTTTTGACACTCACGTTCCGGCGCGGTGAAAAAGATCAACAAACTGCAACCACGTGACACAACTCCGCCGCGCATCCGGCGAGAACTCCTGCATTGTGTAACCAATGGTAAATAAGCACTGTTTAGTATAACCAATCTAGCTCTATTCCTCACAGTTTCACTCTACAGACGTATGTAAACTTCGAAAAGCAAGGTAGGAGCTTTGTGGTGCTAAATTAATTACTGGTTTATTTTTTTAAATATGACCTTTTATAGGTCGGATCGATTTATAATGACAAGTTTATTTACATTTTTTAAAATTGTATTTACCTTTTTGCGAATACGGCTGATGGCTCTGTCTAGCTACTCTTTGTCAAGGTAGAAATAGGTATGTAACTGGACAATTTGTGGTTCGGCTTTGTTGAATATGATGCCAAAATCCTGGAATTTAAGTGTCAGCCGGGTCTTGTCTGCGGGACTGCGAGCACTTGAGGCTCGCGCTATTCCAGGGCTATGTCGCGTTCGCCTCACGGACTCTTGAGAAAAATAGAGACTGCTCGCACTCTAGGGGTTAGAGTCTCCAAATATAAATAGAGATTCTTGTTATTTTAAAAGAATAACGATTACCAAGAGATTGCATGCGTCTGGGTTTTTTTTTTTAAATTATGGCCGGTCAAATTTACACCAAATCAGTCAAATGTTTCGAGCTAATTTTGTCTTCTTTTGACTGATTTTTAGACTGACATTTAGCTGAATGACGACAGAACCGCGACATCTTTATGAAGATTTCAACATAATGCACGGTGAGCTAGTAGCTTCGGCGTTTCACCTTCATTTTGCCCGCTTTTCAACAGACCGGAAGCTCTGCCAGATCTTGATGATGCAGATGGAACTTTGAAAAAAGAAACTTGTAATGATTGGTGCGCTTATCACAATAGCTTGAAGAGAAACACACTTGAATCATCTCGATTTTTTTAATTATTCCGAGTAATATTTTGTTAGTGGATTTTTAAATATTCAGTTGATCCAGGCTCCTGGCATTGACGAATTGGCTTTTTGTCTTTTTGATCACTTTCTGGAATTTCTAAGAAAGCCCGTCTCGTTTTCGTGTCACTCCCGTATTTTTCGCTTGGGTTAACCGTTGAAGAATGCTAAAATTGTTTGTTTTCAGATGTCGTATACTTCACTTCCAATATGGAAACCCTAGTTTAATTAACTCTTTGTTCTTTAGTACTGAACAGAGCTCGTCTGAAAACGGCTGACAGAGCACCTAGAATTAAAATTTATCTTTTTGTATGTGCAAACTGGTTCTCAAACCTGAATACCCGAGTAACAAGCCACGGAATGAGCGCGACTCGAGAGCTCTCGAAAATTCCAAAAAGTTACAGCAAACTGTGTGCAAATAACAAATTCCCCACTGAACAATTAAATGACAACAAAAACTTGTTTATCTTTATAACTGTACAAATTTAAAAAAACGGTATTGCTGCCGAGAAATGAGAACTGAAAAACGACTGAAAATTGGTTGTGGGGGTAAAGACTTATTCAATGCCCGAAAATTTAGTAGTCTGCAAGCAGCAGTCTAAACATTTATAGTAACAATGTACATGAGTACGTGCCTTTGCGAGAAGGCGTGTCCCTGTTGGTTCCAGGGGGGCGTGTACCAAAACATGGACCGAGTCAGTTCGATTATTTTAAAATAAAGAACACAGTGAAACGCAAACGTAACGCACCATCAAAGATCGTCAGCGAGCCAAAGTTGGTAGCTTTTTCCTGAGAACTTTTCATTCGCCAAAAAGAAAAATATATACGAGACTGACTGACTTTAGATGTAAAGTCGCGCGCGTGCACTCATAGTTGCGGCGTTTTTAATTAAGCGGGGTTGCTTTCATGATAAGGATAATTTAAAAACACAGAATGTATTTTCCGTTCTCCAAAAAGTATCAGTATGGGAATAAAACGCCAGAAAAAAACCTTGACAGAAAAGGTAAATATTGCCCGTCAGGACCGCGAAAAATATTTCCCGCGAAATTTGTTTAATTGGGATTCATGTTACGCTCTCGAAAACTCGTCAACAAATGCAAATTAATTTAACTTTTTTCGTGGTCCGTGCTGAACGTGCCAAAAGATGAAAAAACTGTGTCAACAAAACGTTCCGACATACAGGTGTAAATGGACTGTGATCATTGATAAAATCGTGTCGCTTGTTTACATCGTGGAGCGTGGGTGCACGTACGCACAAGGGGATTCCTTTTTGACCTTTTTTATCGCAATATTTTGCCCTTATTTCCTATTTGAGGAAACCTTGTCGTTTTTGAAATTTTTGCCCACATTTCTATGTTCACATTGAAATTTTCTACGTGTTTGTAGCATTGTACGTGTTTTCCTGAGTTGTCGCTTTGATTCAATATGGATAAAGGTGTTTTTCACTTTTAAATTGTTGTTTTTCTTTTGGTATGAAATTAAAACTTGATGGGAATTGACAAGACGGACGAAATTCTACGACGTTATTGGTTTAATGGTGTAATTGTTTCAAGAGACTTTTAAAACGTTTTGAATTTACGGTAGTTTTAGTTTTTTAGCGTGATTGATCTGAATCTTGACTTTCTCATCGAATTTTCGATACTAAATACATTATTCCAATGTCTCGTATAAAGAGATTATACTAATTATTGTGTGAAATCTGTGTCAGTGAAAACGACCACATTCAATTAAAAAATGTTTTCACAAGGTTTTATTTATCACCCCAGTATTAACTTTAGCAAGTGCCGAACGTACGTGACCCCTAAAAGTCTTCAGTTTATGTTTAGAATTTTCATTTCCGTAGCCCCCTACCGTGGCGCCAAAGTGAAAGACCTGATAAGGTGCATTTTTGCCTGACGAATTCGCTGCGCTTTTGAAAACCAAGTAGCGCAAACTTGTACAAGTTTTCAAACCTAATCTAATTGTTACCTTCTCTGCTTGCGGTTGAATTAAATATTTCCTTTTTCTAGATTAGCGCATTGTGCTGAAGCGTTCAAGCGCTCATTGCCTCAAGCTCGACTATTATAAGCTTCAACATCCAGAAACAGTCTACATGATTTCCGTTCCATTTATGGTTTGCAGTTTGCACAATTTCCGGAACCCTTCACAAGCGGGGTTTTTGGACCAAACGGTTCCTTTTCCTCGCTGCCTTTCGACTTTCTGTTGGCGGTCAATTATAGGAGAGTTTATAACTTGTTTTGCACTTTAGGATTAACTCGGTGAATTGAATATTTATCAGTCTTGCGCAAAAAAAAAGATTATACAGCAGTCAGGGAGCGGCCTTTGTCTTTCTAATTTTGTTCATGCTGGGTCATAGGTCATAACACTATCGTGTGGTTTGTCATTCGACATGATTGTCATTTTATGAGTTTGAATAAAAACATATTCTACACATTCTACCGCTGCTAATTTGTTGATGGCACGAAAACGTCTTCGATTTTCAACATGATTGCTTGCGGCAACTGCTAATACCCGCGGTTTTAATTCCCTAATGTACCATCTGGTGGATAAAGTTGTTTTGATTTGGGTTTGTTTACGTATGCGACCGAACCGGCTCGCTTGTTTACATTCAAATTGCTGTTCAATATTCACTTTCAAGAGATCTTGAACGCTTTTATAAGTAATCCTTGTATCCGAAAAATGGTATTAAATTCTCAAAGCTTCCTCGTACCTAATTTAGTTGCGCTTATGAAAAGTTTTAGCGTTTGCAATGCTAGTAATTGTTTGTCACAGCGCCAACAAAGAATTATGACGTCGGACGTGATCTGTCAAAGTGTCAATCCGAAACAATAGAAAGCAAAACGCTGAGAGCGTTTCTCAAGACGTGTTTAGTATTCACCGCATAACCGCATAACATGTAGTGCACGTCAGCGCTATTTCGGAAAATATGCCTGAATAACAAATTCTAACTGCAAACTCTGGCATGTTTGGGCTGGATTTCCACCTTCTGTTTCTTGCATTGTCTCAACAGAATCAAATATAATAAGAGAAAAAAGGGCTGACCTCTGATGATTTGTGGGTCATTCAAGTGTTTTGATGTTATCGTGTCCTTTTGTATTGGAATAAAGTAAATAGCACGACCTATCAAAAACACGCGTTCTGATTGGCTGCTGGTTCGGGCATGTTATGAATTATTTATTGTTATTTGAAATTCAAGATCTAGTTAAAATTGCGAGCACGTACGCCCGCAAGAGGTTCGAGTGTAAAGCCAAACTAATTATTTCCTTGCATCAGTTGTCTTAGAGCATTTGGGCTGGAAGGAGCTTGGTTTGAGAGCAAGAGAAAATTTCAAAGTCATGTGCAAAACAGAAACAATTCAAGAGGACGGGCCAGTGCGTCTTATCCTACACGACGCCGACAAACCGCTTACGATGAAGGAGTTGAACGTGGCTAAAATTTACGATTTCGACTTCAAATACGGCCAGAAATCCGCCTTGGATTTCCACCAAGATCTTGCAGCCATCGACCTGAGCATGATGCAAAGCCCTAAAGTTACACGCCGTCGGCGGATAAAGCGGAGAAAGTACCCCAGGTTTGGATTTGTTCCTAGTCTGGAGGACATTAAGGAGAACGAACTGTTTGAAACATCGTCCGAGGAGGACGAGAAGAAGGATTTGGCCGCCATTCATCGAGAGCGAGCTCTGAGTTGCGGGATGTCCATAAAAGAAGAAGTTCGCCGCCACCGCCATAAGCGACATTCTAGAAGTGGAAGGGTTTAAAGCAGAAGAGAGCAAGATGACCTTGTTTGACAAAAACTGCGAGTTTTAACGTTAATTCGCTCTGCTAAACGCGAAGTTACCTCGCCTTGCCATGCAGCAGGCGACGGTGTTGGACTACAGCGCGTGAAACAGAAACGTGCTGTTTGTCATGACTCGAGAATCCTTCGAACAGAAAATAAACTTTGCCAAGACTCGGCAAATGGAAAAGATTTAAGGATTTTAAAACGCGATCAAGAGAGAGAAAGCGAGTGTAGAAGATGATGAAATAACAACTCTTGTTGCAAACGACAAGCTGGAACTTTGTTGGTTTCTCCAGTTGACGTAAATTTCACGTGACGAATGCAAATTCAGCAAATAAAGAAACTAACTAGAAACATTCCTCGATAAATGAACAGTGTTTGTTACGTGAATGTTGAGTTTTCGCTTTCATTCTAGCATCGCTAGCTATTTACTCGATGGAATTGTGTAAAAACATCGACAGAATAGGTTAAAAGCATTAGTTCGGGTATCAAACAAGGATGGCATATTTGTAAACGAAATATCAGTCGTTTGTTCTCGTCTCTTTTGCTTGGTTAACGTAATTCGCTTTGCATGTAATCAAAGATGGAACCCCAAGATTATATATTGTGAATTATATTTTAAGGAAGAGTGAATTTAGTTCATAATTCTTTATACAAGTATTGGATGTTGTTTTATAATTATGCATGTAGACATGTACGACTGCATCGCGATAGTTTCATCGCTGATGAAAGGATATCCAATCAGTGTAACATCATGGATCGAAAGTTTAGAACATTAAACATTGTTGGAGATTATCTCAGTGTGTTGTATTGATATTTCGTTCAGTTAACTTGAAATGATCCTACTTATCAAATCGTGCTCTTGATGAAAATTGAATTGCGAATGATTGAGTGTGTTGGACGAAGAGACCAATATAGGCTTGTGTTTACGAGTACACCTCCTCCAGCCGCGTGATTTCTAGAATTTCCTTCCTTTCTTTGGTTTATTTCTGTCGCAGCAAAGAAGGCGATAGTAATTCCCTTGAATTATCCTACAACGTAGTCCCAAACAAAGTGTAAAAAAGTGTAAACTTTGTGGAAATATGACCGGGAAATATGGGGTTTTGCTTATCGCTTATGGCTTCACGCCTCAACAAATTATGTTGTTTTTGTGAACTGAAAGCGTCTCGATATTGCTTCATAATCGAGTGAATACATTGGCTGGCTTTAATGCTCTTAAACTGCGCTTTTACACTTCCCGGGACCCGATGTCAGTAATTGGATCGTGTGCACGTGCGGATAAATATTTTCTTGAGAAAGTAAGAAAGAGCAGTTTGCTCGACCAGCACCTGGGTGTGTTTCAAAACATACTTTTTCTAGCAGAATTAGCTCCCCGACTAGCTCCCTATCTTGTCCCAATAACTCTAAAACGTGACCAGTTCATCTTCTCCTCCGATTTTTGTACTTCCCCCATCAGAAAAGGTTAAAACTTATCACGTCCTGGTTCATGCCCGGGTTTGCTTTGCCCCGGTGGCAGATGCGGGAGAGTCTGAGCGCTGTTTAGCGGTCGAAACCGAAAGTTTAGCAAACATCTTCATTTCCGTGCCAAACAAAGAAAAATTATCTTTCGTATACGTACAATTTGCAAAGTGTTTGAAGCTAAACTAGCTTGCGTGTGGCGAGAAAAGGCTTGTCTCGAGCGCCTTGATGGCTGCTCCGACGGCAAGCGGAAATCCGATCCAATGCGATGCTAATATTACATGCATTTGTTATTGCAGGAGGGGCCACTTGAAATATTTTCGTATCAATTTAGAACGATAGAGGGTGCGCAGCTTTGAAAGACCAAGAAATTAAATCTACTTGTATTCCGATCCATTTCATAGCCGAATATAGCTACTACTTGACGTGTTTGTTCAATTGTTGACCGGTTTCTATCACCTTCCCCCGAGCTCCTGTGTTTGTCATCCCAAGGAGAAACTGATCGCTGAATTTTAAAGTGCAAAAAAAGTAAACAGAACTCGATCGCTCTCAGGTCTCTGGGTCAGGTGATTCAGTTTCAGTAAAAACAGGAAAAACACATACGTTGCATGATTTGACGAACTGTAGGTGTCATAAAAAAACAGGTGTCGATTTCTTTCAAATAAATCTGCGGCACTTTTCAATGCGTGTTTTAGTAGCCGGCAAAACGGAGACCAATTAGAGCCTTAGAAAAGTTATTACTTGGTCTCATTTCGTGATCTCGCTTAGCTTCGTTTCCCAGTTTTATTTGTTCTTCCTAGGCACCTTCTACTTGTCTGTTGCAATTTGTCTTCTCATTAGCCCGCGTGACCCGCGCGTAGGACGGATAACGCACGCGCGAGAGGTTTCCCCGCGCGCGACTTCTACACGCAAAAATAAATACACAGGGCGCAAAGCTGCTAGACGAAGATAATATTCGTAACATCCTCTCCGTAGCTTGCAATTGTGAACGCAGACGGATCTTCGCGCTTTGTTCAACGCCGCCGAGACATGCTCGCAAGCTACGCGGACGGCTCCTTACTGCCCTGAGGGCGCGGTTCTTATTTAGGATTAATCGCGCGCAGATTCGGGAGAGGGAACGAATTATGAAGCACGCGCGATGGACGAAGGGAGAGAGGAGAGAATGTCCACCGCTCACTCATCGTACCTCCCCGCTAATAGGTCCCGAACAGAGAGCTCGTTAGAATACGCGAGACGCGCGCGCGAGAAAACATGGCCAAGGTTCTCGCAGCCATTAATTTCTCGTGGGTTTTAGCGCGCGTTTCTCGCTCGACTAATCCAAGAGAAAAATTAGGGAATGCTCGCAGTCTACATTTATCAAAAATAGAATAGGTCGCATTTTATGTGACTATAATTATATAAGGATTCGTAGCCTGCGTAGCAGTCGTTTCCTTTCGGAGTGTGCGAGAGGCTCGTGAAGGCATGGAGCGCGAAAAGGAGCTTTTTTTATGCTCCTTTTGGCGCTTTATGCCTTCACGCGCCTTCCGCACTCTCCGAAAGGAAACGACTGCTAATTAGGGTTTATGGCTTGATTTTCTCCTTTATATCCGAACTTGAACCACTATCATTATCATTGGGACTTTTCATCTCAACATATCTGAGAATGCGCAAGTCAGGATTAGGGTGCGCGCGCAGGACATATATACTAGCTAGGCCGGGATCACAAATTTCAGGCTTGGATCCGGAATATCGGCGTAGGCAAGGATAGATCAGACAGAAGGCCCAACCGAAGCTTTCACACGCTTCTGAAACTGAAGTATACGACCGTCACGTAAAATAGATCACAGGTTCAACAAATGTCCCAAACCGTTTAACTGAAAAATTGCGTCTTAGTATCCTCGACATCAAGAGACTATGCCTCGACATGCATGCATGTTACTTCAGTATTTCCGTTACCTAACAACAGACATCGCCCATGTATTGTATTTTAAAGTATTTTCCTTAAATGTTGAGTAATGAATCCTGGCGAGTGCCGGTTACTATGTTACAAGGGCTTCTCGAGTTCCCTCATCTACAGAGAGTAGATGAGATCAAGCTCACTCTTTCTCTTTAAATTTCCTCTGAAGGAAATATCATTAAAATGTCCTTTTGCTTTGAGAGTTTCTTATTTTATTTTCAAAAAATCGGATTAGAGAACGGCTGACGGTCTCTGGATTTTCTTTCGGAATTAACCACGTGCACTTTTCGGATTAACCGACAATAATTTGTATATAATGTCGTTCCGTCTTATTTTTTCAGGTTTACCCGTTCTTATAAAGCCATGCACGTTTGTCATGAACTGTTGTCAAGACATTGGCACTGTTTTTAAGTCACGTTTTTCGCTGCTGCGACCCTCCTCGAGCCTTCAGCACTTGATATCTCCTTGAATCTACTTGGAAGTTGATATTTGTTCTGAGATGGTTTGTCATGCACTATTTTATGCCCTGTTTCCCTATCTGCATGCATGGTTTTAGATTTTTCTCCGTTTCTCCGCGGACTCGGTGCGAAATCTCCCTTTTAATTAAAGCTTTGGCTTCGTCCTTTGTTTTTAATTTTGGTTGTGCCTCGGATGTTGTTTTTAATATATGTAATATCGTTCCGAATTCCTTTCTTTTTCACTGTTTCAGTCCGGCACGCACATTTTTCAGTCACGTCTCTTCAGAAGCGTTATCAAGATCTTGTTTCTGGTTTTCAGTCGCGTTTTGTCGCTCTAGCGACCCTCTTCAGAATCGTTGTAATTTTTCTTGAGATCTCAGTCCTTGATTCTACTTGAAGATTCATAGCTATATTCATCCCATCAGTGATCAATCCGATATTCGACTCAGAGTTGGTTTTGCGGAAGTACTATCAACCTTTCAACAGCATATATATGTTGATCTGTTGATCTTCTGTCAGTGGTTATAACCGCGTTAACAAAATTGGCATTGCAAGTTCCTGCTAGTTTATTTTCTTGTGAGGTATATAAGTCCCAAATTTAGCAATGCGTATGCCAGGTTCTTGGAAACTACGCGAGCATACAACTGCCTCCTCGGACTTTTTTTTTTTCCCCTTCTTCTTCTTCTTCTTTTTTCCAAAACTACGAGTTTGTATTCGACGGTCTGGTAATGCTAAATTCTCGCAACCTATTTGAATTTTAAGAGTACGAATAATAAATACTGTGCTTTCATTTTCGGGGACGTTTCCGTTATATTAAACTGTCGAATTTCCGTGCACTAATGGCCACCGTCTAACGCCCACCTCTCAGTTAACAACAACAACCAGGTTTTTTCGTCCCGACCGTGCGCCAATTCCATACACTTTATTCTTGATAAATTAAAACTAGCCTACGCAGGCTTTCTTAATTGAGTGGATTTCGGGCGAACAGCGAACTAGATAAAAACCTCCCTACCAAGCTGTTGGACGACACTTCAGGCTACAACGACCAGTCATAATTATGTAGCCCGGCCCATCGTGTGGCACTACATTTTTGCGGGAGTTTAATTTTGCCGGATTAGCGACTTTTGGTATTTTTCGGGATCTAATTTTTGCGATTGACAGTCACAGACTGGTTTTTCATGCAGGGTAGTCGCTTACAGCTGGAATTGCAACATGTTCGAAATGCAAAGTAACATTGTTTTCATTTGCACAATCGCAATACAGGTTCAAATCACGTTTATCAGTCGTTTTGTTCTTGTTCTGCTTCGATAATAACGCTGCACCACTTGATGAACATTTGGACGACGTCTAATATTTATAATTTCATGAAACGGTGGACTAAATGTTTGCGGACAAATTATGTTTGTGGGAATATTATTTTGCGGGAACTTTTTCGGATACTGAAAAAAATCGAAAAACTGAGACCCCCAAAAATTCAGTGCATGGCACACGGTAGTCCGCTTCGTACGTTGTCATTTGTTTATATTATTTTGAGGGAACTTTTTTCGGATACTGAAAAATACCGCAAAAATCGCAAAAATAAGAACCCGCAAAAATTCAGTGCATGGCACACGGTAGCTAGTTTCGTACGTTGTCATTTAGTTTAATTTTGGATGGCGAGTTTTTCATTTAAAACCCTCAGTTTTTGATGACACTAGCTGAGATAATCTTGGCACGATCATGGAGTAACCGGGCTAAACTATTACGAGCAGTCTTTACATTTCCCCCGTAAATCATCAAGAGCCGAGAGAAGCGAAAAATACGAAAAATAAAAATAGCAGCTTGGTACTATTTATTTCGGTGCGTTTTAAAACTGTTTGAAATAGTAACCAACTAACAGTCTCAGCCAAGCTATGTCTATAACTATGGTAACTATTAACTCCAACAAAACATGTACAATACATCAAACACGACTATGCCTAATTAGTTCAAAACATCATGATGCATGTATATGGACAAATATTTCAATCTACAAATAGAATTATCAGATCAATTATATTACTGAGAGTTCTACTGAAAACATTTTTGATGATAACAATTATTAAATCATCGCTAAAATTAGTTCAATACCCGAATTCCATCAAAACACTTTAGCCCCGAACGCATGGTCCTGATGTGCCGGAGTAGGTGTTCGATTTCTATGCGAGACTGTGTCTGGGCCTCTTTCATTGGAATTCAGGGTTCTGTGCACCTCTCGGAACCGAGTTAGAGAGCTGGGAGGGTGTACTCCCCTTATATAAGCTACATGCTACTTGAAAGGAACTTCAAGAGAGAAGTACCTGGCAATTATATTATGGTCTTCCAGAAATTTTAAACAGTAAAACAATCAAAGGCTTGTTGAGCCAACTCGTGAATGAATTAACATGCATAAATTTAAAATAGCGCGACTAAAGTTTACAGCCCATCCACCGAGCGAGTGGAATTTGCTCACCAAAAAAATAATAATAATAAAAAATATATATATTATGGGACGCTAATTATATAATGCATGAGTACATTAAACGGAAGGAGAGGAGCTGTTAGCCATTGTATATCATGATAAGGTCAAGCGGAGAATGGTCTGGTACAGATTTTGAAAGGTCTGTTGTGAAATAGAGTTTATGAAAAATCATTTTTGGTCCATGCACACCAGGGCAGTAAACCCTTATCCAAAAACGTGACTAGAGCACATAGTCCTGCTTCGCTAGCGCTCGTTAGGTACACAGAGAAGCTTAAAAATATAGAGAAACATTCGAAATTATTTCCTCTGGCTCTAGGATCAGTCAGGAACTACTATGTTGGTAATTTTATACCGGATCATCTTCATCTCTCCCTCCACGTACTCCCCACCCCACCCTCCCTCTCCCGGAACAATGTCTACACGCCAGTGACTCAATGGACTCAAAACAACCGATGACACATTTTATTGTTTCCTACCAACGATGAAAAATTTAATAACAAATATCATGATTATTCGTGACATTCCTTGATATTGTTATCTTCATTCCGATATCCATGTAGATAGTGTTGCTAATGTAATTCAGTCACAGTAGAGAAATCTATTTTGGCACAAACCATGCTGTAAATAAATAACAAAATAATTGAAAGATTGACAGTTTCATTCGGGGAAAAAACACGAGCTTTTCTTTAATTCGCTGGCATTGGAAAATAAGGAAACTTGAATAACAAGTTGCTGATGTATGATAAGTGACCAATATTAAAGCCGGCTTTAAAGGAAATTCTGCTATGTTCAGTTAAATTCTAGAATTAATTTCCAGCTGGCCTATTTTGTTAGCGACGGAGGCGATGGCTTCTCTTTTCAATTGCTTTCATTCTTACATAAGGCGCTCTATGATAAATTACTTTGTGCATTTCTAGATTTAATTTTCACCCGCTTTGTTTCGGTACAACGGCTAGAAGTATCTTCAGTAGAGTCACGTGAGGCCTTAAGGTTAAGGTATGCACCTTATCTGATATTGCATCTTGATCTTCGAGTGTATGGGCGTTGCTGTAATGTCTTAAATTATACGATGCGCGCTGATATTGGTCAGTCTCGGTTGCTTAGCAAGAGTGTAAAAGCAACCGAATCATGTTTTTGAATCAGTTGCGTTAGAGGAGTTGAACTACGAGTCATACGAGGTGTTTTGTTTCGAGAACTGAAAACTTAACCGCGATGCGTCAGAGAGGACCTATATTTCAAGGCGATTCGTCAATACGTCTTCAATATGATGACAAACCGGTTACGATGAAGGAATTGAACATGGCTAAAGTTTACGATTTCGACTTCAAATACGGCCAGAAATCCGCGTGGGATTTCAACGACGATCTTGCCGCCATCGATCTGAGC
The DNA here is from genome assembly GCA_029204205.1 of Desmophyllum pertusum. Lineage (NCBI taxonomy): Eukaryota > Metazoa > Cnidaria > Anthozoa > Scleractinia > Caryophylliidae > Desmophyllum > Desmophyllum pertusum. The sequence continues at coordinate 3,608,016 of MU826827.1, read as the reverse complement.
ATGATGCAAAGCCCTAAAGACAAACGCCATCGAAGGAGAAAGCGTAGAAAGTACCCCAAGTTTAGGTTTGTTCCTAGTCTAGAGGACATTAAGGAAAACGAATTGTTTGAAACTCAAATCGAAAATATGAAGAAACTCGAGAAAGATTTGGCCGCCATTCATGAAGAGCGAGCTCTGAATTGTGGGATGCAGTTGCCTGTAAAGGCGGAAAGTCGACGAGACCGCCGTATGCGTAAGCGGCATCCTAGAGGTTCCAATGGAAAGATTTAAACAGAGAGTCGAAGATGATGCGGACCTTGTTCAACATAAATCAAAACCTAAAGCTACGGTTTAAAACGCTGAGTCGCTCCCAGAACCTCGTTCTGCTGTAGAGCCGATGGTGTAGGCCGCCGCAGCTTCAGGCCACAAGACCGGAATTCAGGAGAATCCTTTGAAAAGAAAACTAAACTTTGCCAAGACTCGGCAAATGGAAAGAGATTAAGGATTTTAAGAGAATGAGAGGGCATATGGAGTAGAAGATTGTTGGTGAAAAGAACAGCTTGAACGCAAGCAACAAACCGGAACTTTGCTGCATGGTTTCTGTTTATTTCACGTAACGAATGTATCATTCAAGTGATTTAAAATTGAGCACCTGAGTGACTAATACATTCTACTCAGAGACTGAGTGAACGGTGTAAATGAGGCGCATTATGCGCTCGATCCCGAACTTCCCTCCTCACTGCTTCCTACGCCTGCCACGCAGGCGATTCCTGGCATTCAACTCCTCGGTTACGCTATTTTAAATTATTATTGTAAATGGTCAGATGTCCAACCTTCAACAAGTTGGGATTATTAACAATTAACAGCTAAGTTGTTATATCTACAATATTGCGCTTAATATTCATTTGAGTAGCTTAAAAACTAGCTGGTTGTCTGTAGCGGACAAATCTTATGGTACATTGATAGCTATAAATAGCAAAATCTACATTTTACTTTCACAACATTTACATGATAAAACTTACATGCATGGTTGGAATAAATATGAAACAAGGATTTGAAATTGAAAAGTTATTTGTCGTTTTAGCTCATTTTCCTTGGCACCAACCCAGAATGGAACACATCGTGTTTGTAAATAGCGCGGTGGAAACTGGCACGCGATTTTATGTAGGCACTTGATGGCAACACGTTTTGGAGTATTTTTCTTTGATGACTGAATTGAATTACAAGTTATTGAATTTATTGTGTACGAATAGACCAATATAGGTAAATACGCCCGAGCCCCTAAACGTGATTTTAAGGACTGTACTTCCTTTATTTTAGTAGTTGCTTTCGTCATCTTGTTAGCAGATGAGGCGGGCGCGCTATGTTTTCTCTCGCGTCCATTATCTGCAAGGAACAAGATTTACTTGTCATTCAAGTTTTTCAAGGTTTCGTTCGGCTTCATGCCTCATTGAATCGATGTAATGTTGGCAGTCGGCTTTTTACACCTGAAGCATCTCGATATTGCTTCGCCTTCGTGTGATGAGCGGATTTTCAGCAATGTTCTTAAAACTAATCCGATTTTTTTTACACTGGGTCTTCCTAATCGCGTGTAGTTGTTTGCCTTATACGGAGCGGATAAATATTTTTTTTATTTGCGAAGTAGCTGGTATTGGTTCATGGTGCTGCAGTGTACACCATTTAGACAACATGAGTGTATGCAAGCACTCTTTTTTTTTTCATTTTTTTTTTTTTTCATTTTCCCTATTGAAAACGCTCATGTATTATCCCATCTACGACAGTGAAGTTCGAAGGATACTCCTGGGGGTGTGGGGGGAGGCATATGAAAGTGACAGGGGTGATCGTCGGACATTTTGAAAGGGTGGGTGTGGCTCGAATTCATTTTCACACCTAAAAAGGTGCCAATTATAAGACAAATCTTGTTATATTTCTTTCTAGTTTTTAAATACCCTAAAAGGTATTGGGATAACTCTAACGGTGATTATTTTAGACTTAAACACCCTAAGCGGTACCAAGCCACAAATTTTAGCCCCAAAAAGGTACGAAGATCACCCCCGTCACTTTTATATGGGAGTCCTCCGAGGACTCCCTAAAAGAGACAGGGGTGATCTTCGTACCGGGGAGCCCCCCCCCCCCCCCCCCCCCACACACACACACACACACACACCCCCAGAATATAATTTAGGCGGCAAACAGGCCTCCTGCATGAGAGTTTCCCACACTTCTTTCATTTCCGTATCAAACAGGAAAAATGTTAATCTATTGGTATATGCCGAAGTCAAGTTTGCTAGTGTGTGGTGAGGAATTGGAATGTTTTCATTGGGTTCAAAAAGGCTTGTTTTGAACAAGCCGCCTGAGTATACCACACACTTCATTCATTTCCATATATCTCATGGATGCTTGTTTTGCCTAGCTGGATGGCTGTCTCGAGCAGTTCATCAAAAAGCGGAAGGTGTGTAAAACGCAATGCCAATATTTAATTACAGAGTTAACTTGAAATATGTTCGCATTTTAAGACGAATTTCTCTTTAATTTAGAGGCAATCGAAGGAGCCACCGATCGATCTTTGCAAAATTAAGCAATCTTCTTGCATTCCTATCTTCTTGCATGCCTAGTCTCCTTGCATTCCTAGTGTTTCAACAATTATGACCAGGATTTTAGGTAGACTGCGAATACGGTTTTCTCGGATCTTAAGCATCTCTCGCTGGTGGTGTGGGCGGCTGTAACACAATATGTGCATAATATCGTTGTTTTCCTTTATGGTTTCCCTTTTTTTTACTGAGTCACGTTATATTAATGAGTTTTTGAATAAATTGTTATTATTATTATATCTATCGGTTCACATTTCACAACATTTTTATCGCGAACTACTCTATGTTTACGAATTCTCGTGGAGAGGCTATTCTTTCGAGGTCAACAGTCAACACAACAATTTTGCATGGGTGTGTCTTGGGATTTTACAAACTTCGTCGCTCGTAATATTCGAACAATTTCATCCAAATGTCCTTGAAACACTTTTGAAAACTTGAAAGTTTGATCATCATAACCAGTACTTGATGTGTGTTCACACCCCATTTCTCCTCCGATCCGTCTCAATGTTGGTAACAGGCAAAACGCACTCATGTAGTTCTTAAGTGTTGTGTCAACATTGAATAGGGGTGGGGATGGGTGGGAAAGAACAAGATGTGTCAAAAACGAAGTGTTTCAACAATTATGACCAGGATTTTAGGTAGACTGCGAATGCAGCTTTCTCTTGAGCATCACTCGCTGGTAGTGTGGGCGGCTGTGACACAAAATGTGCATAATATCGTTGTTGTTATTCCCTGTTTTTTTTTAAAGTCACGTTATATTACTGCATGTTGAGATATATCTTTGATATCTACTTGAATAACTAGGCGGATATTTGCTCTCAGTTGTTTGAGGGAGTTCGAGTGCTACAACTCTGGTAGCTATTAGTTTATGCCGCCGTCTTTTACACAGACCCGTATCAGAAGAAAAGGAACAAGTTGTCTAACAAAACTACGCATCGTAAAAATAACTATACATCGTTACTGTTCCTTAGTACTGAGCCGAGTTTCTTTGATGATTGGTATAGGCCAATTGCCAACTCTGTTCGTTGATTTATCAACTTTGTTAACAGAGTTGTATTCATTTATATGTACTTGGGTTTAAGTTGGAATACTTCCGACTCTACTGAAAGTATATTAGTTTCTGATTACTTGCAGGTATCGTGCCTAAAGAATGTTTAAAGCACCCGCCATTGGTGAGGGTCTTGATGGCGGTACTGGATTCTCAGCTTTCAGTTAAAATGTTGGTCATTTCTCAGTTATCAGTTAAACTTTTAGCCATTTGTCAGCTATCAGATCTCATTCTCAGCTACAGTTAAACCCCATCAGCCCCTCATTGATCGGTTTTATAATTACTCGGTGCCATGAAGAATACATGAAATCCGGGTTAGCTAATTATATGCATGGAAATTATTCCAGAAATAGAATTATCAGATTAAAATTATGTTATTTATCAACAACATAGCTGAAAGTTGGCACAAATTCAGGTGAAATATGCTAGAGACGTGACCCATCTGAACACACGTAATGTCAACAAAATTCTTTGTGGTCATGTGTTTGCGTGCAGCATGTACAATGTGTCAATAAAATCACTTCAGCTCTGAACTGTCAACGATTGCCTCACCCACTGAGCAGCAGTTTCAAGTCTGTTACGTCATAGTAGCCAACTATTAAGGGGGTCCACCTTAACTACAGATAGAGAGGCGTTGCTAAGGACTCTAATACGTGTATGCTTAGCAGTTGTCGCGCTTCATTGGAATGCCAACACTATACAGTATGGCATCACCATAGCTCATCGTAGCTAGTGCCAGTCCTTAACCGCGCGTTTTGGAGGCGTTTGAAGTTCCTTTATCACCACTAAGCATGGGATTAAAGAAAATGTATGAAAATATGTATCACAATGATCTTAAGCCGCTGGCATCTGTTTTATTGGCAAAAAATGTAGCTGTTCAAGTTTTAATTAAGCTTTTTTCAGTTCTGGTCACGTGACTTATGAGTGTGGAAGTGGAAGTAAGGGAGACCAAGAAATGGTGTTCCTGTAGAAGGGTCTCAGCTATGAGACTAATGACCTCAGCTAATGACCTCACTTTCGTTTTGCTTGACGACCGTACATTTCAAATAAATTTGAAATAAAATAATAATTACACAAATAAAATATTGTTGTTGTTGTCGATATCTTATCCAAGAAGTCTTTTGACATTTATTTTAGAAGCAATAAATAATTGTTGCGTGTCGCCAGAAGCAATTAGGCTATATATACTGTAGTCGCGTGAAAACAGAGGTCTTGAAACGAAACTACAAAACCGAGTATTCCGTAAGTTGTCAATGAGATATTGCATTGATAAATGGACTGACATGACTCTGATTCTAAATTCTAAATTGCAATTCAATCTGAAAACAGTGGAAGAGAAGAGCCACTCTGTGGATTTCCAATGAAATTTCCATTTATGTTATTTTATTTATGATTTTTTTATGATTCACACGGCCACAAAGAGTATTGGAAACTATCCATACTACTTGAATATTCAATTTTCTTATCGAAGATCTTTTTATGGTTTCCAATATAAAAGATCAATGGAGCACTCATGTGAATCACGCACAGCTCCTAACGAAAATGTGGATTTTATTTGTATCAACGTTTTTTCATTTATATAAACTCGAAAACGTCAAAACTGAATGATACCAAGTCCGAACATACCATTGCAAATTGCTGAACCGCTAATAGCCCTTAGTCTTATGTGCCACCTAGGCGCGAACTTGCCTTCGGCATCGACAAATAATTGAATGTTCGCCACTACGATACTCGTCCAATATTTGCAGTTGAGTTAGGCAAATATTCTAATATCTAAATAATGTCATCAAGCTCAGGGTTATTATCACATTAGTAGAGGCTGCAAGACAACTGACAATTCACGATATTTTGCGGTGATAACCTAGTTCAATAACTGTTTGATCATTCGAACAGTTTGTTGTTTTTCATAATTTTTCCCTACTTTTGTGGTGGAAAAGCGCGCGTTCCCTTTGTTTTGTCTCTGTCTTCGCAGAGGTGATTTGAGTACTGCGCACGAGCAACTGGCACGGTACACGAGCAGTAACGTAGTGGTCTCTCGACCAATCAAAAAAGGGAAATCAAAATCTAGTTTTCGGACTAAACAAAGTTTCAACTATCTTAATTCCAAATATTTTTCGTCAGGAAATTGCTACGACGAGTGTCTACAAAAGAGCAGTCCGATCATAGACAAATCAAGATCCTGTATAGTGTCAGAAATTTCGTTTTTTGGCACCTCTCACAGTGTTTAGAATGTACACAATATCTGCGTTCCGTCTTTCTTGTTTGTTTCCCTGTTTTCAAGTCACGTTTTACATGTTACGCTGCCAAGGGATACCATATTGTTTTAATCGCGTTTTTTGCTGCTATACGGCTTATTGTCGAGATATCTTCCCCTTGATAAGTCTACCCATCAAATACTAATATTTTCTATCAAATGGCTTTGCATGAGTGTAGTGTTTAGCAACCAGTATAACCATACACTATAAAGTATGTGCCGGTGTGCCTCATATAGATTGATACTATCTGTCGAAGTTCAACTGATCACTTTTCCCAAGGTTGCATTGAAAGTTCGAGAGAAGTTAATTGTAGTTATGTAGTAATTTCCTCATGAATAGATTCGTCTGGTTTCCGATATTGTGGACTGACTGCTGAATTACACATAATGGAAATTAACGACTTGTTACCATTCCAAAGGGGATTCTTTTATCCATCTTAATTTGATGTCTCATCTCTCTCTCAATCCGGCTGACTCTACCTTCTCTCCCTCTTCAGTGATCCACTGACGAAAACTGTGAAGACAACTGATTTCGTCTTGACGTTTCGTCTTTGAATCGAAGAGAGAATCATAGATGCATGGAAGCCTCCTTTTCAGACACCAAGGGTTTGCTTGTTACCACTCGTATGGTACATGTTAAAATTACCTGCCTTATAAAATAAGAAAGGATACAACAATGATGTCTAAAGACTAAAGTCTAAATTCTTCTATAAGTTCGTTATTCGTTTAAAAACTGAGGAAGATTGCATTGAATAAAATCAAGGCCACGATCTTCTCCACTCATTGATGTTTCTGAATTATTTTCTCAGACACGTTTTCGCTCCTGCTTCTCTCTTCCACAGAGTTGTTACTTTTGAGATATATTCGTGACATTACTCAGTTGAATACGATATTTGTAGCGGTGCTAAAATTCCGTTGTGTTCAGTTTCCCTGAACCTATACCGGCTTGGAAATATTAAAATCGTTTTCCCGAAACTTTTCATGCATCGCAATTCCGGCCGAAACCGAAAACACAAATATGCGTTATTTTTGTCCTATTATACTGTAGTTAGGCAACGAATTGGAGAATTTCAAGAGATCGTAACCATGGTTACCATGTAACTTACTATGATCTTCTTTATTCGTTTAATTTCAGAATTTCTCTGTCTCACTACTCACTTTACTATAGTCTTCCCATCACACTTGAGTGAATGATCCTTTTGCTTTTTTTCTCTGGTGGTGGCCGGTTTTGAAGGCCTTCAGTTGTTTTTTTTTTTCCAGTCACGTTTTCAAAACTATTTACTTCAATTCATGCCATCAATATACATAGCTAGTTGAAACTGAACGCAGTCAAAACATTGTGATACAAGATCAAATATTTCCATCTTGAAATAGAAATATTAGATCAATTATATTACTGCGCGTTCTAGGAAAAAGTTCAAAGTTGAAACATCGCTAAAATTTGACGCAAGACCAGCTCCGTGCCATACGCGGGTCTCGTCAGAACACCAAGTTAAATTTTCAGTCACAGTAACGTGTCTTCGTACATGATCGGGTAGTAGTTTCCGGTCCCGGACAAGCACATGTAGAAGTATTATTAACTGGCCCGTGCTCTGCGGTGTGTTCCGGAAGTCAGGCTTGCATGCGTTAGGGTACACTTGTATGTGCGGGACGGGTATATAGAGCTTTGTGGCCTCGGCAATCCTTCAATTAGGAACAGTTCTTAGGGTTAGCCCGGCAAAGAACCGGTCCTGTGAAAACCTGTTCGTGGGCCTAAAGTTGAGGTATTGAAAATGTAGCTCGTTTAAGTCACAAAGTCTACCGATCCCTTCCTCCACCAGCATCATCATATCGTTCTTGTAACTTAACTGCAGCGTCGGAAACGTGTAAAGGCTACATGTAGTTGATTCCCATTGACTGGACGTGATTCAATTCATTTGACTCAAATCCATTGTCTCTGATATTGTATTATATGTATCACTTCAGTTTTTCATCCGTTCCGGTATAGTGTGTTGCTGATGTAATACAGTTGTCTAGTTACAATAGAGAAATAGCTGATAAAATAAACCTTCTTGTACAGAGAAAGAAATAAACAAACTGAAAGGGTAATATGGAAATATACTTACAGAAAAAAACATTGAATTAAAATCAATTTAGCTGAATTGTATATATGCGAAACTCTACTCAATTCAGGTCCATTTCTTATATATAAATCTACACTGAACTACGACTAAAGTGTTTCTCGACTGTCAAAGAAGGGATGGGATGCATTCTCTCTTTACCTCATTGTCTAGTAAGCTACATAGGTGTTCGTTGATAAATTCAGAAAACTGTGTGTATTTTCAGTAGCTTTTGAAATTGCTTGCTTCATTATGTTTCAGCGTATTACTTCGGGGCATGTTTGTAGTCTTCTGTTCTGAGTGGCAGCTCGACTGATATTTGCGGCTCCAATTCTTCGAGTGGCTGGGCGTTGCTTTAAAGTCTTAAAATAATCTTCTTTGTATTGGCTCTGTTCGTGGCTTCAGTGGAGTGTAAAAGCATTCTAACCATTTTCTTGCATCAGTTGTAGTAGAGCATTTGAGCTGGAAGGAGCCACTATAAAATTTCGAAGTCATGTGCAAAACAGAAACATTTAAAAAGGACTCGTTGGTGCGGTGTACGTGTCTGTTGCATGATCATGAAGACAAACCGCTTACGATGCGTGAATTAGACAAGGCTAAAGTTTACGATTTCGACTTCAAATACGGCAAGAAATCCGCTTGGGATTTCACCGACGACCTTGCCGCCATCGATCTGAGCATGATGCAAAGCCCTAAAGTAAACCGTCATCGAAGGAGGAAGCGGAGAAAGTACCCCAAGCTTAGGTTTGTTCCTAGTCTAGAGGACATTAACGAGAACGAACTGTTTGAAACGCAGCTCGAAAACTTGCAGATACTGAAGAAAGATCTGGTCGCCATTCATGAAGAGCGAGCTCTGAATTGTGGGATGCAGCTGCCTGTAAAGGAGGAAGGTCGTCGTCGTCGTCATCATCACCACCACCGTAAACGACATTCTAGAAGTTCCAATTGAAGGGTTAAGATGACGACCTTGCTTAATATGAATTAAACCCACAATTACGGGTTTAAAACGTTGATTCGCACTCGCTGCTTCGTCCAGCTGAGGTGAAAGCCGAAGAACAATGCTATGCAGACTGTCAGGGACTGAGAATCCTTTGAAGAGTTAACACATAGCTAAGACTCGGCAGAAGGATGGCGTTGATGTATAAATGATTTTGAAACTCGCTCTAGAGAGAGAGCGTATCGAATAGATGATCGGAAATGTACAACCCTGTTACATGCTACAAGCTAGAAATTCAGTTGTAAGTTTCTTCAGTATAGTATAAACTGTCTGAGAAATGCATGCAACTCGATAAATGAATATTGTTCATTACTATAGAAAGTTGGTCGCATTCAGTTGCTAATTTGCACCAGTGTATGCGTTATTTAATCAACCAAACTATGTAAAAATACATGGTTAGCCGGAATAAATATCAAACATTTGCCACTGGACCAGATATTGTTTGTAAACAGTGATCTCGTGACTCACGTACAGTATATACCAAAAGACCAATATAGCTTTTGTGCGAATATGGTATTCCTTTAGTTGACTTACTCTGTTGCTGATTTGTTATTAAACTGTTTCGTCACTCGAGTTTTTTCAGTTCTCATCAGTCAAAGTCTACCACACTGATAAGGAGCTACTTGTGTACATGTGTGTGACTTTAGACTTCATGCCTCGACGAAACGAAGTAATGTTATTTGTCGGCTTTGGAATTATCTCGATATTGCATGCTTCATCTTCACTGAATACAGGCGTATATATATAAAGTAAAATATCATTACGTTGGTGTTAAAACACTAAATCCGCTCAGTTTTATACTGGTTCTCCATATTTTACTTGTTGGCGCGGTAAATACTGGAACGGATAAGTCTCAGCTTTTATTTTGCGTTTTTACTGATTATTCTCAGGTAACTAAGAAACTGTTACATCGCTCCAAACAACAGGAATGTGTCAACACTGATGGCTGTCCCGATCGAAAGTGTTCAAAATAAAAAAATAAAAATCCCGTACGCGTGGTTTCCTCATATATTCCCCATTCAAGAGTAGTTTCTGTTATGATTTCGGATAGGCCAGTTACCAACTCTGTACGGTTCACGAATTCTGTCATCTTATATTCATACAGTTATCTATACTTGTGATTCAAGTTGGAATATTTTCCGACTTTTGCTAACAAATAATATTTAGTTTCTCAGTTGAAGCATATAAAGTTGATACTTCACTTCAACAAGAATGAAAATACCAGCCATTGAATTGTTTTATAATTTTTTAAGTTATTTACTCGGTGCATGATTTGAACCAATACAGGAAACACGCATTTTATTCTAGAAATAGAATTATCAGATCAAGCATGTTATTGTGTGCTTTATTCATGAGTTATCAACAAAGTAGCTGAACTGTTGGCACAAATTCAGGTGGAATATCTAGAGATGACGTGCAGTGTCGGTAAATTATTTATGGTCACGTGCTCACGGTAAATAATAACAGCCAACTGATCTATAGCTCAGTTTTTGCAGACCTCAAGGAAGAGAGGAACCTCGGATCGAGGCCAATTTCTTGGCTCACTTGCCCCGTCTGCCATCAGCTTAATTCACTGGGTAGCAACTCAAGAGTTGCAGGCCCAGTCTCCTCGATGGGGACAGGGGTCTGGACTTTCACCTTGTTTTGCATGTTTTTTGGATGTGACGTGAATTGGCTTTTGGTTTGTTTTAGGAATTAAACTATGTAGCCGTCAGACCTCAAAGGGTTACCAAATAAAGCTAGTTTTTAACGAAATGAGGGATATAAAAGAGTCACCTAGTTGCAAAACGTATTTTGAAACGATTTTGCTCTATTCCGCCTTGATTCATGTGTAACAAAATAGATGACGAAAGGCGGTAAGCGTTCCATTTATCGTGGTCTTGAGGAGCGATCTATTATACCTGTGGTCCACATGACTTTGATGGCGAAGGACGAGACCAGTACGGTTGTTGCAATTGGTTTCCGATAGATCGTTGCCGATGGCAGCCTCTCTTACAGATCTCTGATGCCTGGGAACGTACAACAGCGGTTTGTTGTTTTTCGCTACTTCTACCATGTCTACCAATTGCAACCATCCGGCTACCTTTGTCGATTCAATGATATCGATATCAGACCAACGTGGCAACAGCATCCTAAACTGCATGGCATCCTGTTTTCAAGACTACTGCGCCAGTGAAAAAACTACTGAAACGAAATATTGTCGCTGTCGCACACTCAAGCAGTGCACCTTGCCTAAGACTGACATAATAGCGACCTTTAGATTGGAGTACGAGTACGAGATTAGCCTGAGATTAGGCTCCTGAAGAAAATTTGCGAGCGAAGCGAGCCGAGTCGCTGCCTCAGAGGCGAGAACGAAGGCGACGTCGCTTTCGTTCTCGCCCCAGGCAGCGACTCGGCTCGCTTTGCTCACAAATTTTCTTCAGGAGCCTCATCTCAGGCTAGTACGAGATTGACTAAGAGTACGACTTTCGAATTTCAAATCAATCACATTCCCAGAACCCTCGCTCCTCCCTGTTGCTGATCAGTAGAGAAGGAGGCTCTATGAACGAGATCGGTGTTATAGACGTTGATGTAAACCCTGCGCACTAGGTTAGAAAAGTCGTACTCGTACTCAATCTCGTACTCGTGGACAACGTACTTTAAATGACTATGGGATATAAAAAAACTTGCATTGAACTACTACAAAGGCAATTTCACTTCCGACAGTACATAGACTGCCACATACCGTGTTCAAGATTTCCGGCTAACAAACTCAAAACAGATACCCTGTTATTTGTCTTATTTTGTTCCTTTCCTTTTATTTTATTTTGAAAATTGTAAATGAAAACTACCTTTATTGATAACACTAAGAATAGATATGATAATCTCTGTTGAGTTAAGTTTTGTTTTGACTTTTTAACGTCTACAGACACCACAGCTGGTATCCCATTAGCTTGTGGCGTGAGAATCCTAGCCTGAGATCAGGCGCTGGCGATTTCTCTCGGAGCCTGATATCAGGCTACATGATCAGGCTATGAGAATCCAAGCTTGTTACCTAAAAGCTTGTATAAGGGTCTGTAGGGGAATTTAAACGAACGTATTGTTGGGACGTTAGAAACGGGGTTAGAAATACGAAAAATGCAATAAAAACGCTTTACGTTGGTTTCGTGGTGTATTACTTGCATTTGCGTGATGTGTTACGTCGTTTTACGGCGATTCCTGTGGGTTTTAATTTCACTGTTTTCCTCTCTACAATTTATATAGGAAGCACTATATTCTGTATACACTGGCACGAGCCATTCAATGTGAAATATAGTTAACGTTTTCTGTATATAGAATGAGCCGTCTATCGGGCCGTCAGAATAGCAATTTCTGACTAGATCGGATGAAATTACATTTCAGTTTTTCATAACTCTTAAGAGCGACTTCCTGTAAAAGTCGACCAAACGGTGGCACAACTCAAAAAATCGAATTCGCTCATATTTTGCTCATAGATAGGCCCTAGTCAGAAACTAAACGGACTGTAGTTAGTTTTTGAAAATACAGCTTTTTTCGGTAAAAAATATGCCAAAAACCATTTTGCCCCATTAGGCCCAAAATCGACTTCCGGTTTGACAAAATTTTCGGAAAATTTGATAGCTTCGCGTACCATACTACAGCTATTTTCGAATCTTTAAATAACATTTATATACTTTCTAGGTCTTAATTGTTCGATTGAATGAAAAATAAAATAAATCTAACTTAGTTTTGATCCCGAAACAAGATCAAAATCATTGGCTAAATTTGCGAACTTGTTGCAAGCTAATTTATGCAGATACAACATTCACCATTTTATCTATGTGCGATAACTTAAAATTTCGTAAAAACGTTTTATATGGGTTAACTATACGTTCATCTGATAGGATATGCACAAAAATATCTGGGTAAATGATTTTAAGTGGCCCGCTTTGGCCCTTGTTTATCACTTATTTTGCCGAAAATATGCCGTTTCATGTGTAAACAATGGCGTGACAGGGCCAGTCGCAATCCGAATACTCGATAATAATCACTTTAACATAGCTATAAGGAAACGCATAAATATAGCTGATCATTAAATCGGAACCTAAAGAACATCTCTTATTGACTTTTTTTATTCTACTATTAGTATATTTGCATTTTGAAACGACAAGTTCGTTTTATGACCTAAAATATGTGTTTGTTTCAAACACTATAAATGTATCGCCCTCTTGGTAAACTAGAACTTTCAGGTAAAGATCAAATGAGTAAATTATGTTCTTGAATTATTGACCACTATTCTCCCTGCAGCATGTTCGACATAGCTAGAGCATTGCGTGACTCTGTTAGCGTGCGACGGGAATAAATATATATTTTTTAATGTTCAAATAGCTAAGTTTATTACTTTCGCTGATTACCACTAATTACAAATGGTTGACTGAGAAGTACAACTAACTAGTTCTCAATGGTTTATTCAATTTTAAATGAGTGATAAATTAATATATGGAGAAATGCTCTCTGCTGGTACGGCCTGTGGTATATACAATATGCTAGCTCAGCCTCGGCAAGAAAACAATGACGAAAGAAGATTAACGAAAATGACGGCGAAAATTATTTTGTGTTTCAATAATACTACATGTACACAAAAATTATTAAAATAGCACTTTCGTTGTTTGCTGAATCCAGTGCTATTTTAATTATTTATTTTTATCAGTTTCTCATAACATTGGGCATCTCTGGTTCCGCTGCTGCTGGTTTTCGTTTTCATAGCGACATGGCCGTGGGCTTGGGAGTCCAAAGTATTCCAGTAACTATATAGAGGGTCCTGATGGATTCTTAGTTACAAATTAGAATTTGGGAAATCCTCAGTTATCGGTTGAAATTTTAGCCGTTTCTCAGCTATCAGTTTTGACCGATCTCAGTTGATAATGACTCGATCGAGCCTCGACATTCTTCGGAAGACCTCGTATAATCCTTGGAAATCTTACGTTGATTTTCGGCAATCTCTGAAAGACCGGAATTATTTAATTTAGTAACGCTTAGACATCTTCGGGTGATCTTCATGTAATTGCCAATTGATGTCAATGTATTATTTATCCTCAAAAGCTAAGTAAGATGTTTCAGATTAGGTGCGAAATACTTCGCTCACACATGTGTTGTGTTGTAAGACTACTGAACTGGAGACATCGTGACGCATCTCAGACGTGCAAAATTTGCACTCAGAGATGCTAAAATGTCCAGTAACTGTTCACTCATTTCTCAGGATCAGTTTGATTTGACAACTGTTTGATGTTGCCATGACAACCGCGTGTTTTGACATGCAAGTTTATCGGCCCAATTATTGAATTTTTAAACGACATTTCATTTACCGATTTACTGGCTTGTTTCTGACGTCACGAGAAAAGAAAACCTGAAATAGAAGATGATGTACTTCATGACGCACGTATATTAAACGTAGACGTCATAATTAACAGCAAAACCACGTACCTTATGCTGTAAAACAAGCTATAGGCTCTCTACTAAAGGTATAAGGCTTTCAAGGAGTCTTATGGGATTCAATCAACTCTCCTCCCCCTGTACAGTCATGGGTGTATAATTTGGGTTAGGGTAGGATGTAACGTTCGAGGGTTGGAATATTTCGCAACTCTCATTTCTTGGGACACCTGAGACGGGGTCAAGCTTCTTTCCAGTTTGTTTTTGTTCATTACAGTAGGTGATCCTTTTGAATCAAATTGAACCTTGTTTTCCGAACGAAAGAACTCTTGAGAGCCCAACCAGCATGGACAAAGGAGGAAATGTAACATCGTAGCTGGTTTTCGTTCTCAAGTATTCCATGTCACATTTTCATGCACATATATATAGCCATATTTCTCTCAGTGTATCTCATGTTCCAGGGCACGTCAACTGGTGCTTACCACACGGTGTTGCTCAAGACTGAAATGCCTTCAAATATTAAGCATTGAAAAAATGTTGTAAATATACATTTGCAAAAACATAAGTTTGTTTATTTTCCCACGTAAAAGGGTTAAAAGGGTCAGACTACATTGCCTACCGTACAATACTGTAAAACGTTTTTTGGAAACTGAAAAATCTGGTCCCCTTGGGCGACGGTAAACGGAACAGAGGGCTGGCCTTAACAGGGCTCTCCCCAGGCAGTGATGCTGCGCTTAGCTTATTCAGTGATAAACATCAACTTGTTCAATTATTCCCTTGTTTCTGCCTCGAGCGTGAGTGCGCAAAACCGCAACGATGACATACACCATCCGTGGTAAAGAGCAGAAAAGGTGCGTGGTGCAACCGCGCCCGACTAAAGAGCGACGACTGGGACGAGGCAGATGACTGCACGACGACTGGTCAAGGTATTGAGACGAATCAGAAACGTGCACAATTGAAAATGAAAACGTCTATGGTTTTATTAATAATTGAGCTAAAAGAAGTAGACGTAGTAGTATCTAGTAGTACGGATATTTTGTGAGTTGCCGTTCCAGGGGGTTGTTGTTATTGTCGTACCTCTCTGTTAGAGTTATCCCGATAGCATTTAGGGTATTGGGTAGTAAGTGGTTTTGTTTTAGAATTGATGCATCTTAGGAGTGTGATTCTGTTATCCTTGAGGGGTTCCTTTCGAAGGAAATTACCCACCGTCACCCACCGATGTCACTATGATACGAGAGAGTCCCGGCCCCCAGGTTACGGTATACGAGCAATGAGCGAAATATATTTATTACTGCAGGAGTTTCCTTCAGATACAAACAATCCCGACTTGTTATGCTTAACAATTAACTGGGAATGTATTCCCTTTAGAACCCGCTCGACGAGATTTAACTTAAAATTACAGTCTGCACTGCGACTTTGTGATCAACATCGTGTACTGGTCACGCAACGGTTTCCAAGTCTCACTCCAACTGCCTTCAAAACGGGTGAACAAAAACTATCTCGGATTGCTCTTATTTTTTAAAGAGTTCACAACTAGGTAGTTTATATTTATAGCCTTGGCTTGTTTTGAGGCTACTTGGACGGAATTCTCAAAATAACTCATGCTATTTTATAAATAGGTTGTTCAACCCGGCAATCGGGTACGAAAAAATAAAACTGCTAAAAGCGATGCCATAAATTATAATTAAACGAACAAATAAAACAAAAATGGTTCCATTATGTTTTTCATTTACCTTTATCTAGATATCTTCCTGTGATTAATTGGAAATCACTTTTTTTATCAGAGCGAGTCTCCGGTGAATAGCCGTGTCACGCCATTGTTTACACATGAAACGGCATATTTTTGACAAAATAAGTGATAAACTCGGGCCAAAGCGGACCACTTAAAATCATTTACCCAGAGATTTTTCTATATATCCTATCAGATGAACGTATAGTTAACCCATAGAAAATGTTTTTACGAAATTTTAAGTTATCGCACATAGATAAAATGGTCAATGTTTTATCTGCATAAATTAGCTTGCAACAAGTTCGTAAATTTAGCCAATGATTTTGATCTTGTTTCGGGCTCAAAACTAAGTTAGATTTATTTTATTTTTCATTCAATCGAACAATTAAGACCTAGACAGTATATAAATGTTATTTAAAGATTCGAAAATAGCTGTAGTATGGTGCGCGAAGCGATCAAATTTTCCGAACATTCTGTCAAACCGGAAGTCGATTTTGGGCCTAATCAGGGCAAAATGGTTTTTGGCATATTTTTACCGAAAAAAAGCTGTATTTTCAAAAACTAACTACAGTCCGTTTAGTTTCTGACTAGGGCCTATCTATGAGCAAAATATGAGCGAATTCGATTTTTGACTTGTGCCGCCGAAAGCCGATTTTAGACGATTTTTACAGAAAGTCGCTCTTAAATACCTCCTTTCAGCAACATGATCAATAAAGGTCATAAAAAATTTAGCACTGTTTTCCCGAGGAATCAAACTGAGAAGAAAAAGTCAAGAGGAGCTCAGACAGCAATAGCAAAGATGAGAACTGTTATATTCCTTTTGCCAACTGGTGAAACGTAGGTCAAACTCGTCCCCACGCTTTTCCATTCAGTCAAATATGGCCGGGAAGGGGAAAAGCACCCTAGGAACGAGTTTGATCGTAGATTGCCGTCGTAGGGGCTGCTTGCCCTGCTTTGTTTAAAATGTTGTGCAAAAACTTATCTGTCTACACGTGTATTCCAATACAAAAATGTTTCCATCAGTTGAGAATCATGAAAATTAACCAAGTCAGGGGCTCAACACTATGAACACTTCAAATTTCTGCAAGGGCCATCGCCAACGGACAATGCAAAGGTTCCAGATCCTGGCCGTGGATCTAATCAGCAAATTTTAGAGGAAAAACTGACCCAATAAAGAAAGGCTGACTGTACGGTTGGAATAACTTGACTGTATGTATTTTCTAATATTTCG
Source organism: Desmophyllum pertusum (assembly GCA_029204205.1). Taxonomy (NCBI): domain Eukaryota; kingdom Metazoa; phylum Cnidaria; class Anthozoa; order Scleractinia; family Caryophylliidae; genus Desmophyllum; species Desmophyllum pertusum. The sequence goes on along the minus strand of MU826827.1, from coordinate 3,590,682 downwards.
GCGTCAGGCATGGCCTACTCAGTAAGTTTATCCTCACATGGAACTTTCTATGCATGCTTGAGGCAAATGTCTCGCTTGAGGGGGCAATTTTTTGGCATGACAACCACAGTAAATATATATAAACAGCTAAACTGAATATACCAACGAAAAAATTAATGGAAAGGAAAGAGGACCAAGTGATAACGACGAACGCGGCATTAAGTACATCCACATTAAGATACTGCCTCCAAAGATGCAGTTTTTTAACTTTTTACTGGGGTGAGAATTCTTGAAGTCGGTAAAATCGATAACGTTTAAGGCCCAGACCAGTTGTGAATATCGATGTTTATCGATTGATAAACTGATAAAACCGATAACGTTTATTTTAGATGTATCGATTCTGAAAGCGATTCGGGCAAACTGCATGCGAATATTTCTTTTTTTTTTAATAACCGATACTGTTATTTTAAAATACAGTCGAACCTCCGTTAACGGACACAGTTGGATACTTTTTCTTGTACCGAGGGTGTTCGCTTACGGGGAAGTTCGACCGGCTGTAGCCCATGTTAGTAAAGCTGCCTTCTTGTTACTATGTGTATAAATAACTGGCCGACTGGCCAGCTTTACTGACTACCGGGTCACAGGAAACGTGTTCAGAATAAAAGTGAGTGCTCGATACAGCTCCGATTCTCTTCTTGCAAATTTTTCTTGCTTAAAAGGTGGGCGTGTCGATCTATAGGAAGCTGCTGTCATGACCGCTGACCTGGCCCCAGAGGGCTGAAATTCGATTTGTTTTGCAAAGAGAAGAAAGATCGGCAGGAAATAAAATGTCTGGGATCCGGGGCATGAGAGCTAGTAGAACGCGTAGAATAATCATTTTCTCCTCTGCATTCCGGCCGACCTCCGGCATTCCGGCCTCTTCCGTTTTGATGGCTTCATAACACGTTATTTCGCTTTCTCCCACGAATAGCACGAGGATTGTTCTCTATTTTCCTTAGGTAATCGAACAAAACTGAAGACGATGCGTCTCCATTTTCCTAGATAAGCGGAAAAACGGAAGATAAGCTGAATGCTTGAGATATGTTGAGACAATTAGATAAATGTTGAGCTATTTAGAACTTTTCGGGAGCTTTTTGGAGAGCTCAGTGACGTCATAGCAGCACCGTGTAATCACGTGGGCTCTAAATCGTCGTAAACAGGTTCTGGTGCCGTCTGTGCCATTCATGAATTCAATTCAAAACAAAGATAATCGTCGCGTGAGTCAGCTGCGTCCGTTAAACTGGTCAAAATAGGAAGCTACAAGATAATATCTTGTCCGCCGGTTATCTCTGTCAGTTGCTTGAAGCTTGGCCTTGCTGCTGCTGCTAGCGAAACTCTAAAACTCGAGATATGACTGCTGTCGACCGACCTCTTTCCATGGCCTGTTGGGAGGAAGAAAAGGACAGGGATTACTGCCTTGTTTACGATTTCATGTCGTCGCTTTTAAACGCGGAGTTGTTGGCTATGAGGAGAAGTCTGTACGAGAAAGGGCTTCAAACGAAGCATGGTCACGCTTGCAAGTGTCCAGTGCCATTGGAGAAAACGTTTTGGGAGAAAGAAGGAGCGAAAGACGAAAGCCTTTCTCACAAGGTCGCGTTTGACTTCGCGGCAGTCCACCATGAGCGGGCTTTGAACGCGGGAAAACTAAACAAAGACAGAGGAAGACGATGGCGAAGAAAGAACTTTAGGACGAAAAAAGCTGACTGAAATAGCCTTTATCAGTGCTAAACAGGAAGACGCTATGGCTTGAGAAGGATCGGATTTTCTTGTTGCACACATAATTAGTCATATAACTACCGTGATCTACCAAAGGAACTGCAGAACTCGGATGGCCGGTACAACCTAACACTTCCCAATCTTTTAAATTGAACAAATCCTCGAATTAATGACCTAGTTTATATAGGCGTAAAATGTAAAGGTTTTGTTGATGTAGCTGTGTGAATATAACGCAGATCAAGCGAATCTATAATTACACGGAACTAATTGCTTTGGAACCAGTTTAAAAAGTCATCGGATAATATAAAATATCTTACTATCGAACGTATATATGTAAACGCTCTGATATATGCATGCGGTTGTTTTGTAATGTCATAAAGTATATGAATTTGTCATGTAAACTAATTTGTAAAAAGAAACAGCGAACAGAAGTTCTTGGATTAAATGTATGGCTTAAACCTATTTGTCATCAACGTGTTCGTTGTCTTTTGGGGCGTGTAGCGAATTTGCAAGTCGAAATAGAAGTTGCATCATTCAAGCCGACAGGTTTGACTATATATCCTGGCTTTATATTCACTATGTCAACAACCGGCAGAGGCCGGGTTATAAAGCTCACAGCTACAGGAAATTTTATAATATAACTCCTCGGAAAGACTTCATGACCTCAGTTTTGCTTACAAATATCTTTAGCGGTTCCATTGGTATAAGCTTATTGACTCACTGGTCAATATTTACATTCAAAGACCGTATATAAACTGTGGGACGTGTAAATAGAGCTACCTGTTGGCGAAGCAATCAACCATGTGATGTTCAAATCATCACGACACATCTATTTTAAGCCTTGGGGTTTCCGCTATAGCCGCTATAGCGACATGGGAACAACTGTCCCCATATCACATCTCAGAAGATAAGATTGGATTGTTTTGACCGACACAGGTACTGAATCGAATAACAGTAATGTATTCTAGTTGGGCGGGAGTTTAGTTGTTTAGTGCCATTCCCTGAACTTTTGTTTTCACACCTGCGTCAAGCAAAGTTACACTTTGTTGTCTACCGCGTCTGGCTTTAGAATCAGCAGACGATACGCCCGGGGGGGGGGGGGGGGGGGGTGGAGGGGGTACTCTGGTTCAATCGCATTTTGCACTGGCCCTGTTCTAGCCTAGACGCCAAAAATCTCTACCCTATCCCAGACACACTATTTTCCGGAAACTCTTTCTATTATGAAAGTTGCTACTAAAGTCGCCGTAATGATTTGTATTTCCATTTATGTAAGACTCTTTCAATTCCAAGTGTCAATTCCCTGATTCTAGACTAAATTCTTCATACCTCTGATCAGTTGGATTCGCAAAACGCGGAAAGTTGGGACGAGTGAAAGATGGCGGGTGAGCAAGCTCGTTCCCAGGGTCTACTCGGCTTTCAAGGTCTTCTCCGCGCCCAGTAGGCCTGTCCCGATTGTGCTCGGCAACTTTTGAGCAATTTTTGGCGTTTGGAGCAACTTTTTGCAGTTCTAGCAACCTCGAGCAAGTTTTGCCTTTCTGAGCAACTTTTGAGCAAAATATAGGTTTACAGCACATATCAGGAGCCCATTACCCGGAGCCTCCATAAGTACTATATCCTTGAGTCAACCCTGTACCGTTTCATTCTATTTTTAGAATTGATTTCCCGCGAAATTATCTTGTTTCCGCTGACCGCTGACGTCCCCCCACTGAGACCAAAAAAAAAAAAAATGGTGGCCAAATGGGGGAATCCACTCTTGGTTCCTTCGTCCGTTTTCCTTTACAATTTTACGTCCGTTCCAATTCTTACAACCGAGGGAAACTGGTTGTTAGCTGACTGGAAGTTAATAAACAACTTGATTGAACTGAAAGCGAATGAATGTCATCTTGAAGAGGGTCTGGAGGGTCCAAATGTCAGTTGTTTTTTTTAAATTGAGGCCATTTCTCAGTTGTCAGTTAAATTTTGGGTAATTTGTCAGTTATCAGTTAAACGGCTATTAATAATTAACTAAGAACCTTAATAATCGTTTTTGGCCCATTTTAGCCCTCCTCAGTTAGATTTGAACGTAACGGAGGTATTTATTTATTGAATCGGGAAGGCTTTCCTTATGAATAAATAAAAAATTAAGCCGGAAATGAACACTTTCTTTCTTTTTATTAATTAATTATTAATATTTTTATTCAAAACGAAGGCCCCATCAATTTCATGTTTCTCGGCTGGGCATCTTACAAAGCCTTTAAGCGACGGTCTTAGGTTTTAGGTCTTAGGTTTCAGGTCTTAGGTCTTAGCTCTTCGTTAAAGCATCGCAAATTAAGGAGGTGCCACACTATACAGGGCGAAAGCCTGACACGCCGAAAACCAAACTTGACCTCACAATCGGATGAAGACACGTACAGTCGAAGGCTCCATTCTACTTGAAAATCCTCCTCATAATACAACATATTACCCGTGAGAAACATACTTGAAGAAGAGTAGGTCAGAATTAAGACCTAATTTAATAGAGAACGGCAAATGTACCAATGTCACGAACCGTAGGAGTCGCGTTTGGTCTGTCAACACTCCACATATGACATCACGTGGTCTAAAGTAACCAATCGGAAACACCGTTCGCCTGGTAAACGGCTGGAAGTAGGGCTAGCCACAAGTTGCTCGACAACTTTTTGGCAACTTTTCCTTTTTCGGCAACTTTTTTGTTTTAGAGCAATTTTTTGTCATAAGAGCAACTTTTGGAGTTTTTATTAGAATTTTGGCAACTTGAACCAACTTTCGCATTCGATAGCAATACTTTTGGGCGAAAAAATTATGGCAACTATTTAGCAACTTTCCTAAAATTAAGCAACTTTTGAGCAACTTTTCAGAAAAATGAGCAACTTGTGGCTAGCGCTAGCTGGAAGAGCATAAACGGTGTGTCTACAGGCAGGTTTTCTTTCGTCTCACGCTCTGCGCTCGCTGTCTGTCGCGCTTGTATTGTCGAGAAAAAAAAACCCTGCCGCGGTTCGCGTTTGCCGAAAAACACTCAAACTCTCTTACTACAGGCTATTTTGCACATTTTATGGAGGCTTCGTTAAGCTCTGCACAACCACAAAGATACCGGTTTGAATAGAGAAAAAGCGGCGAAAATAATGGCCTCGAGCCTCCCACACAGTCATTTTTAGGGGAGTTATATTATCCTCCTCCCCACAAAATTTATATTTTAGCCCAGGGGTGGTACTCCCTTATATAGGCAATTTTGGTCTGAAATAGGGTATAGATTTCGACCATTTTGGTCTGAAATAGGGTATGTTTTGTGCACTCAAAGATTGCCAGGAATTTGGTTTTGCTTTTAAACGAAACTATTTTTTGCCATTAACATCGGGGGAATTTGAAGCTCTTCTCAAATATTTACCCAAAACTAACCCACTCCTGGATAGTGAAGCCATGTAATAGGTTTGAAAACAGGTATTGATTTTTGGGTCAGGCCTACAATCGAGTTTTACTTTAGAAGGGATCAAAATCCTATTGGCACACTCGCAGGTGACGTCACATTTGGCGATATGCTCGGTAGACTCACAGTTGGACTGCGGCACGGACGCTCTTAAATATAAAGGTCAAGAAATGTCAGTAAATCTTTTGCATGTCTTGCTAATCGATGTATTCTGATTGAAGTTTCTTTTGGCTTATTATCATATTTCACAATGCAAGAACAATTAATTACTCATTACTCAATTACTCATAATAATTGTATGTACAGCCATGTATATTAATATATCATAAACATTGTAACAGGGGCTCTCTTTGTTGAGAGCCCCTGCTCCATGAAAGACAATTTAAAATATAGAAAACCATTGTAAGTAATAATTACTCCAGGGGCAAATAAAGATTGATTGATATTATTTATTTATTTACTCGAGATAACAGGAGAGCTGAAACATCAGTAACCCTTTTTAGTGGGGAGAGAATTCCCAGTTCCCATGTTCTACTATCGGTTCAGGATGCTTCCGCCTTATTGCGATATATTTGTTAAGATTGCAAAAAAAAATCTCATTTCTCCCGGTTCCCGCAACCTAAGAATCCCGCTTCGCGACTCTTGTAGACCTTTTTGCCCCTTGTCGCCCCACTTGCCAGTTCGCCATTATCACATCGGCCATCTTGTTTTGTGACGTCAATAATTAACGGCGTTCAAAACATGTAGATTTTTAGCACAAAATCTGGGCGCGGGAAATAATTAATTTTAATCTTCCTTTAAGCCTCTTTGGTATCCAAAAACATGAAATAAACATGATCTCTTTGCCAGGTATCTTTTAAAGTTTGAAACTGGAATATTTAAAGGCAGTTGTTATTTGTTAACATCGGATTCTCATACCAACATTACAATTCGTGCCACGCTTACTTGACGCACTCTTTTGAAATTGGCGGCAAGAAATAATTCAAAATAAAAACCGAGTAGATAAAAGATGGACTCCTACTTTTGGCTGCGAATAGCCCGCGAGCTGAATAGCATCCAAGCTCCCAGTTGGGGGCGAGCGCGTGAAGTAGCGAACGCGTTTGGCTCGCAAGAGCCTGGAACAGGCTAGATTAGGAGCCAATAAGACTGACTCGAATTCGCGCGGGAAAATTTACAGAAAACTGACTATACACTTCCTAGCAAATCAATAAACCCTCAAATTTATTTTTCGGAGAATATAAATTAAGTATTTAAAAACTTAATTTTCGGCATGGGACAATTATTTGATATCGTTTATGTTCCGTGATAAGAGAAAATGGAGAGATAAAAAAAATGTATACATGTATAAAGAGAAACTAATCGCATATAGGCAATTAAAAGTCACTCCGTATTACCGCACCTGAAGTAACAACTTTACTTGACTGTTATGCAAATAAGAACGCCTCTGTGGATTAAAATTATTGTTTTCGCTGTCGGCGAGAAATTCGCACATTTCATTGTAATTGATTCAAAATTACACGTGATAATGAATTATTTTATTCATCCATGCGCACTTCAATCCATTTGCACTTTCAAATTTGTTAACCGACTTATTACTTTGCGGCTGCAACGGAATAACTTTTGAGCAGAACTAGATCGCTTTTAGAATCATCCACTTCGATATGTTACGTTTACAGGCCTTCCTTCAACATCAGATGAAAGATCCGCTTTAAAAAGATACAGCGAGTTTAATTTGACAGTGCGATGATTCTTGGCTTCACCTCGATTCTGGAACTTTAATTTGCTTGGCAAATATCATGAAATATGGCCATGTTCGGTCATGTCCCTACAATCTGCAAGATTTACGCATTGGATTTATAATTCACGATCGGAATTTCCAGAATTTCAGGACAGCACTGAAGCAATCTTCTAAATGGTGGTGAATGATACTGACATATATTCGTCTGTATTATTTTCTTTACGAGACTTCTGCACTTGTCATCGCGGCCAAGTTGAAGTACGACACAATTCAGCGGAAATGAAGCTGAAAAGACAAAAGAGGATGGATATCTAGAGGTAACTAATGAGTACTGCTCATTCTATGTAAAAATAGTCGATAGGTTTAACTACGTTTAACTTGTTTAGATACTGAGATAATATTTGTGCAGTATCAGTTCTATTTTGTTTTACTAATGTTTTAAAAAAATCATCATTTCATGATTAGAAATAGAAACCTTTCACGATATGGATAGGATTATGACCAGTCAGCTCATACAATTAAGATATTATTATTATTTTTCATTTACAAAAAAAGATCATAAAAATAATCCTTTAGTTACTTTACTGAACTGTAATTGAATTTATACAAAGCAAGATAGTAATACAGACGATCGAGTTGATAATGTCATTTATGATCCTCAGCATAGAAAGGAAAGGCCTGGTTGAACGCGAGAAAGTCTTTCCTGCGTCAAATGCAAAAATGGATTAATCCGGACACCGAACCCAATTGTGGATCAATTCACAACTGCTGCTCAGGTAAAAATTAGTCAAATTGTATACTTTATAACACTTGGTTATTGACTACTGAAGCAATTCAAGATCGAGAATAACAACTTGTTTCTCGTAAAAGAAAAACGGGATCAATACCCAAACAAGCTAAGAACGTTTTGAGTTTTAAATTCGGGGAGATTGTAGGTAATCACGTGATCCCAGCTGGGTGGAGAGTTTCGCGCGCTCCACTTGGTGCTTGTTTACTTTCACGTCCCGAGGCAAGGTTGCAGTTGCGTGGGCGGGTCGCGACTGTCGTTCCCTCACCCGGATGGAATTCCTCCTAATGATCACTGCACGTAGGTATCATGAGTACCGGGTGTCAACTCACAGAAATGCATAAACTGAACAGTGACTCGTTAGGGTGGAGAATTCCTCCTCGTGATACGACCTCCGACGCATTATATACATGTATATAATAACAGCCATCGCTCTCTAACCCCCAGAGGATTGTGTCTGTATTCAAGCAGGGCTACTGATTGCATGCGAATATATATATATATTTATGTATATATATATATAAGAAATATTACCAAATCCTGGATTTTTCTTAAGACATTTGTACTTCTCCATGAAAGAAAAATGCATGGATATCAGTCACGAAACCAGTAAACTTGCGTCTACCTTCATATTTTGAGTGATTTTCGTATATATGTCATTTGAAAAAACCACAACAATGAATGGGATGCTTTGGTAATTACTGAACCATAATTGTATTTGTGCCCGAGGGTTAGAATACCATATAGTACTGGATGGAAAGAGAAGTTCTGGTAACGCGCAAGAGAAAGTGTTTCAAAACAAGAAACCAACCAGGCTGTGGATCAATTCGCAACTACTGCTCAGGTAAGAATCAACAGACTATTAAAACTTTTAGTTTTAAATTGGGTATATCCCTCCTACAAAGGAAGCTGCACGCTTGCAATGTGGCAAACGCCTTCATTGTTCTTAAATTGGTGTTTACGCAGTAAGATAACTCTTTCTCGGTTGCCTCTGTGGGAGGCGCGGTGGCCTAATGGTTAGCGCGTTGGGGTCTGGGTTCGAGCCCACTCAGGAGTAAACGGGTACCGGCGAATATTTGTCAGAGAAGCCTGACAAAAATTCTAGGGTTTACTTGCGATGGACTATCCAGGGAAGTAGCGATACTCCTAGCCGCCTCATGCTATGGAAAGCGGAGTTAAAAACCGGCCTCGTGATAAGCCAATACAGGAGACTTTTAGACAATGCAAACTTTAACCGTTTTTAACCCTTCTCAGGTTTGATGCGTTCTTCAAGGGTCATTACTCGGCTTGGAAACAGCACTACCACTTGTCAATGTAACTCTAAAGTATTTTGTCCCAGCAGAGAAACAAAACAAGAAATAAACAGATAAACGGACAACGGACAAGACACCAGTTGAAAATCGTCAAAAGGAGCGTCCTGAAGGCGTCATCGAACTGGAAGTGTAAAATATGATGCGATCCTTAGCTTGGTTTACGACGTCAGGAACTGATTCCGAGAGTTTTCGACTGTAAATTTGTGATTTTCTTGGTACAAATAAATTGTTTAATTTTGTTGTTGTTGCGTAGTGTCTCTGATTGGATGTTGCTTGGTTTTGAGTTTTCGCGCGCAAGCCGCGACAACCAATCAGAGACACTACACGGATCTCTGAGAGCTGCGTCATCAGTATGGAATTTTTTGGGGCCGAATCTCCCACACATGTACTTTCTCTCTCGAGTTCAAGCGGGGGAAATTTTGAACACGCGACGAGAGACGTCTGTTTAGCAAGCTAGTCAGAAATGAATCCGAAACTTTGTCGAGTGACAAAGTACGGTGCTCATCAATATAATGTTTAGTCTCGGGTTTAGTCCAGTTCTGCCCCTCTCTCTCTGTCACGCAACGCCACGCTCTCTCCGAGAGTAATGTAAACTGCCGCTAATAACTTTGTAAGGGGTTTTGGATGTGCTTATAAATGGAGTGGTGTGGGGGCTTATATTGGGGGGTGGGGGTTATAAGCGGAATAAAGAAACGTTTCAAAGTGAGCTTATAAGAAATAAGTTGAGACGGTACAGCAGTATCAAAAACGCGGAATTGCAAGAAAGTGAGCAACAAACGGGTAAAGATAATATTATTGGTCACCCTAGCACAAGTTATTTGTCCATTCTTATTGTTCCACAATCTTTCCTGGATTTCTATGTAAAGTTGTGAAGTGTTCTGTGAAAGGGAAACAAGGAAAAGTAGAGTGGGGTGGGGGCTTATATCGGGGAGGGGAGGGGGTGCTTATAAGCAGAATAATTATTTTGTTTACAGGTAGATGGGCCTATAACTAAGGGGGGCCTTATATGCGATGGGGTGGGCTTATAAGCTGCAGTTACGGCATAACAATAACTGGAAGCTGCCCCACGCACAGCATTTCTCTTTAACTTCAGTCATCATCGCCTTGTTTTTTTGTAGAAACGGTTTTTTTTTTTACTACTGCTTATCAGCAAACCTCGAGGCTTTTCGCGTGGGTCACACTGAGAGAACACGCAAGAACATCCTCTGGCACCCAGGGTAGCTCATTCAATTGGAAAATATATTATATACATGCACGATATATGTATAATTAAAAAACATTGGTCTCGCTACTTTCGGGGGCTCGCTACTTTCGGGGGGCTCGCTACTTTCTGGATTTATTAGCAGCCAAAAAGTTTTGACGTTACTTTCAGGGGTCTACTTTCGGGGGTGGTTACTCTCGGAACTTTACGGTATTGTCGCAAGGCTGGATAGATAGAACTCAACACGGGGGGTAGTAGCAACTTTTTGGATTTTCGGCAATTTTTTAGCAACTTTTGGCATTCCAGTGAGCAACTTTTCATCATTTTACGAGCACAATCAGGACAGGCCTAACCCCCAGCCGCCATCTTGAAAGCGGAGTAAACCCTGGGAACGAGGTTGGCGGGTGAGGTGTTTTTTTCACTCGCGCGTCGCGCAACAGATTTCGTGGAGCGCACGCGTGACGTGCGAGCTTTGATTCGCCACGTGACGCGAAAGGGTGTTTTATCAGTTCTATCTTGTGGTATTTTATCTTGTGGCAATATAAATCCTGGATTTTATATCTGATTTTACACTGGCATATTTTCTTTTAGCCTGTTAGCAGGCTCTCATTCCTGCGGATGAGCGCGATAGTTCCCTCGCGCTCCGCGCTCATCGCGCGAATGAGAGCCTGCGCAGGCTACTTTTCTTTGCATTGTGTTTGTTCATAACTTTGTATCTTCGTTACGGAAAATCCTTTGAGTTTGAATAGCCGTCACGCATTGTTTACTATCAGAAAAGTTACAAAACTACACCGCGGCACGCGCGGTTTTACGTTCGTTCGCGAGTCATGAAAATAATTCTGTCAAATTAAATAGCTTTCAGATGTATTTTTTTCTGTTTTCTTTTCGGTATAAAGACATTTATGATATACATATTACGGCGAACGATGAAAAACAGTCACGTAAATATTCTCTTGAAACTAATAAATAAACACACGTAGTCGGCGATACAAACAGAATTTTGATTAGGAAACTCATAAGTCAAGTAAATTATTCATTTCAGGAACAATAACCTTCGAAACCTGCAGCACGCAAATTGTTCAAGCTGAAATCAAAACTTCAAAGCAATTTTTTGATGCATTTGTATTGTTTTTGCCTGCAAATCTGAGATTATCCTTGGTTAACTCTTCCGCATTTCGGAACAGTAAAATTAAGGCTTAAAATCGATCGGTCAACATCGTATCGTGTTGTCAACATAGCCTGAGTATTGCACTTTGGGACGCCGAATTTGATACCATACAGGCGGGAAAACTACAAAATTGTGCCCGGAAACATTTAGAACGGCAGACGAGTTGAGCTGAGGTGAGGCATCGAAGCGAAGAGAGAGATAACCTTAAACGTGCTAAAATAGATAGTGACCATTAATTCCACATCACGATATATTTCAATTGGATTCATTTTGAACTCGAACTATTGTTTGTTTATAGCTGCGGCCAGAATATATAAACTGAACAACTGAGAGATCATCAGCGTTGTTGAATCACCACATTGACCAGACGATGTCGATTGCAGACAGACCAACAGCCATGATGAGCTGGGAAAAGGAAGCAGGGCAAGATCTCGACTGTGTTTACCAATCCAAGTCGACTCCCGACCGCGGTGACGTAGACGCTGTGTGGCAAAGTATGTACGAGAAAGGCCTGAAGAGAAAAGTAAGTCAATTTTCACTTCCTCCTGAAGCCACAGAAATCAATGGAAATCTGTCTGATCAGAATGGTGCTCAACAAGAGTCGGAGAAGGATGAGAAAAAAAACAAAGATTTGGCCACGGTTCATCTTGAAAGAGCGCGAAATTTAGGAATATTGGGAATGGACGAAGGAAGAAAGTGGAGGAAACGTGCTTACTCAAACAGCTCCTCGAGCTCTGGCGAACAAAATCCCGGCGACGCTCATTGATCAAGAGAAACCTATAGGAGGTGATGGCGGAAAACTTTTGAATTAAATGTTTGTTGGCCCCAAACGATACCATTTTAATACTTTTAAAATCCTACAACTGTATTAACAACAGCTGATTAAAAGGCGGGGGTTGATAATATACAAGGAAAGAACTTGGATGTCAAACACAGGCAGTATATTTTCTTGCAATTTATTAAGGTAATTCAGATGTAAACGAGTTGTTTTAGATAATAGATGTTATTTAAAATTTTTAACCGATCGTGGATTGTAAAACCGAGGGAGTCACGTACTGACCAAAACGTTTCGTTTTCATTGGTCAATTATAAGAGACAGTAAAAACATCAGGTTGAACTTAGGCAATTGTGCCTAATTATTTCCTTCCTTTTTGATTTATTTTCGTTCGGTGTGGCTGATGAGACGCACGAAATTGACGAGAACATTGTTTATTATCAGTACGATTTGCCAATGTTAATCTTAAAAACCAACTTGTTTTGAATGTATATTGAGACCTATATGCGTCTCCAGTTTATATAATACTGACTGAGTAAATGTATTGACTTATTATGATGGGATGAAATAAAATTAACATAAAAGCTGTTGTATTCGAGTCAATATTATTATTAAAGCTTAGCGTGATACCCGTGACTATTTTCACAGTCGACATTACTGAAATATTTCAGCGAATAAAAACTTCTCGCCGACGTGTGTACCCTACATTTCCAACGTTTTGAAGTTGAATCGTTTTCCGTTTACATTTCATATCTGTAGAAACAATAAAGCCGGTACAAATTACCTTCGACGAAAAACGGCATGACGCCGGACAGCTGGTCCCTGCAGATACACTAGCCAGCGATATAACATGTCAGCGGAGTAAACAACAAAATCGCGCGAGCTGGTCCGTGAGCTGAGCATGTTTTAAGGGTTTTTTGATTCAGTGGAAAAACGTTTTTCAGGATAAAAAACACAAGGCAAAAAATTAACAAATCGACGACATTTTTTCATGGTATACACTCAAGAAATCACGTGAATAGAAAACGTTTTCCGTGTTTCCATAAAGTTATGGTAACACGGAGTGAAGTTTGGGGAACAAGTTCTCCCAAACTCCTCGAGCAATTTTCTATGTTTCCATAGAGTTATGGTAAATGGTTTTGAGCCAATCAGAGCCGCGCAGTATCTTGTTTATTTCACAAAAGTATAGACCATCTGCAATGGAAAAAAATACGAGTGTAATTGGCTTTATTTTTCGTTGAGAAACGCGCGCGCGACAGAGCGAAAGAGTACGCCAATTTGCGTTGCGTTGCGTAACGTTATTTGCGTGGTCTATACTCGAGTAGATGGTTTATTATTTTTGGCCGACCGGAGCTTATGGGTTGACTGAAAACTCAACTTGACCATCGACCATAGCTCCTGACCAATGAGCGCGAGAACAAATTTGTGATATCCAACTGACATTTTTCTTATCTTCGTGCGCATCTTCGCGCATACGCTCAATTCTTACCCCGTTGTAAAATTTGAAAATGCTCAGCGCGAGCGGTAAAACATGAAAATTTCCACATCACCCAAACAAACTTAAATTCAACGTTTTGCTTACAGATCAAGATTTTGGTGGGAGGTAAGAGAAGCCGACCTAGTCCAGTCCCTCGACCGCTCTTCTCGTTTTCATTACTTCCGGTTCCCATTGTACAACCAAAAGCTGGGAGTAAGGGTTCAGCAACTCGCTTGGTATGGACAGGTAACGTAAAATAATACGAAAACAGCTCATGATACTCTATAATTCATTTTATTAACCACCAGTTTCCTGCAAACACCAGTCATAGTAACAGAAATCAGTGTTAAGAATCAAACCAGCAGCACTATCGACAGACTAATGAGGATTGCTTTTAGCGTTTTGATGCTAACTGCAGATGCCTCAACCCGGCCACAGAGGACTGGAACCCAGCGTTGTAATCCGTTGCTACTTCCGAGTACTTCACTTCTGTCCTGTCGTCTTTGAAGCTGTCATAGCGATCAGGCCCACCTACTAATGCACCATACAACACATGCGCATTAGGACCGGCATTGCGGTAGTTTCCCCAGTCACATCGCGCGGGGGATGAAGGGCAGGCGCTTGAGCGGTGGTGGGGTCTTTGAGGAGAGTTCTTTCCAAATCCAACTACAAAGCTGCGCCCGCTGTCTCCCAGCATGTAATGGATCTGCTTCTTTGCAAACTGGCGATAAGGGATCGGGTTGAGGCCCAGGTCAGCGGCTAATAGCGCCAGGAAAAGGCTGTATTGGCGGCAAACCGGTTGGCACCCCAGGCATCTCGGAACGCAAGGCCTTTTGGAGTACGTTTGATGGAGCCACCTATAACATTAGAGTCAACAGTTAAAACTTTTATCTATGAAGGACATACCAGAACAGTGGCCATAATTTTAGAGAGGGATTTCTTCGCTTTTTATTACTCTGAGAAGAAAGAAAACATAGAATTTCCGCTGAAACGATTTCTATGGTCTACACTCCTTTTAGAGTAGACTCATTGTGGTCTGTTACAAATCCGGTAAATCTGATTGGCTCTTCCATTGTTGACTTTGCGCGCGCGTTGCCCTTGAAAAGGAAATTATTATTCTTGATTTTTTTAAATATTTATACTACTCGTCCACGTTTTCGATCTCGATGAAGGATAGTCAACTTGGCTACGCCTGGTCCATTATTCGCTAATAGAGAACTCGGAAACGTAGTCTTACTGTAAGTAGACCATAAAATAGTGTGGTGGATTTGTTTTTGTTTGTTGCGATGTACGATTGTTTTACCTGGTAGCCAGTTGGCGAGGTACTTCTTAATAGCCAGACCGTAAGACGGTTTCTTCGTCAGCCCATAGAGAAGCAAGTGCACTCCTGCAGTTTTGTCATCCCAAGAGAACGCCCAGGATGAACTGAGGAAATATCTCTTGTACATGGACTCTGCCATGTAAAGGTACTTGTTCTCACGAGTGGCTCTGAACGGTACAAAAGCATGTCAATTTACTGGGTTGTCATTCTTCCTATAACAGCGTTGCCAACGCTGTTACATACAAGAGTTGGCTGGCTCAGTCTGGTTCTATTGCGTCCGCTAAGCTATACGGGAGGCGTTCGCTTACGGTGAGGAGGGGGACGGTACGGTAGATTGGAAGCCCATTCACTTGTAGGTTTTTCAATGGGCCTTGCCAAATATAATAAATAAATAAATAAATAAAAAATAAAAAAAATAAAAAATAAAAAAAATAGGGATCAAGCAATGGATAAAAAAAATCTGAGGGTTCCTGTTTCAGACCTGGTTAATTAATTCATTGCTGATTTGTTCTTCAAAATTAAACGTTCTCGTTATTTTTGGTGGTCTTTCGATTTAACACTGATTTCTCTACATATTAAACTACTAATGTCGAGTGTTGTTAGCCAATTTTCTTTTTATTATCAAACGTGGGATAAAATCCGCCCAGATCGTATAAATAACCTTTACCTGTAGAGCCAAGCGGCCCCCCACACCAGTTCATCCTTGTAGCCAGCAGACTTGTAAAATTTCGCTGCCCTGGGGATAGAATCACTGTACTTCCCAAGATAGGTCCGAGCAAACTCGTATAACCCTCTCGCGTGCGCTAGTAGTTCCTTGGAATAAGACGGATTGGACTTCCGGAAAGCGATAGAGCCTGCAGCCAGGGCAGCTGCTGTTTCAGCAGCAACATCAGATCCAGGCCTCTGAGCTGTGATCTTGAGCGCGGGCCGCGCCATCGTCATATCTTCTGGTCTGCCCCAGTATTCATGGTCCGCAACACCGTCACCAACCTAAGGCGAAATAGAAAAGAAAAAAAAAACATTTAATTAGAGATTAAAAAAAATCATCATCTGCAGTGTCCCGCGGGGGTACTCCCCTATATACAAAGGGTAAGGTTTTTGAGCAGTTTTGGTCTGAAACGGGAATAGACTTTGAAAATTTGGTTTTGCCTGTTTTTCTGATGTTTGCCATTTTGGTTTGACAAAGGAGACATTTTTAAGGGCCAGGTCTGAAATTGGGTAGGGAAAATAGTTGGTCTGAATATGGGTAAGGGTTTAAAGAAAAGCACAGTACACCCCCACCACAAATGTCAAGGAGTAACCCCCGGGTATTCCGGGCTTTCTAATCGTATTACTAAGCAGGATGTTTTACATCCTTGTTGAAAGTCTCCACTCACCTGGGCATAAAATTCGAATTTTCCCGCGTGGGCCTTCATGAAGTAATCCAAGGGCCATTTGATGCAGTCCAACATGTTCTTCATTTCACCGGCTGCTACATACGCGTCGTTATACTTGAGTAGGCCCCAAGTCAACACGGTGACGCTAGACGCCATGGGAAGCCCGAACTTAACAAAATCCCCCGCGTCGTACCAACCGCCACTGAGGTCCACTCCAATCCCCGCGCCGTCACGAAGAGTGGCGCTTTTCCTCCAAGGGACTCGGTTTGTGGCGGGAAGTCGTCCGGCGCGCTGCGCTTCGTAGAACAAAATAGACTTGCGTAGAACTTCGTTGTAGTTGTATGGGCCAGGGGCTGGGGGTGCGGTCGGTCTGGGCTTAACAACGCCTCCACCACCACCGGTATTCCCCCCTCCGCCACCACCGGTATTCCCTCCTCCGCCGCCACCGGTATTCCCACCTCCCCCGTTGTTACCACCAGCGCCAGGCCCAAGCCTCTGGAACACGGCCACTCCGGTCGGGGCCGTGAGTCTGTCACAGCCTTCGTCAGGACCACGTCAGTAGTTAGCTCATATCCGGCGCTCAGCTGCGTTTGCCAGGGTTTGTTGGTGATCACGTATCGCTTGTGGTCCGCAGACACAGACTTGATGTCACCGATCCACGTCTGAATCTTCAATGCTGGTTTACTGAAGGTCAAGATGATGACCCAGCCGTTGGTGACCTGGGACTGAAGTCTGAAGCCAAACTTGGCGGTGAATCCAGTGTTCCACTCGTTGACAATAGTTACGCGGGACTGTTCTGCGCAGGCGTGGTGTGTCCAAAGGAAAAGACACAGAAGAGAGGCAGAAACCACGGACATGTATCCCATGATGCAGCTCTGTGAGGCGAACATTTGGTTAATAGAGCAGTTAACTGTTTTTCTACATTTTTCCGAGTAGGTTGTGACGGTCAATGACAGTAATATATTTCTAATTTTTCAATTGATTCGAAGGTAATTCTACTCTATTACAGTATACCAGTTTTCAATTTACTGTCGAAAGTAATCCGGCATTGCTGATTTTGCTTTCTAAAATTACTTACCTACAGTCAACCAACCAGATACAAAATCAAAATCAATCGCAACTTGGTCACATGTGTTTTCCCGCGCTTCGCGCATCGTGAATGACCAGTGTAATTGCTAATTTGGTTTTGTGTGTTCGAACGGATCATGAGAATGAAGAACTTAATGATCTCATAAAAACCATAAACCAGTATGAGAATTTTCTATTTTATTTGATGCTGGCCATTGGTCAACACAATATTGGCGTATGTACCAGGTGCACTTAGATCCAATTTATACATCGTATTTCAGTCGAATTTCAGTCGCGTCGAAAAATGTTCTAACATGATGATATCAAACGCAAAGCAAGTTCTACAGCAGTCAAGTGAACAATCAAGTCCCAGAAAACTCGCTCAAATCACTTTAAATCAGCGCAATGCCCACACAGTCAAACAGCCAAGTAGAACACGTTGTTTCCATGGTGTATTTATTATTGCAACGTACGGCTTGAATTACATTCGATGTGATTAGTTTCTGAAATGCGAAGTATAAATTGGAATGTGTTTTTCCTTTATTACTGAATGCAAGTTTTTCAATCTAAAAAAAGGTGACACAATATTGAAAGGAATACATCAAATATATATTGTTTAAAACATTATTGTGTGCATACGTGTGAAGCCAGCAGCTGCATAAACTGGTACGGTACGTTGCATCCTCGATATAATGCAAAAGGGAAATACTCGTGGTCGGATACAGCAAAAAAATATTTAAAATATAAAATGTTGATATCTCTGAATTCAGTTTTTTAATAATTAAACATTTCGTTTATATCGAAGAGTTACAGGTAATAAATAGAAAGGACTTACATCAGTTCTTCTTTTTGGTAATAAAGTGAATAAGTGTTAAAATATTTGTCGTTGTTTTTCTTGAAGGCTAAGAAAAGTTGAAATATTGCGACAGCATGCCATCATCAATCTACATCTGCAATTGTTGGTATAAATGTTCTCAACTGTTACGACCTTTGTAAATTAAACTTTATCTTAAACCCTTCATTGTTTCTCTAATCTTTGAGAACTTTTGCGAAAATGAGTAAACTGATCATTGCCTAGCGTGGACATATAAAGACAACAATGGGCACGGCGACTATGAACACATACCGAGCAATCTTAGCTTTCAAAACTTCTAAGAACTGAGTATATTTCAGTGTGTTTTGTTTCGCCAAGACGATTTTCAATTAAAACTTTCTGATCATAAATTTATATTGTGTCGTTGAAACTTTACAAAGTGGATACTCGAACCATAAACGCTATGGCTTTATTTTTATTTTTATTTATTTTTACTTATTTTCTACGTTTTTAAAACTTATTTTCTACTTTTTTCAGAACTAGATAATCACATCCGTGATTCGAAGCAACGGTTAATACATTTTTCTACCAGTTTTTTCTGCGTTTTAATCAAAGTAAGACCACCGCGATGGTACTTTGATCAAAACGCGGGAAAAGGTGAATGTCTTGTCCGTTGCTTCAAATCACGGCTGTGATTAGCTAGTTCTGACCTGAAAAAAGTACACGAAAATAAGGTTCGTAAAGAAGAAAATAGGTTTAAAATAAATGAAAATAAAGCCACTGCGTTCATGGTTCGAGTGTCCGCTCTGTCGTAAGAGCTTATACTCAGAGCAGACTGATTCAGTAAAAATTCCAGATAAATGACAAGAAAAAGCATTCAAAAAGTTTTATGTTTGACCTACCACAGAAATCCAACCCTCTGGTGAAACCGTCCAGCGAGCCACGCGGGTACAAGAGAGTGAAGTAAACTTTATTGAACTAACGGTCTTTAAAAGAGTTACCGATAACTAAAACCAACAACAGCTGATTAAGCTCTTTACTTTATGAGCCGCTTCTATATAAACTGCTTTTGTGAAGCTTTTTCCATGCAAGGAAAGGTTTTTAGTACACTTGTGCATTTATTTTGTAATAAAGATGAAAAAAGTAAATAAATGCACGATTTTTAATATTCCGGTAATTTCTTTTTTAATTAATTTTTAACCGTTGTTGAAGTTCATCGGATGGTGAGAATTGCTCTGGAAATGAAATCAAAAGAAGCTTCTTAATGAAATATTCTTCACGACGATTACATCGTTTCTTTTTGTTAACATCTTTCTGAAGGTAAAGGACACTTTGGTAAAATGTAAATTATTAAAAAAGCGTCTATTAACGGCAAAAGATTCCGCTTTGTGACTAGTTTCGAGATCGTACACAAAAATTGTTTTGGACTTTTTTTCTTTAAACGATTCTGAACAGCATGTACTGATTCAAGTTAACACGAAGGAAGCTTTGCTCAACCCAATATACAGCAGTCAAATCTGTATTAAGCAGACGCCGTATTAGCGGATACCCAAAAGTGACAACATTTAACCCTTTCACTCCCAGAGTCAAACCTTCAGTCAATAAATGTACATGTGTATTTACCTTTTGAGTCTGTGGATGAAACCCTAGTGTGTGACCATTCAAATGAAAGCCGATGTTGAGCTGTACTTTCAAGTGGTGCTGTTTGTTTTTGACAATTTTGCAAAATGAAATTCAAGATTTTCCCTCAGTTTGAACTTAGCACTCTTAATTGGGAGTGAAAGGATTATACAGTCAAACCTCTATTAAGCGGCCCTCTGTTAAGCGGTCCCCCTCTATTAAGCGGTCTACACTTCCCGGAAATCGCTCCCTATTCTTACTGTAAACTTGACCTCTATTAAGCGGTCACCTCTATTAGGCGGTCAGTTGGCTATTTCCCGAGGGTGGCCGCTTAATAGAGGTTTGACTGTAGTCCCATTTACTGTAAACGATACCTCTATTAAGCGGACACTAGAGCATTCCCGAGAGTGTCCGCTTAATCAAGTTTGACTGCGTTGTACTGACTAAGTTGAGCCCTGATAATACGGATTGTGCAGTTGTTGGTATCTGGTCTGTAGGCTGAGCGCGCGTACTGTAAGGTTTTAAATTGATGGCATGACCATGTGCGATGTTAATATATAGATGTTATTGAACTACCGTGAGGTCCGTATTGGGAAAATATTGGTCGAGTTCTTTTTTGCAAGTTTATGGACCGAGCCGAAGGCGAGTTCCATAAACTTGCAAAAAAAGAACGAGACCAATATTTCCCAATACGGACCGAACAAGCTAGTTCAATAAAGTTTTTATTATAATGGCTTTTTTTAAAAATTGCTGATAAATTAATGCAACCATTCTCGGCTAACGCGCGCGCCAAAGCTAAGAATATTCTTGCATTTTTCAGGCCGCTTTGCGAAAAGATTAACCAAATTGTCCGCCAGACATGAGGAAAAATATTTCTACTAATAGAAAACAGTTTTCTTTTGTTCAATGTTTCACAAAAGGAATTCGGCGAAATGAGTTCGTGAGCGGTCCATCTTAGCGGTCCGTATTGCAAAATTCGGACCGCTCAGGGAACCAATCAGAATGTTCCTTTTCATCGTGGACCAGTTTGCCATATAATAAATGCTAATATTGAATATGCACCGTTATATATAATACGGACATTTTTGTTGCCATATATAGTGCCAAATATGGAGAATAACCAGTAACACGGAAAATGCTTATGGGTGTTGTTCTATTACAGTGAAATCTGTATTAAGCAGACACCCTCGAGGAATGCTCTAATGTCCGCTTAATACAGGTCCGCTTAATAGAGTTATTATTTACAGTAAATAAGGGAACTGATAAATTTTGGACTTTTGCTACTGTCCGCTTAATTATATGGTGTCCGCTTAATACAGGTTTGACTGTATTGAATTGAAGGGTTAACTTTCATTGCAAACTGAAATGATCATCAGTCACGTTCTTAACTGTTTCAACTGTTTTATTCAGTTATCCCTGCTAATTCTACAACCAACATGAACTGAAACTTCGATGCATGTCGTACATGTAGTTTACATGAAAACCGTCTCCTTAATTATAGCCCCATAAGCCTAAGACAGTTCAAGTTGAATGATTCCAAAAAAGAAAATATCCCTTAATTAATCCCACACGCCTAAGGCAGCTCAAGTTGAATGATTCCGCCAACTGATTATCCCTTAGTCCCACACGCCTAAGGGAGCTCAAGCTGCTTGAGCCCCGCTACTGCAGACTGGAAACCAGCGTTGTAGTCTGTGGCCACCTCGTTCATGATGTAGTCACTCCTGACGTCCTTATAGTAGTCATTCTCATCGGGGCCCCCCACTAACGCGCCTTTCAAAACGTGTGCATTGGCTCAGGATCGTCAATGTTACTCTTGTCACATCGTTCGGGAGCTGATGGGCAGGAGCTGGAACGGTGATGAGGCCTTTGAGGCGGGGTTTTTCCAAATCCAACAACAAAGCTACGCCCGGTGTCTCCCAGCATGTAATGGATCTGTTTGGTGGCAAAGTCGCGGTAAGCCGCCGGCGTTATACCATGGTCAGCGGCAACTAGCGCCAGGAATGCTGTGTTGGCCGCGTAGCGGTTTGAGCCCCACTTAATACGCCACGCAAGGCCTTTTGGGGTATATTTAACGGTACCTCCAGGAAGCCAAGCGTCGAGCGATTTCTTGATGTCTGCCTCATAGGATTCCTTTTTCGTTAATTGAGCAAGCAGAAGCTGTACGCCAGCTCTTTTGTCATCCCAAGAAAACGCCCAGGCCTGTGCAAGGGAAAAGAAAGTGATTTTCAATTACTTTGTAGCGTTTTGTGTTCTGGGAATTCGAATTTCAATGCCACTCACAGCTAGTAGATCTAAAACAACATATAACAGTGGATTTATAAAGAAAATACAACAAAGAAAGGCTGACTGTACGGTTGGGATAAATGTGAATATATCAGTTTTCCAATATTTCGTCAGGCACAGCCTGACTACTTCCATCCACCCATGAGCATAGAGTTTTGGATTGCTTGAAACGCGAACGAGATATTTCCATTAAACCCATGTTAAGTGGCGGAAAAGGGCATTCATGTGTACCCCCGCCTTAACAGGGAAAAATAACTCGTTATGATTTACTAAACTTGCGAAACTAATAACAGTTGCAAACCTCTCCATTCATCCCAAAATCTTTGTAGTACCGCTCGGCCTTTGCAAGATAAGAAGGTTCCTTCGTTGCTCTGTACAGCCAAGCTGCTCCCAGACTAGCTCATCCTTGTACCCACTCCACGATTTGTAGAATTTGGCCGCGTTCGGAATGGAGTCGCTGTACACCCCGCGATGGTTGTCTGCAAACTCATAGAGTTGCTTTGCGTGGAGCAGAAGGTTTTTAGCATACCTAAAATGTGAATATTAATCTGATTAATCTAGAGAAGAGCAAGAGAAATGCCGTAAAAGCTCTATTAAGCCCCGGAGGGCTTATTAAATTTTAGGCCTCAAGAAGGGGGAGCGTATTAGAGAGGGGGGCTTAAAATTCACTTCTCTAAAACAGAACAAGAAATGGGTTATGTATGACCGTCTTACAAATGCAACGTAATTTACACCCAACCTCAACGATAGTTCTGGAAATTAAAGACCACGTTTCAATAGAAAGTGACTGAAACGCTAGAAAATATTGATGAAAAGTCATTTACATCAGCCTGACGTAATGGGGGATGGGATTATTATAAAATCT
Source organism: Desmophyllum pertusum (assembly GCA_029204205.1). NCBI lineage: Eukaryota > Metazoa > Cnidaria > Anthozoa > Scleractinia > Caryophylliidae > Desmophyllum > Desmophyllum pertusum. The sequence goes on along the minus strand of MU826827.1, from coordinate 3,567,721 downwards.
CACTTCCAAAGGGGGTGCTTATTAGAGAGGGAGTGGGGAGGGGGGGGGGGGGGGGGGCTAAATAGAGCTTTTACGGTAAGGTGACTGTCCTCATATTTTCTATTCAGAAGAGATATACCTAGTTGGGGCCAGAAGGATCAAGCAGGGTCAGAGCTTGCGGGGCAACTTGTACTGAATCATAATAATAATTTGCATATTTATAATGCGCTAATTCCATTAATATGATCAAATTAAAAGCGCATGATTGTCCCAAGACGTTTGCAATCAATGACAAACCTCCAACAGCTGTCCAAACAGAGAAGCGTAACGAAGTATTGCTTAATTCTTAGTAGGATACTTTTGCCAATAAATGAGGTGAAAATCTATGTATTATAATCTTAAGACAAAATAACGCTTGTTGTTGTTGTTGTTGTTGTTGTTGTTAGCGGTAAAAGTAAAAAACAACGTTTCGCTGTCTTCGCGACAGCATTGTCAATTTCGAATGCAAATGTATGCGATACGGAATTGCTTACGTTAATTGTAAATGCAACGATCACTTCTTCACTTTGTTCTTCTTACTGACTTACCCTTTTCGACCTTTAAAAGCGATAGAAGCAGCAGCCAGAGCTGCGGCAGTTTCAGCGGCCAGGTCTGATCCTGGTTTCTTTGGGCATATCTTGAAGGCGGGTCGATTCATTGTCATGTCCTCTGGTCTGCCCCAGTAGTCGTGGTCAAGGTCTCCATCACCAACCTTAATTGGAAAGCGTTCATATTTTTCAAATTCTATGTTTACGTAGACTGCGAGCAGTCCCTCTTTCTTTCTGATATCGAGCGCGAAGCGCGAGCGAGCGGGAGATGGGCCGAGCGGAAGTGAGTCACGAAGTGAGAAGAGCGAAAGATCTTTCGCTCTTCTCACTCCCGCTCGTCACTTCGTGACTCACTTCCGCGCTCGATTTCCGCTCACTCGCGCTTCGCGCTCGATATCAGAAAGAAAGAGGGACTGCTCGCAGTCTAATGTTTACGATCAGTGCACTTGGAGGTACTGTCCACTATAGAACAATAGTGGACAGTACCTCCAAGTGCAAAATCGACAAAATCGCAGATAAACCGGCCAGGACACACCAGGAGACAACAAAGTAAAGGTCAGGAATGTTTATGAGAATATTTTTCTTATTTGTCTTCCTTCACTAGGACCCTATATATAAGGATTCACTAACGAGTCGTAATGTTATGCAAATGTTGCCTAAAAATGAAGCCAAATTGACTCTAAAGTGAATAGGACGAATAAGTAGGCAATAAAGTGAACACAGTAACTTTATTTTGAACTATTCTTCGTATTTCGACCGCAAAGATCACCATCATCTCTTAAATATATATTATTATGCAAATTAACTCAACTCATACACTACGCCTGGGCAGCCTGTGGTAAAAGGTGAGATGAATATTGTCATAGTGCGAAGAAATATAACATAATGTTACTCATACTTACTTGACCATAAAATTCGTCTTTTTTAACGTGCGCCTTTATGAAGTAGTCCGTGCCCACTTGATACTTTTCAACACTTGATTGTACTGACCAGCGGCTACGTACGCTTGCTTGTATTCCACTAGACCCCAGGCTAACACAGTGACGGAGGAAGCCATTGGAAAGCCAAACTTGACGTAATCACCTGCGTCATACCATCCTCCAGTTAAATCCTCCCCATCCACCCCCTTGTCTTTTAGTGCCGAGTCCTTTCTCCACTTGACGCGGTTATTTCGTGGAAGCTTCCCAGATCGCTGCGCTTCGTAAAACAAGATAGACAGCTTCAGTACTTCGTTATAGTTGTATTTACCAGCCGTCGTTGGCTTGGGAGGCGGTGTTGATTTCGGGCGTTTAGTAGGCTTTGGGCGCCGAGTAGAGCTGGGACGTTTAGTAGGCTTTGGGCGCCGAGTAGAGCTGGGACGTTTAGTAGGCTTTGGGCGCCGAGTGGAGCTGGGACGTTTAGTAGGCTTTGGGCGCCGAGTGGACCTGGGACGTTTAGTAGGCTTTGGGCGCCGAGTTGACCTGGGACGTTTAGTAGGCTTTGGGCGCCGAGTGGAGCTGAAGCGATTAGTACTTGGAGTGTAACTCGGACTTGGAGAGGAACTGGGACGCTGTGTTGTGGATCGAGGAGAACTGCGACCAGCTGTAGGTGGTTGCATCGTTGGTGGTGCTCCCCGTTCGAACATCACGATGCCATTGGGAGGAAGACCTTCGACAGATTTATCCGCAATAAACGCCAAGGTATTCTTGGGTTTCACCCACGTGACATCGACCTTGACAACGGTTGCTATCCGCCATTACTGTGCCCCTCGAAGCGTAAACAAAGATTCGCAATAGAGAGATTAGTGGGAGATTTGACTGGAACATGGTTCACTGTATAGTCGTTGGTTGCGGATCAAAAGTGGAAAACACCCGGTAAAATTTGCTTCTATTCCAAAAGTGATAACAAATCAAGGTGCAGCACACGAAGAATTGACCAGAGAGCGCAGAAAACTGTGGATTTTGGCGATAAGCCGAGGCGATACTGCCTCAAAGAAAGTCCTTGAGAGCGAGCGAGTGTGTAGTCGCCACTTCGTTCACGGGGAACTGCAAAAGGTTGGGATAAGGGCAATGTAGACTGGGTTCCAACTCTGAACCTCGGAAAGAAAGTTTACAAGGATGCTGAAACGGCAGAACAGCAACAAAAAGAGGCGGCTGCGAGGAAAGTTAGAGTAGAAGAGCGCAAGGGTCACAAGTCGCAGGTACCTTTAATTGATAGAATCCTGAGGGTATGCTCTGCACTTGTAAATTTTTGTCCTCCAATTGTTCCATTTGAATAGAATTTTTGTTCTTTATGAGCATAGGTAGTAAAAGTCTGTCATGGTCAAGGCTGGAAATTAACCTTGATTTCAGCTAAATGTGACAAACTGGTCACCATTTGCATTGGGTAGAATGTATAATTTTAGGTCACCAGCTTTTAAAATTTTCAGTCCTGATGGTTAAAAAATATTTATTCAGACTTGGTAGGGGTATCTAGCACCTGAGCAGATGCAATGTAGCTTGCCCAAGAATAAAAATGACTCAGGTACTGGCATCATGCCTAAATTTTTGTATGAATACCTCTGAATAAAAAGTGCTTTAATTTATATAGACCATTTTCTCAGCTCAACTTTAGGACTGATCAACAAGAGATTACCTAATAGAGGCTGATTTCCTTCTTGCCAGTTCTTAACTTTAGCTTGTTGAACACATAACAGTACCTGAGAAAATGGTCTATTGTGCCATACTCTGCCATACTTAGCAGATGACCAACAAGCACGTTCATAGTTAAAATAAATAATTGTAAAAGGGATAAAATATTGTTTCAGGGTAGGAACTGCAATTACTGGCTCATGTTGAGCATTTCCAGAAAATATCTGTACCTGCACTGCAGTTGGCATTTTAATATATTTATATTCTATATATCCCATTTGATAAAGAAAAACCATCAAATCTTACAAATTAAAAATCCTTCAAGGGGAGGAGTGAGGGGATAAGGCAATTCAGAGATAAAAGAAATGGCCACCATGTGGGGGGTACAGATATTTTCTGGAATTGCCCTCTGTTTTGTTTAGGGGTACCTGTCCTGGAATTCCAGAGATCCCACCAGGGGGACCCAGATCTGACCATTATAGTAAATATACATTTCTGATTTAGCAACATAAAGAGCACCTTGGCACTACAAAGTACAACACGATATACTGCCAGACTGAAGCCGATTTTAGGAAATGCAAAATGAAAAATAACCTGGTTATTATTATTTTTTCCATTTCACAATAATGTTATTAATGCGGTTTAGCATTCTTTCTTTTGCCACGGAAATTGAGGCATCTGACTCTTGGCACTCATAGTGTGTGGGAGTACTCATAGTGCCAGTGTTATTAAATTGCAAATGTATAATTAAATAACAAAGAGGGTCAATCTCATACTTATTTTATAATTGGCAATAAATAAACAAAGGCTCTTTGATAGTTTGTATATATTTGTTAAGCAGTTGTAATGTTACATTGTAAATAACAAGGAACTTTGAATGGAATGGAAAATATAAGCTTATTATGAATCAACATTGTAATTTGATTATTTGTACCATTTTTATTTCTCATATTGCACTAAAGCATCAGGGGCAGGTCCTGTTTTTTTTTCCAGGGGGTGACCATAATGACCCCCTTTCAAACAAATTTATCAATCCTATCATAACATTCAACCTCTTTTTTTCTGGCATGACTAGTGCAACAACTTGTAATATCAGTCACCCCAATAGTATAATTCCTGAATCAACCTTAGACAATTTATAAGAACAATGGAATTGTATGCCCTGCATGTCCAAAGCTATAATGCATGCTCTAAAAGGCAGGGAACATGCTGATTGCACCACTTTTAAGACATTGCAATAAATGGGGGCGCATTTCAGGGATCGGATGTCAAAAGTTACATATCTTGGGTCAGTAGCTAAAACCAAGCATGTTGCAAATGCAACTGAAAAAATTCCACAGTCACTTCCATTAAGTTGCTGCTGTACAGGAACAAATTCTAATGAAACTAACTGTCCACCAAGTAAATCATTTGCCTGCTCTTCTATTTCTTGGCTGATTGCATCATGGTAATAACTATCATTCATTGATTGGGAATGTCGAACCTTAGCCACAACAACATGCTTTCCCGCTATCACCTTTCCATGCAGTGAACCAACAAAACCAGAGACCACTTGGGTATAAGCCAGCAAACTCTTGTAGGCCTTGAATTGCTCCTTCGTATGGTGGCTAGTTTGGAGAACCAGGTAGCTGAACAGGTCTGACTGTTCGACTGGAGGCAAGCACTCTGGATCGAACTGCTCACTTGGAATTGTGAACGGGTCAATGCCTATCACTGAAATTTTCATGAGATAGCGCTGCTTAAAGCGGCTTTCCAATAACGAAGCATATTGAGAAAGGATTGGAATGCTCTTGCTGAGATTCTCAAGCCCCATCGTTTCCGTTGTCTTGCGATAAAGCCATCGAAAAGTTTAAGATACTACAAAAATGGCCTACGATCTCAATAAATTTCACGCTCTGAGGGGCACAGTAATGGCGGATGCCCATATTTGGAGAGGCCCGGAAGAGCTGTGACGTCACGTGAAACCCAAGAATATATCCCTTTCTCCAGTTGGCTGTTCCAAGTCTTATTTCCCATGGTGTAAACTTTGTCGTCTTTGTTTTGAACGATCTCCGCTCGCCACATTTGCAGGTTCGGAGTGGGAACTGGGAACGACAGCGTCATGGTCCATCCGTCAGTGACGTCATCCGTGATATTCAGATTGATTTCTCCTTTGAAGCCTTTGTCCCAATCGTCAACAACCTCGGTTCTAGCTTGTTCACCGATCGTTGCGGGAACACAGAGGAGTAAGAGGATTGGCAACGAGACCGCTGAGAGAATCCACGACATCCTGAAAATATATATCTGAAAAGAAATATGATATTAAAATGATTACAGTGGAACCCCAGCCTATATAACGCAAATAGAATAGAGGGATTAAGTACCTCTCTCCTCCGCAGAGGCTCAATGGAGATTTAGTTGAAATCCGCTGAACGTGGTGTGTGCAGGCGCAAGTAACTGGCGGATCAACGAAGCGGCGAGCCTCTGCCAGATTTGTGTCGTTTTCTTGTACATCTTTGTCGTTTTCTTGTACATTGGACGATTTCTCAGCCCTCGCTAAATTTGACAGCTTGAAACTTGGCAAAAAATCAGCGCTAGGTATGTTGCTACAGTTAGCGATCGTTATTTTTAAGACGAGGTTTCATATTTACTAAAAGAAAGCCAAAATGTTGGTCTCCGAATTGATCGCGAAGACCCTCCTGAAACCCGTGGGGGGTGGTCTTGCAAGTGTGTTATTCTTTGGAAACAATGGCGGAAGAGCTTGACTTTTCGCTCCAAGAGATGTCTCTTGACGGTAAATGTTCTTCTTGTATTTCGTGTTTTTGGTCTTAAATTCCTGCTGCTTGCATTTCGTTTAATTTTAGCGTTTAGTTTAACTTAATAAGCTTACAGCTTTTGGTTTGAATCGCAAGTTTTGCACTCGACGTTTTAAACACGTAGAGATTAATAAAACACATTTCATAGCCGGAAAACTAAGCTTACTTGTTCTCTTTTCTTTTGGGACAGAATTAATAGGTTGTTGAGAGTTTCAGTCGCCGGGAATCCTTTGCTTCCTGAATTTCTTGATCGCCACATGGCGTGTCTGGAGAATGTTGAATTCTGTCGAGATCAACCCATCAGAACACAACAAAACATATTCAGATTTCCATGCATCTAAAGTTTTAGTTCTCTACTTGTACATCGCGTATAAACTTCCGAACAGATTCTGATGCAGCCGCCATTTTACTGACATACGGCAGTTATACATACACCACCGTACCCCGGTGAGGAACACTGATAAAAGTTGCCTCCCCCGGATGGCGGCCATATTGGGTGTGGTATCTGGCAGAGGCTCCCGCCGTCGCTCTCTCCGGGTTTCTCGCGCCTGCACTCACTTCGTTCAGCTGATTCTCCCATATATGAGCCTCTGCGGAGGAGAGAGATTAAGAGCGGCTTGCTGTAACTATCACCTTAACCTATGCAAGATAGAAAAATCAGATTTTCTCAAACTTTGTCATGATAAAGGCTTTTACTAACTTGTTTCAAAAATATAACTTTGAGGTTGTTTGGATTTTTATTTATTTTTATTTTTATTTTTTTGTGTTTGCCCCCTAGAAGTGCCCAAAATCGGCCCTGAAATCCCACTTTTATCGAATGCCAGCGAGCCAAAATAAAAACCGTAGCAGGAAAAGCTAACCCATATTATTAAAATATCATCTTTCGGCGGCTATTTAGCGCTGTCAGATTCAAATATAATTTGAATCTGAATTTTTTATCGAATTTTCAAAATTATGCCCTGCGATGGTGTTGCGTGACGTCAAAATTTAGGCCAAATTCGTGGGACGAAAAGTCAATCTGGTACATGGATTTACCTATCAAAACTGTTATTTAAGATAAAAGTATCATTTCATCTTAGCTTTTATCGAAAAATTGGCTTGGGTAAATAAAACGAAAAATTTTGAGAGCGTCTCGAAAACAAGGCACTTGACCTAATCTCTTGACATTTTGATCTTTCATGCTGTGAGTGTTATCACAAACATTGATCCAGAAAAGTTCGACTGTGGGTCTGATCTCCCGTAAAAAGTCTTTCGAGTCTCACAAATGTCTCAGGGATATCATTTATCATATTTATAAAACAATATCGATCCCAAAACAAGCATTTTGTGGTTTAGTAAAGGTTTATTTTGAATTGCGAACTGCCATTTGCAAGCGAGTTTACAAAATACACGCGACAAAATATCAGTTTATAAATCAGCATCGACAAAAAACGCCAGGAAAACTAAAACAATAGATGCTTAACTAAATATGTGGAAGTATTTCTTACCTCAATCTAGCCTATCTTGACGAGAAATGGTAACATTGCTGTCGGCTTTACTGATGGCGTGTACGAAACTTCCACTGTACGGCTGCGGTCTAGTTACATATTAACCGACAGCCACAGGTAAACCAACCTCGACAACCTCGTGGGGAAAGAGTGTTTGCTACACTATATTGCTTTTTAAAATATAGACTGAAAGATGCGCACGCTCTGATTGGTTAAAAACCATGTTTTATCAGAGTATAAAGCATACAAAAGCGTGTTTTATCGTTTCGCGCGCGTTAAATCTATATTTTAAAGCACATAAAGAAACCAAAACCATGTATTATACTGTCATAAAACACTCCGGGAATTTGAGAACACTTGAGAAATTTAGAAAACACTCGCCTGCGGCTCGTGTTTTCTAAATTTCTCTCGTGTTCTCAAATTCCCGTGGTGTTGTATGACAGTATAATACATGGTTTTGGCTTCTTTATTTGTTAAACAACGCACGATATTGCCTTGCGAATCGTGTTATATATTTTGCATCTTGAAATTAACATCGGATTTGAGCTCTCTAAAGTACGCAGTGTAGTGTTATACTGTTTTAAAGCCGGAGTATATGGCTTCCTGTGGCTTTGCCAAACTTGTTGGAGGAGCGTGTGGGGCAAGTGCAGACAGTCCAGCAAACGTGCAATGTGTGGTTGTTGGCAGCTGTAAAAAAAATATTGAAGGTCACCTGAGAACCCACCGCGTATTTGGAGACTCTGGATTAGACTGTGAAGCGGAACTCATACTCGCTCGAGCAGGTAAGGGAGTTATATAGAGACCTTCTATCTTGCTGCATTCTCGAGCATTCGCAATATAAACAGAACAGCCGAGTCCATGGCGTTTTCGATAGCGATTGAATGCGATTTCAACTAGCGCTCCCGTTTCAATTGATACTCAAATCTTTACGTATACGCCAAGTGGAGAAATCTCACCCATGAAGGGAAGCTGTCACGCATGTCACGCATGCCGGTCCAGGTTGTAATTCACGCTACATTTTCTCAAATTTTCCTTTTCATTTCACCTGCATTTCATACCTGGGGACGAATCTGTCCCGCATATTCGTTGTATAAGAAAGTTATGTCGCATAAAAATCCAGTGGGTTTATTATTTCCGCATCCGATCAAAGGTGTTGCGGCTATAACTATGGTTTTTGTTCCTATTAATAGAAGTTTTAGTATTTTATTGTTATCCTATAGGAGTGTTTGATATCGACGACTGTCATCTTCAATTGACTATTTGTCCGAGACATCGTGGCTGCCTTATTTGGTATCAGATGGAGATCAAATCAAAAGAACTGCCTTGTCCCAAGTACATGGTGTTCTCATACAACTAAGGCGGTCAGTGGAGAACGTGGCATTACACTGTCCCAGTCCAGGCAGCTATTGTACTCTACTGGTGTGTTACTTCCCGTAGCGTCGCGTAAGTGTATAAAAATAATGAAAATCATTCCGTTTTCTTGTCAAAAAGGAGCTGAGAGGAAAAAAATTGGAGGGCTTATTCTCGGAGGTTATTTGAAAGAAGCCTGAAAGAAGGCAAACAGTACCTAAAATCGGATTTTCAGGTAAAACGCTCTCATTTATGCAATTCTATTTTTTGCTACCAAACGATTGTTTTACAGTCTTCTCTGTAATTTACATTTGCATTAGCAGAATGGAGAAAATGTTGCGAGTACAGTCATGCAATACTAAAGGAGAGCGGTTAATCAGCAACCTAACGTAACACTTGCCACTGAAATATTGAAACTTATCGCCTTTTTTACAATAAAAACTTTTTGCGTTATGTTCATTGTACCGCGGAGAAAAGAAGTACGCCTCATTTATCATGATTAAATCCAAGAAATAGCTGAAATAAAAAAAAAGGAAAATAACATGTATTGTGGAAATTTTTGAAAAGAAAACAATGATTTATTTTAATTCCAGGTCCACGTTTCAGATAACTCTGTTGTTGCCGACCATTGTAGCACTTATGCGTTGAACGATGCCACTGAAAGTCAGTTGAGGACTCCATGCCAACATACACACGACCAGACGTGCTCACAGTGTGAAGATCTCCAAAGCGTCCTGCAGAGAATTAGAAGATCTGTTGTATACTTACAAGCAATCGGAGGAGGCTATTACATCGTGGAAAGCACACCAGCTTAGAAGCGTTCGGCAGGATCAAGCGAGGACAGAATGCTTAAATCTGCTTGTACTTATCACTCAGGATTGGGCAATGAAATGCCTACCCACAAAGTATCGCGAATCGCAATCCGCTTGGTTTGGGAAACGGGGACTCTCCTGGCATATAAGCGTGGTGGCGCGCAAAGTAGACGGAAAGCTACAAAGTCAGGCATTTGTGCATATCATCGAGAACTGCTTACAAGACACCTCTGCAGTTGTGCGCATCCTGGAGCATACATTGCGCACACTGAACACTGAGCATCCAGAGATTACATCTGCTTTCCTCCGCCAGGACAATGCTGGATGTTATCACAACTCAGTATTGCTGGCAACATGCAACGTGATGAAGACCAAAACCGGAGTGAGTGTTCGCCGAGTCGACTTTAGCGATCCTCAAGGCGGGAAGGGAGCATGCGACAGGAAAGCGGCCACGATAAAGGCTCACGTCAGACGACACATCAACGAGGGCCACAATGTACAGAATGCTAAAGACTTCAAAGAGGCTGTTTTGTCTAATGGAGGACTAAACGGTGTACGGGTTGCCCTAGTTGATGTGGGAACTGAAGGAAAGTGCGTTCTCCCTCAAGTAAAGCTAGCTGGGGTGAGTTTCTTGAACAACTTCCAGTACAGCGAGCAAGGTGTTACTGTCTGGAGGGCGTTTAAGGTCGGACAAGGGAAACTCATCAACCAAAGTCAAGTTGAAGGTACGCATACTTGTACGTTGGTATTTCTTACAAAATGAGACACCCGATGAAACACTAATTTGTTTTGTCGGAGAATACGGAGTAATAGAATAGCTTTGTAGGATTTTGTAAAGCTGTAACAATCGCAACCTTGTTCTCGGGGTCTTCCGGATAATGTTCAAGCTGGTGGCTAATGGACAGAAGACCTTAGTAAAGGCTGGTCACGTGACCTATTTTAAAAGCCAAATGTATCAGATTTCAAACATCAATCAATCAATAAATCGTGAGCTGGAACGCACTCGCTTACTTACTCTGGCGTCGGTGCTGCATTATTACACCAGTATTCTTGACTATGATGTATCTTTTTTTTTGCAGTTCCAAATTACCTGCAAAATTGCTCATTCGAGAGATAATTTTCTTCAGGAGACTTTATTAGTGTTTCTCAAGAAAGGTCAAAGAAAGTGCGAGTGGAGGATGAGCAACCAGCAGTGGAGAAAGATGGTTCTTCAAATGAGCTCCTTACGTGCCCTAATGAAGGGTGTGTCAAGATGTATCAGCGTCACTCCAGTCTGGAGAAGCACCTTTCATTTGGGCAGTGCAAGATGGTGCCTGAGAGACACAATCTTTTTGACTTGTCAAAGAAGAAATACCTTGACCTCTTAGTCGAAGGCGCGAGTGCAGCAGTGTCGGCAGTACTTGAACAACTGGGCGACACCTCTGAAAGTGCCGACACTTTACCCGAGGGCTGGGCCTTGAAGACAACAAAAAAGGCCACTCGATTCAATGATGCCCAGAGAAGATACATGGAGGAGAAATTTAACCTTGGCCAGGCGACCGGCCAAAAACAAGATTCCGCCACTGTAGCTCGTGACATGAGATTCGCCAAGAAGATGGATGGCTCGAAGCTGTTCAAGAGGAACGAGTACCTCAGCCCACAGCAAATACAGTCGTATTTCTCCAGAATGGCAGCGAAATCGCGTCAAGGTGATCTTTCGGAGACAGATGTCCTAGCTGCACAAGACGAGCTGATGTTAGATGCCACACGGCAAGACATACTTGACCAAGTACAGCTGCACCAGCCAATTGTGTATGATAACCTGGACATCTGCGCTATGCACAAGGGAAAGCGGCTGAAGGATCAGCTGAGCATTGCCATGCTGAGTACAATATGTGAATATTTCGACATAGCAACAGAGGGTTTTAATTCAAAACGCAAAGCGGAATATGTCGCTGCTCTGAGTGAACTCGTTCTCGCTTGTGACTGTAATAAGTGAGCTACGGCCGCACTGGAAGCAAGCGTGGATCCAGGAAAAAAAATTGAATGATTTACTAGAGTCTGAGCGCCGAATCTATGGAAGTCCGGAGGCATGTTTCCCCGCAAATGTTCTTAGATGTTCACTCTCTAAAATTATATTTCCCTTGATTTTGAGTCATTTGGAAAATTTGATCGATTTCCATAAAACGGTGCAAGCCGGTGTGGATCCGCGCCTGGAAAGATAGTCTTTCTGATGTATAGGTGACACTGTGACAAGTGTGTTGTATATTGTAACTCTCATATGTTATAAATCTTCAGTATGATTCCGCATAGCCTAGAGTATCAGAGCACGAGCCATCAGGTTAGGCTTCAAGTGTAATATTTTTTAGCACAACGGCCAAAACGTGCAACGCAGAAATAATTATTGCCTACAGCAGTTCATCAGACAGAGACACGTATGTTCTCTAAGTGGTGATGTTCTCTTGGTTATTTAGCCAGGTTGTGAAAAAGACGGAAATATATTTACGGGTATTTTATAGAGAGCAGATTATAGAAGACGATTTATTTGATCTGTTATTTTACTGATATAGGATTTTTCTGATAATACCGACAAGGATATATTTATATACTGTGAAATAATAAAATAAAAAGATCGCCCACGAGCTTGGGTTTCCTGTGGCTGTCGGTTAATATGTAACTAGACCGCAGCCGTACAGTGGAAGTTTCGTACACGCCATCAGTAAAGCCGACAGCAATGTTACCATTTCTCGTCAAGATAGGCTAGATTGAGGTAAGAAATACTTCCACATATTTAGTTAAGCATCTATTGTTTTAGTTTTCCTGGCGTTTTTTGTCGATGCTGATTTATAAACTGATATTTTGTCGCGTGTATTTTGTAAACTCGCTTGCAAATGGCAGTTCGCAATTCATAAACCTTTACTAAACCACAAAATGCTTGTTTTGGGATCGATATTGTTTTATAAATATGATAAATGATATCCCTGAGACATTTGTGAGACTCGAAAGACTTTTTACGGGAGATCAGACCCACAGTCGAACTTTTCTGGATCAATGTTTGTGATAACACTCACAGCATGAAAGATCAAAATGTCAAGAGATTAGGTCAAGTGCCTTGTTTTCGAGACGCTCTCAAAATTTTTCGTTTTATTTACCCAAGCCAATTTTTCGATAAAAGCTAAGATGAAATGATACTTTTATCTTAAATAACAGTTTTGATAGGTAAATCCATGTACCAGATTGACTTTTCGTCCCACGAATTTGGCCTAAATTTTGACGTCACGCAACACCATCGCAGGGCATAATTTTGAAAATTCGATAAAAAATTCAGATTCAAATTATATTTGAATCTGACAGCGCTAAATAGCCGCCGAAAGATGATATTTTAATAATATGGGTTAGCTTTTCCTGCTACGGTTTTTATTTTGGCTCGCTGGCATTCGATAAAAGTGGGATTTCAGGGCCGATTTTGGGCACTTCTAGGGGGCAAACACAAAAAAATAAAAATAAAAATAAATAAAAATCCAAACAACCTCAAAGTTATATTTTTGAAACAAGTTAGTAAAAGCCTTTATCATGACAAAGTTTGAGAAAATCTGATTTTTCTATCTTGCATAGGTTAAGGTGATAGTTACAGCAAGCCGCTCTTAAGTACCACGTTCAACGGCAAACTGCAAACGGCAAACGTCAGCTTGCACTCAATTTTCTTTACTTTTCTTCCAATCGTTAAAGGGGCACTGTCACAAGGACGCATGCGCCAGTCTCGCGAGTCGAACTTGAAAAGGTTAGGCTAACTTTTTCAAGTTTGAGTTGCCAAATCCAAAATGGCGTCGACTAGTGGCGGCGGCGGCGGCGGCACGGTGGAAAGCGTAGTAATTCTGGGCGAAAAAGAATATTCAATACCCCGACAAGAGCCAAGAGAGCGTGGACAAAACCCCATAAACGCATTTATCTTGAAGATAACAGTTTCAAAACATGGCTTGAAGCGAAATTCGTTGCAGGTTACGAAGGATACAGTGATAAGATACTGTCTTCGCGACACAGATTTGTTGTTGAGGAGACGAGTGATCGAAACAGATGTGACCTCAGCTGTGACCTCTCACGCGAAAACGTACAACACGGCTTTCCGTTCGAAAGGCTAAAAGCCGTTCACTACCCGAACGGTTAGCAAGCCGAACGGCTGCTGCTACCCGTTCGAAAAAAATGTTCGAACTGCTGCCGCTACCCGTTCGAAAAAACTCTTCAGCCGTTCCAACGGCTGCTGTTACCCGTTCAGAAACAAATCTTCACCCGTTCGAAGCTAAGCCAGGTAATCCGTTGAGAAAAAATATTGAGCGGCCGTTCCAACGGCAACGGTTATCAGTTGAAAACTTCTGTACAAATGGATAAATCTAAGCTTGACTGTCAAAAGTGCGTTGCGTTACGGCCGTTGCAAAATATTTTGTATGCAAATCATGTTTCGGAAATACTTATGCGAACAGCGCACGCTGTTACAGTAATATTATGACTTTATCTGTTTTACATAATCGTGATTAGAAACAAAATACATGCAAATATTTTCACTAACCGTCATTATGGAATGGCGGCCAAATAATTTATGGTCGACAGGAAGTGAGCAGTTTTCGCGCATGCGAATCCGTGACAGTGCCCCTTTAAATAAATCCATCAGAAAAATCGAAAATATAATTCACGATAAACGCGAAACTATTGTTACTGTACAATTTACAATTTAGTACAATTTGTTACTCTAAGTGTGTATATCGTAGTGTAACTCAGTATGTTTTTTGTTTGTTAAAAAAGTTTGCTGAAACAAAAGTGGGATTTTTGCCGTTTGCGGGAAAAACAAATGTGATGCTTAATCTCTCTAATATCGTTCGTTATAGCGGGGAATTCGTTATGGAAGCGTTCGTTATATCGAGATTCCACTGTCAACCGACTTGTACTGATGATTCCACACGCGTCTGAAATGATGACTGACGTTACACGAAACTCATCCTGAGTATTGTGCATTGTTGAAAACTACGCCTACATAAATGACTGTGTCGCAAAGAACTGACGTATTCTCTTGATCTTTAACAGCCCGCTTACCACTGTTACCATGGTTACCGGCAATCTGGAACCTGGTTTATATCACAAAACAAAATCACGAAAAGCGGGCTTGTTTGACGAACATGCCTCCTTGCAAAGTTTAACACGATCAATTGGAACTTGTCACATAGTATTTGTTGGATGGCTACGGTAAGGCGCGTCGCACTGTATACCCTAAACGGTACGGGAATAGCTCTAACGGTGGTCATTTCAGATTTTAACACCCCTAAGCGGTACCAAACTACGAATTTTAACCCCTAAAAGGTACGACGATCACCCCCGTTACTTGTATATGTCCTTTGTCAGCAAGGGAGTCGATTTTATTTTTGATCCATGAAACAAACAAAAAATTAAGAAATACCAACATATAGTGTAATGTTGAAAATACCAAAACAATCATATATCACAACAACAACAACAACAACAACAACAACAACATTTATTTGTACTCTCTCAAAAAAATTACAATTTACAATTTTTTATTATTATCACCGACATATTCACGATATTTTAAAGTGGAAAAACAGCCATTTGCACCAGCAGTCAACGGAAATTAAATGTCATCAAAGATTTGGTCGGCTGACTTTGGATTCGTTCGCCGTTATATATATAAAATCATGTACGGCATTTCTGAAGGCTGATATTGCTTTATAGCCGGAAAAATAACAATAATAAATATTTCCCAGTTCTCGGCTACGAATGAAACGAATGAGCCACTTTTAAGCAAACCGATAAACTTTCGACATGCAAATCTCAATTCGTAGATTTATGGGACCCTGCGAACAGATCTTCTTAGGCCATCCCCATAAAATGTTTTGTTTCCCATCGCCCGACCGACCCAATTTTTTCAAAACGTAAAAAAGATCACAGGCATTCACGGCCTGCGCCCTTTTCTCGGGTGTTTCCAAGTTTAATATGCTTTGTTTACATCTTAAAGTCACTCTGACATCTAAATCAGCCCAGTAATGACGTCTTCGAACACTTTTCAGAGTGATATTGGCTCGTTTCAAAATGGTGGTCACGGGAAAGATATAATCAAGGCTCGCTTGGAATTATTTATTTTACCGACCCACTTTCACGAGAGAGAGGGCGATGGGAAACAAAACATTTTATGGGGATGGCCTTAGAAAAATCGGGCAGGAAAACAGTGTTGGGAAGAAACAGTCCCATAGTCGATTTCAAGCAGTAAACTTGCAATAACTGATTGAATGCTATTGCAATGCATTTAAAGCCTGGCTAAAAGAGCAAATATTTTCAGCAAATATTGTGTTGCAACGTCATCGTGAAACATTTCTTGCATGTGTGGCTAAACGGGGCGGTCGTCAAACATGTATTCGTAACACAAAATGCAAGTTTGAGATAGATTAAAACATTAGAATTGAAACCATTTTCAACAAGTCAGGTTAAGTGTGGTGACTAAACCAAAAAACATGAACACCCAACACGATTTTACTCAGAGAACATAGGATCGTTAAGGAGAGCGCCTTAAAAAAAATGCTTCCTAGTACTCCGCGAATCGGCTGAAATTTATTTCTTTAGTTTTTGAAAGGTTAGATTTTGTTTCTTTTTTGACTTATTTCAACATTATACAATATTTGTTTTTCATGTTACTATTCATACAAGAGACTTACCTCCAAACAGAAAGATATTCTTCAACTCTTCGTTTGGGCAGTAGCGGCAATTTTACCTGTATATATAATAGATTTATTGATTTTTAATATGCCATTCCAATATCTACCAGACAACACTGTGCAGCTCATCAAACAAGTTATTAAACTTCTTCAAAGGATGTTTGACCAACTGCAACTATTAAGCTTTAGCCATGAATAAAAAACGTTTGTGTTAATTTGTCTTTGTTTTAACGTTTGTATGAGTTAGCCCTTTCACTCCCAGACTCAAACCTTGAGTCAATAAATGTGGTTCTAACATTTAAGTCTGCGAATGAAACCCTAGTGTGTGACCATCCAAATTAAAGCTATCGAGCAGTACGTTTATGTGGTGATGGTTGTTTTTGACAATTTTGCACAAAGAAATTAATTCAAGACTTTTCTTCAGTTTTGAACTTAGCACTCTTGGGAGTGAAATGGTTAAGCAGGCCTAAACACACACTTAGCACCGTTACTAATAGAACTAGATTGAGCTTTTTATGTCGCCCTTCTCTTCGATCATAAGAAATGTTTACAGCTGTCGACGTTATGCGTCATAAGGTACATTAACACCCGCGGGTGTTACAAATCCAAGTCAAAATACTTAAAATAAGAAAAGAAAAACAAAGAAAAGAGTTTTAATATTATGTCTAAGTGTGAAACTTTCAAGTTCAACGGAAAGGCAACGGCAACTGTCCAACTGCCTATGAATTGGGAGGGAGGGGATGGGAACTCCGGTGTAAAGGGGACGGGAAGTCTAAGGGAGCGGGAAAAAAGAGGGCCATGCGGAAGCGAGATACTCAGTCAAGGTGGCGGGAACCGGGAGAAATAGGAAAAAATATTCACATTATTTTGGAATATATCGCAATAGGAAAAACACTAATTATATAAGAGACGGAAGCTACTAAGGAAGGGGCGGGAACTGGGGATAAAATGTACGGGAAGAGGAACGTTCAGACCTTGAAAGGTGTTGTGCGTGCAAAGTTAATGATTGAAGGACAATAAACAACTCCGCATCACTGCCAAATAAGGCACATGTTTCATTTCCCATCGCCCTCTCTCTCTCTCTCTTTCGTCTGAAAGTGTGTTATAAAAAAAAGCCGAGAAACGAAATATTGACAAATTAATAAATAAATAATTCCAAGCGAACCTTGATTATATCTTCCCTGTGACCACCATTTTGCAACGAGCCGATATCGCTCTAAAAGGTGTTCGAAAGTCATTATGAGGGCTGATTTAGATGTCAGAGTGACTTTAAGATGTAAACAAAACATTTTAAACTTGGAAACATCCGAGAAAAGGGCGCAGGCAAAGAATCAGAAACTGTTTTTAAACTTTTAAAAAAAAATTGGGTCGGTCGGGCGATGAGAAACGACACATTCATGTGTTATAAAATAAATTCCGAAGTTCATACCCTTTTTTTTCGGGAGTGCGTATTTGCGGACGAGTTTAACTTATTTTCGGAAGTAATTTTATTTTTCAAAAACGGTTGGATATTACTTCTGAATGGATATATCTAATGTGACATTTTAGGCGCACATACTGCATGGTAAGCAGTAGTGGATACAGGGGGAGGGTCGGGTGGTCCGGACCCCCCTATCAGATCTTGGGGTGTTTTGCTTTCTCTATTATCCATAGCAAAACCATCTCCAGAATCCACCAAAATGCACTTTTCAGAGCCTAAAATCTCAATTGTTTTCTGTGGGAGCCCCCAAACACCTACTCCGCGCCTTTACTACTGCATGTCATCTACTATCTACTTCCAAAAATGTTCCTTCAATCTACTTCACATTTTCGGGAAAACCCTGGGACCCCCACCCCACCCCCCCCCCCCCCCCCCCCCCCCCTATCAAAATATCCTGGATCCGCCTCTGGTAAGACTCACAAAACATAGCGATATGAAACACATAAAAGCTCCACAATCGCCAGTGAACATCAATAGTCTCTGAGCATACTGTAGCGATATCAAATTAATGTAAAACATGCTGAACAATCAAAAGAAATGATATCGCTAGGAGGGCTTTAGTTTCTGAAATTTGAGGGCTTATTCAGTTTGGCGGTGATCAGACTTATTTTCGGTGGAGTTATTATTGGAAATTTATATTCGGTCATACAAAATTAACCATATTTAACCCTTTCACTCCCAGAGTCAAACCTTGAGTCCGATAAATGTGGTTGTGCCTTTTGCACGAGTCAGTGGATGAAACACTAGTGTGTGATCGTTCATTTGAAGTGGTGTTGTTTGTTTTTGAATTTTGCAAATTTTACGACATTCAAGATTTTTTCCCTCAGTTTTGAACTTAGCACTCTTCAGATTGAAAGGGTTAAGCTATTACTTTTTTTAAGCCCGGGCTAAACGAATTTTATACTTTCGAGGGCAATTATGAAATTTTAAGGAAAATTTAGAAAACGAGGGCTTTATATCAGCACATAGCGGATAAAACAGTGATCCGTGCAGTAGTACTTTATTGTTAGTCCCATAAGAGTTTTGCCTGCAGTCATTTCGACCTGGACAAATCTTTCAGTTTAAAAGATCCACCCAGGGGGGCTAGCAGCGAGGCCTGGGACCTAGTATATATGATTGCACATTTTAGAAATTTGGCCGAGCGAGACTAAGTACTGGTTTGTTTAAAATAAACATG
The DNA here is from genome assembly GCA_029204205.1 of Desmophyllum pertusum. Taxonomy (NCBI): domain Eukaryota; kingdom Metazoa; phylum Cnidaria; class Anthozoa; order Scleractinia; family Caryophylliidae; genus Desmophyllum; species Desmophyllum pertusum. Next base: position 3,548,750 of record MU826827.1, on the reverse strand, counting down.
GCGGACGATGGCTGACATAACGTGCGTTTGTGTTCGTTCAGAAATATTTTGGCGATTCCACGTCCAAACATCTATGGGAACGATTCGGTCGCTGTTTAACTGAACTTTGGTCATTGTGGGACACCTTGGATGAAAATTCCACAGCAAACTCCCGTAGAGGTACGTTTCTCGAATGATTGACAGATTTCTTTACTTGTGCGATCATGTATTGCGGAAAAGCGGCAAGATCAAAGGGCGCTGCCTGCCCCCCTGGATCCACCGCTCAGTTGCGATTAAAACCGTTATCTTTTGACATGACGCTTCCAACGACCCATTCGGTGAATTTTTTGTATCCATGCAGCTGGGTCACGCCGTATTTGCTCGCTATTCATGAACCCAAAAAGTGTTTACTGCTTTTATTGTTGTATTAAGCCCTGAAACCTACTTCGTGTACTACAACTCGTGTACACTTACAACACGGCTAAAAAAATCACACTAAGTACATATATATACACCGTCTAAGCTCTTGCAGTTTAGATCAAACTATCATAAGTAAGTCGGTGTTGAATCAATGTTTACTTCAATCAACCCTTCATTCCTGATCATTCAGTCAGTCGCTCAGTCCGTCAGACCTTCAGTCATTCAGTCGTTCATTCGTTCATTATTCATTCAGTCCTTCAGTCCTTCAGTCCTTCAGTCCTTCAGTCCTTCAGTCCTTCAGTCCTTCAGTCCTTCAGTCCTTCAGTCCTTCAGTCCTTCAGTCCTTCAGTCCTTCAGTCCTTCAGTCCTTCAGTCCTTCAGTCCTTCAGTCCTTCAGTCCTTCAGTCCTTCAGTCCTTCAGTCCTTCAGTCCTTCAGTCCTTCAGTCCTTCAGTCCTTCAGTCCTTCAGTCCTTCAGTCCTTCAGTCCTTCAGTCCTTCAGTCCTTCAGTCCTTCAGTCCTTCAGTCCTTCAGTCCTTCAGTCATTCAGTCCTCCAGTCATTCAGTCATTCAGTCATTCAGTCCTTCAGTCATTCAGTCATTCAGTCATTCAGTCATTCAGTCAGTCAATCCATACAGTCATACAGTCGTTCGATCAGTATATTTAAAATGTCATGAACATTAAACAATCATTTTCCCTCCTATACAATTGGCCAGTTTCTGCCTCAGTTCATTAACTTCTGCATCTTCTGCATGACAATCCCTCCATATCCTCTGTGCGCCCAACAGCCACCTCGACGATTTGTGGATTTCCTCGCCCAATTTTTGTCGCCTTGAAGTTGAACTCACATTTTTGGCCCTGATCCAGTTGTTTATTCCAGCGCCCGTTTTTCAGCACAAATACGGTATTCTCTTTGTTCTTGGTCTGTAGGTTTGCTTGCCATACCTCTAGCTTTTGAATCGGTTGAGAGAATGTCACAATCATGTTCCAGCCCTTGCTCAAATCTGCTCCCGGGGTGATGCTGAATTTGCCGATGAAACCGCTACTCCACTGGTGCTCTATGTTGGCGCCTCCTTCGTCGAAACAGACGATGTAGTTAACCAATAAGGGAAGGAGTATCAGAGTTATACTGATGCGCATCGCCTTCATGATTCTACTGTGTAGAAAGGTAATTTTAGTATAGTAGTTAGCTAAGGATTCTAAAGGCCAATTTGACGGTACGATTTTGTCGCATGCGACTTTTGTAGCGCGCGCTGCTCGCGTCATGTAAAAATCGTATGCAACTTTCATCTTTTAAAACATTGTTTTTAGCTACGACATGTCGTAGGGTTTTAAAACATGTTTCCAGCCAAAATCCTACGAAATTTTCCGTGTCGTACACGATAATCGTAAGCGAGTTGTAGGTTTGATTTACACGACACAATTCGTGTCATGCGACAAAATCGTACCGTCTACTAAATCGGCCGGGGATGAAAACAAGTTGTGGGAGGAAACTGGGTGAGGGCCGGCGTAATTGTACCCTGGGCCCAGAGGTTTTCAGTAAAACTATATTAATGTCGTTTCCCAGTTGTGAATATGGTAGTTTTAGGTAGAGAAATGCACGTTTTGGTTCTCATAATTGTAGCCATAGTACAAAATAACAATAATTTATTCCACTAAATACACTCTTTTTTCTTTTGTAAGAATACATATTTTAATAACCAGGCTGAATATTATTATTTTTCTGCCGATTTTAGGCTGAAAATATTCTTATTTCATTCTTTTAGATTACAAAGTGATCCCGCAGAGTATAGTATTTTTATAATTAGTAAAAATAACATAAATAATACGACCTGAGCTGTACACGTTCATCGTTTTGTTGACTTCTTTTGATTTAAGAGAAAGGAAAGAAGTATACATGGTAAATATTTACCATACTTTTAAATGAAACATCAAGACATGTGATTTTATTGTATTTTATATCAACATGCAAAAAACATTCTTAACTAAATCTCAGCCTTGGTATATTCTTAGCATATTCTTAAAATTTCGCCAATCTCAGCCTCAATGTTCTTATAAACAAGATTCTTACAAAGAAAAAATAGTCTAGGCCATTTTTGAGTCAGTGCTTTTTGCCTTTGTTTGTAACCTAGTGCGAAACCCTTCAATTGAAATTTTTTTTCTGATTTGCATGAAAATGGAGATGCAAGTGAAAACTCATTTTCATATGAAAGGTTTTGCACCTGGATTCGTCTTGAAACAGAGGTAAAGGGAACTCGAATATGGCCTAATACAACGAAAACTATAGACTCGGCCCCGCGCCTTATTGTCATGCAGACTTACAAGCTGTCTGTATGAAATAAGAACGTCTCATAAAGTGGATTTTATTAACAAAGAAAAAAGTAAAACACCGATGAGTCAGGTAAAAAGAAAATGAAAAACACTAATATGATGGAACTGATTTCCATGGATTTTCTACAGTCAATAAGCTAGGTTAAGGTTACTCAAAATAAAATATTTATAGCTGTAACTGGGTGTCGTTAGTGTGAATTCTTGCTTCGAGTTCGAAGTAGCTAAACAACGTTCCCATCAATGCCTACTCCGTTTTTAAATATTATACTTCAGTTAAATTTTCATGAATGTATTCCGCTCCCGGAGGAGGGGGGGAGGGGGGTACTCCCTTATGTGGCCTATACGGGGACGTGCCGCTGGACAGGGTATGGTTTTTGGCCTCCCAGCCCTTAGCCTGTTCCAGGCTCTCGGATAGTGGGGACGAAGCGAAAAGGCGAACGGCCGCGCGAAGGTAGTCTGGGAGAGAGTTTAGGCAGCGGCGGCTGAACCCTGAACAGGGTATGTATTCCGCTTTAATCCTCCCGAAAATAAACGGAATAGCCGAGGTAGTGATCGAGAAAGAAGAGTAACATGCATATCTGGCTGTCACCTTGACTGGTTGCTATGAATCTCAAAAGAAACCTCAACATATTATAATAACAATAAGAAAACCCATGCCGAAGATCACCCACACTGCTTTATTTAATGTCGTCAAACCTTGCGAGGCTCTCTGTGGCATACATAATTCATCTTTCCCACCCACGTTCTAGCCTCCTACGCAGACTTTCTTTGGGCTCGTCACGCAATCTTTCGACTTTGTAACCGGTTGCAATTGTCAAACGGAGCCAGTCATATTAACTCTGCGCGCTCGGGTAGCCCGCTCGCGGTGCCAAGATGGCTTATCTTGCGCATTCGGTCCCCCCGAATTTTCCCGCAAGAATTCATGACTTTATTGACCATAATAATAAATCCCTTGATGACCACGCTTGTTCAGTCAAGATGGCAGGATATTGGACTCGTTCTTGTTTTGCGTGTTTTTGGACCTCGACTAGTACTTCGTCTCGGCCCCCCTCCGTCGAGGTCTATAATATAAAGGGCCATAAACACACACAAAAAAGAACTTGGTCAATATCCCGCCTTTTTATCGAACTCCATTCAGTAGAGTACAAATAACGCGCCAAATGAGTACAATTATCTGACGATATGTGCACTCCAGGAGACCGGTTAAAACAGGTTTTCTGTAATCTTCGTATCCGCGCGCAACGTACCCTTGGTACCAGAGTTGTTTTCCTCGCTCGCGTCGCAAATTCTGGATTTCGGCAAAGAAAAACGTTAGATAAAATCTCTTATTAGGCATTTTAGAGTGTAGTATCGCTGTACATGTTTACTCGTCATTTGTATTTTGACTCGCCCTATGGGTTCGCCAAAATACGGCAAGACTCGTAAAATATACAGCGATACTACACAGTCACTAAAATGTATATATATCTTGACCTCGCGCTTGTTCAATAACCCATATATCTTTCAATGCAGTTGCCGCCCATTAGTGGTAGTTTTGGGAGCGAAGGGTTGTTCAATTTATTAACTACTTGTCGTACTAGATGACTCTTCCTCGCCATGCAGTGGTGACAGAGGTTCATGACACGTTGGCACCCCCACCCCCTCCACCTCCGACAAGTGGTAATGACGTAGGGGTCTCCTCCGTTTTTCACGTGGACTCGTTAAGACCATTATACCAACATTGAGTACAGTTGTAAGGAAATTACACCTACTTTGTGTTTCTGTATTTTTTTTCTTTTAACATTCTTGTAACAAGCCCAAAGTAGCTACACAACCATCAATTTAAAATTTTCAAAAATTAAAATAAGAAAGATCGGAGTCTAGAAATCTTAACATGTATAGTGTTCTTTGTATTTTAAAGGTGAAGTTTAAATAAATTATTGCATCAGGTTCGAACTGTAGCTAAACATACTATTGTCTAGCTTTTTCTATTCAAGTTAAAGATTATCAAAAAATATAAGACGAAACTTCATATTATAATAAATCCAATTTAATTATTTAACTGCTATAGCCAAACTGTCTGTGGATAAAACCCTGGTGTGTGACCATTCAAATGACGGCTATTGAGCAGTACTTTCATGTGGTACTGTTTATTATGCTGTACAAGGTGGTTCTAACTTTTAAGTCTGTGGATAAAACCCTGGTGTGTGACCATTCAAATGACGGCTATTGACTGAGCAGTTCAGTATTTTCTCGATTAAACGCCGGGGCGTTTATTTAAAACTCGGCGTAAATTTGAACCCGGCGTTTATTCGGAGCCTGGCGTTTATACAAGCCCAAATTCATGGGTATTTTTCATCAGTTTTGACAGCCTCGTTTTTTGTGGCTGATTTAACATACTGTAAATTAAAGGCAAAATTTAACAAAACATAAACAAAAACGTGCACCAAAAAAGACCAAAATGTCACCAACTTCGTCTCTAGTCCGGCAAAAACTTTGATACAAACAATTCATTGCGAATGCTGTACTTAGTGGTTTGTTGAATGTGGAGTGAGCAAAACTGATAAATTGAACTGTTATATTGTGCGGTTGCTCGTGAACCTAAATCATTATACCTATTAACCCTTTCACGCCCAGGAGTCAAACCTTGAATGCAATAAATGTGGCTGTACCTTTCGAGTCTGTAGGTGACCATTCAATTGAAAGGTATTGAGCAGTACTTTCAAGTGGTGCTGTTTGTTTTTGACAATTTTTCAAAATGAAATTCAAGGTTTTTCCCACAGTTTTAAACTTAGCACTCTTAATTAAAGACTGGCGAATTCAAATAAACGCCGGGGGCTTTTATTTTAGTTGGTTGCCTCAAGAAAGAATTCGCTGCCCTAATTCCGGACAGGTTGCCCTAATTCCGTGCGGATAAATATTCGGGTTTTTTTGGAAATATTCCTCTCCATCACGACAGAATAGCTCTCATAAAAGATAAATAAAGAAACATTCATGAAAGGGTTATAGGAAAGGTAAATAAGCTTTGCGTAAATAAACAATGTTTCAGCCGCTGGAAACGGTGAAAGCTAAATAAGATGAATCAATACCAAAACAGGTAAGCTTAAATTAGGACAGGAAGTTTATGAAAACGGTTGTTTTTCAACAACTATTCCAAGATAGTGCTTTTAAATAAAATACTAATTTGCTATCGTTGGGTGTCCGGTAGTGTAGTGGGTGAGTACAGTAGGCACACCTCGCCAAAAAATCGATGAAACTCTTTTGTGGTCTTGCTCGGAAATATGAAACTGCTAACGGAAAATTATTATATGCTGAAAAACCTAGTTCTTTTAACTTTACTTATGTCAAAAAATAATAATTTATATCGCGCATTTTGCGAGATCTTGAGCGTAGCTCGGTCACGAAAAGAACAAACGAAAGCTAAGACGTTCCCGCCCTAGGCAGCGACTCGGCTCGCTTCGCGGCTCGCAGATTTTCTTTAGGAGCCTGATCTCAGGCTAAACGAAAGCAGACTAGTCGATAAGTTTTTGGAGCGTATATATCGTTCGGATTTTGTTTATTGTTACGACGAAATACAGAATCGTAAAGTCGAAGGGTCCGGAAGTAGGGGCGTCCGGGAAATATGGCAACAGACTGTACTTTCATTTGATACTGTTTATTAGGAAGTCGTGAAAGGATTATTCCATTTTTTAAATTGAATAAAACGTACTTGTATTACGTATTAGTATTATCCGGGTGTCCGCATTATTCGAGCAGCAGTGAAGTTTATGGCATGTTGGCACTTCCACCCGTTCCACGTAGAATTCAAAACCTTGCACAGGTTAATTGGGTCTTTTTTTGTTTTTCACGCGAGCTCGTTAAGACCATTATACAGACGTTGAGTACAGTTGTAAGGAAATTGCACTTCCTTTGTTTTTCTATATATTTTTCCATTAACATTCTTGTAACAAGCCCAAAGTAGCTACACAACCATCAAAACTCGCCTTGACTGATTATTCGTCACTTAAATTGTAGTCAATAAAGTAAATCTTTGCTTGTAAAGCGAGTCATTCTGAGATTGTTATCCAGAGTCTCGACATCTACGATTCACGAGATCACCTGCATCAGAATACTGCACTGAACGTACAGGTGAGAGATTTATTTTTGAGTTTTTTTTTTTCAGTTTCTTTTTTTATAGTTCAATTGTTTTATTCTGCTTATCAAGCAACATTTTTCTGATTCTGGTTATCAAACCATGCATCGAACCAGATTATACAACCTTTATAGGCCGGTCGAATTTCTTATCACAAAATCGGGCGAAATAAAATTTCTATCTAGCGCGAAAACGGTTTCTTCGTAAAATCATGATATTAATTGAAGAACTAAAACCATGGACTTATGTTAAGCTTTTATCAGGGGCACCCAACGGATCGTTTCGGTGAAATATATGTTCGGAAGGCCTATAATCGCCTCAGATATTCGGATTAAAGTTTGGAGTTTTCTTTAGGGAAATATCATCTCGAACTTTCTTAATATGGGAAAATTAATGCCTATTATTTTCGGAGAGATAAATATTTCGTTTTGGGTACAAAAAAAGGTCAGCTAGGATTTTCGGAAAGGAAAAATCAGCAAGGAAGAGCTGAGGTTTTCGGGAAATGACTAAAAAAGATAAATTCGTGAAGTCTAAAGTTCCCCTAGAATGACCGAACACATATAAATTTTTTTTTTTTTATAGCGCAGCTTAGAATTCATTTATAGATCTTTAAAAGCACTCCAGACAGCCTAAAATAGTGTTTTAAAGCATTTGGGAGAAAACCGTCGTTGGGTGCCTCTGTTTTATCTTGAGGCAAAATGAATTTTCGAGGATTGATTCACTGAGTTTTGCTGTTCAGATTATTTTCACCAAGTTCACAAAAACAAGGATGACACGACTACGGGCCAACCGTATAGCAACTTTATATATACTGATAGGAAACCCCGATCAGCTTATCTAAGATTGGCTGGTATTAACCGGTGACCAGAAAATAACAATTTATGATGCAATAATACATTAAAAATTCTCTAAAAAAACTACCCTAAAAATACAGCAAAAAATGTCTTAATTCTACTACAATAAACTTTGCAAAAAAGATAGAAAAAAGAAACTAAAATTATTGCACGCTACTGATCCTACAGTCTTTTCCCGGTTGTTCAAAAGCCGTTTAATGCTATCTTTTTCTCTGCTAATATTTTGTAAAGTTTGCGATTAGTCAAAGTCAAAACAGAAGGACAAAAATTATAAACAGAAAACCTCACTAGAAAGTTACAAAATATAAATCAAAATACACGCTAATCCTGGATTAGTTTAATCGTCCTTTAAACAACCCGGCCCAGGATTATAAAAGTTAATCAAGGTTTTAATTTCACTTGTATAAAACTGTTTCACTGCTAATCACCGTGTTTTGTGGAATTTACCATCAGTCAAAGTCAAAACTGAAGCGAAAAAATATATAAAAAGAAAACCTCACTGAATTATCTTATCGTGCTATGAACAAGCGGACCGTGATTCTGACACTTTGGCACTAAAAACAATTTTGACATTTTTTCGCGGTAAAGCGTTGTTTAGCGGCATTTGGGGGTTGAACAATTGGCAGTCGAGTAATCCGTTAGGACAGACGAAGTATAAATCCATCTTTTTATAAATCCGTTTTGATTAGTTTATTCCATAAAATCGTTTTGTGATGTTATCAATTAGAAAGAGAATTCATTATTATTAGAGAATTCAATTAAAGAAAAACACGCATGCATATTTTTATACGCGGAATGATAAAGATGAACCTTTGCATTGTAAGGCGGATAAATTGAAATTATTTTTATTTGGTCAAAAAGAACATCGTCGAATTGTTTTTCAATTGAGTGTCATAAAATCAAAACCAAAGCAATTACAATGGTAAATCACAACAATCGACAAAATGGACCAATGAAAACTCTAAGAAAATATCACAACGAAAGCCAAGCGCGGGAAAACGCGCGCGCGTGTGACCAGGTACTCAATGCCGTTCAAACAAATTAAGTTAACAATCAATCAATCAATCAATCAAAACCTTTATTTATGTGTCAAATTGTTTTAGCTGAGGGAAAGCCCTCTACTAATAGGGGACACCTACCTAAAAGTATATTATAGCTGTTATAAGTATTTTTAGGGATTTCGTATTCAGTTAGGGATTTAGCATTTAGAATTTAGGGTTTTGAATACACCGAACACGTATTCGTTTTTTGTTTCGTTTGTTCCTTCAGCCAGACAAGATTTTTAGTGGAAATAAAAATAGCTATTTTTGTCTGTTTTTATTTAGGTATCGTTAAGTTCAAAGTTGCTAAGCAAACCTTTCATTCATTGCTCAGCTTCATAACAATAGAAAACATTTCAAATTAACATTTTACATATTTCATTCCTGGGAACAACAAACGCCAATAGATTATTTGCATGGCGTACCATGTACATAACACGACCCGGCTATGAAATATTTTTACAATTAAAATTGTTTTTGCGGTTTGAATTCTGAGACAAAAACAATAAGGCAACATTGAATTTTAACATTGAAAAAAGTGGATATGCTGACAAGTAGGTCTAATCGATAGCTGAAATTGGAAAACGTTTTAGATTAATTTAATTAAAAACGAAGCATCTTGCAGTGTCAAGTTAATTAGTTTATATGACTTTTCTAAGTTTGTTGAGAGTGAAATGATGAAGTTAATAAAAAATATATTTACCCTATGGAGTGCTCATATCTAATGATGGACTTTTAATTACACACTTTGCATTGTTTTAAAAGTAAACATTGAAGAAAATGACTGATATTATATTGAAGAAAAAAGTACACAAATGTTTCCGCTAAGTATCACGTGAAGGTTGGTTTGTAACGAAATTCACTACATCACCCAAAGATTGCCAAGTTGTTCGATTTTTTAGTAAACGTATCCGTATAGTTTGGCTTGGCTTGGTATTCGGCACTGGGTCATAAAATCGAAAGTAAGAAAATTCCGCAATTGGCCTATACAGTGAAGATTTCGATTGATAAGCTATAGCGCTACTGATAATCTTTATCTCGCTTTTTTTGCTGTAACTTGAAGTGATTATAATAAATAAATAAAAACTTATTATAAATATAATAACTGTTGAGATAAACCCTTAACTCAGTAAAACAAAAGAAAGCATTAGGTTTCTGAGTTTCCCACAATCAAAACAAAAAATCAACGCAGAACACATATAAAACACATATAACAAAGTAGCGTATCAACTGAGATATTTGAAATGTTACATTTTGTTAATGTTTTGAAAGGATATTGGAATATTGTATTTAGAGCTCGCATTCGATGCAAGAAACAAGTGAATAAAAATGTTCTTAGCTAAGTCTCAACCTGGCTATGTTCTTAGCATGTTCTTAACATTTTGGTCAATCTCAGCCTCTTATAAAAAAGGTTCTTATAAAAAATAAAAAAAAGAGTGTAGTGCGACGTATATAAATCGGGCTCTAGTAAAGCTACAGTGTAAACTGCATGTTAGTTGGGTCATTTTACTTACATGCTCTGATTGGCGTCGTCTCAGTTTCTCTTGTCCGACGTTTTTCTAACAACCTGCGTTTAAAATACCTTTTTGCGTCAGGTGACTACGTTGATATATTCTCTTTGCTTTGGTGTCTATGTAACGGTGCCGCTTCGCCAAGAGCATGAAAACCTATCTGCGTTTTGAGTGAAAGAACTACCGGTAATTACATAAAACTTGCTAACAAAAGGTTTGTTATTAAATGGAGCTGTTGTAAACAAAACAGGTGTAGTTGTCAATCAACAATAGGCCACATAATGTTAATTTTATTTTACCGTGTAGCCGAAATAAAACGGAAATGGTAAATCGTCATACGGTAACCAATGTTTGTTTTTTTTTTGTTTTTTTGTTTATTCAATATTTCCAACAGAAATGTTTCTCTCGGACGGAGAAAAATAAAAATAAACTGTATGTGATTTCTCGGAGTGGTGGATTGAGGTGGCTCTACCGGCGGTCCCTTCGACAGAATTTAAAAAAAAAAATAACAATGTTTGTTTTGTCAATTGCACAAAAATATATCAACGAGACAGACTTTTACTTGATATTAATTTGTTCATTGGTAAAACCTATACAAATGTGTACTAAAAGTTATATCTCAACATTGCGGATGTAGCTGTGATAGAATGTCAAGGACAGGCAGTTCTAAAGTATTACGAGCCACCGTTAACAGTTGCCAACGAGAACGCCGTCCAACACAAGGTTCAATAAGCAGTACAATGGCATTGCACGTGCGTTACACATGTGTACATTTCTTAGCCGTCTTCTGCAACAACAACGTGAAAACACCAAATTAAATTCAGCGTGAACCACAACGGCGACTTTTCAAGTTTCTATTAGGAGTTGAAAGCTGTATTTACATATTCAGCTGAGGATAGTTCTGAGTCGCGAGATTTTTTAGTAAAATATAAATTCATTTTTTTCAGTCGACATTGTCCTCGGGTTGCTTACGTTTATACTGAATCCTTGGTAAGCAGTTCTTCCACTGCCACCTCTGGCTAAAGTAGTACCACCAAACATTTAAGGCTATAGACATATACACTCGTCTAACACCAATACTGTTTATGTCATGCATTTAGCGTAGAAATTGCAGAGATCGACATTTTCACTTGCATTGGTGCAGTGCAACACCATGGAATAATATCTCGCATTTTTTTATCTCGAATCTCACATTTTTAACTCGAATTAACCTGGAAAAAAATTAACAAATAAAAAAGCCTCAACTGTGCTTTGTTCTGTTATAGAGCACGCAGGACGTGCGCGAGCACGAAAGACTGAAGTGCATGGGAAAATGAGCCGATAGGCGAGTGTTTCTCCCCACTTCTTGAGTGCTCTCGCCGCTTCCTGAGTGCTTTATAACAGAACAAAGCACAGTTGAGGCTTTTTTTTGTTTTATGATAAAAATCTATAATTTTCCTCACAAATTTGGCTTTATTTTCAAAACAAACTTGGCGGATGGCGTGAGCATTCGTGAGCTCCCGTGCTTTGTACTCCCATAAAGCACACACGCGCGCACGCTGTTTAAACCAATCAGAGCGCGTGTTATATTGGCACTTTATTATAAATTCACCTAAATTTAAGTAACATCTTGAATTTCCCATACAGGCTTTCGTAATATTCCTTACAATATAAAAACGTTTCTTAAAAAACTTTTGAATTTCTTATTTTGTTGACTACTTTTCAGTGATATATGTTGTGACTGTTACCCGTATATTGTACTTGTACAACACAATAATAATAATGCAAGAATAATTATGAACTTGGAATGATTATAGCTTTGAAAATTTTAAATAAAATGATTACAAATAAACAATTAATAATTTACTAAGGTACATCGTCTCATACCCGAAATTAATTAATCAACGTGATTCCATCGAAAATAAAAGTTGCACTACGAGAAAGTTTTCTGAAACTTTCCCTAGTTGAACATCGCGATGTAATGTTTCAAAATATAAAATAAAAAGAATAGGTCACCACCGCCGCAAAAGAGATATAATCGACTAAAAATACCTCATAACTCCTTACAAATTCTACCAAAAACACGTATTTTTTTCACGTTTCCCGCAGTCATTATTAATTTTTCTGCACAAGGAATTGGTCTATACTACTTGTATAGAAAGAAGATGATTTATAGACTTAAAATATGCGAAAAAATGGTAGGTCCCCATGCTCATTTACGAGAAAACGATCATTTACCTCTCTAGCGAGCATAGCCATAATGAAAAGCCGCCATTTCTTTAATGTGCGCGCGCTAATTAAGCGCGAAATTATGCGCAGAAAGGATGCGCAGTGCAATACTAAGGAATGATCTTAAAGAAATAACTGATTTCTTTTTTGGTTTCAACTATACAGCTACAGTGAGCCATGAAGTGCATGATCACCGCCCTGTTTGTGTTTGCTGTCTTGTCATTGGTCGTAGGAAAGAAAGGAAAGAAACCAAAGCAGGAGCCAGCTGAAGCTAAATGTGTGAGGAGGCACTCCCATGGCAATGAATATTGGGGAAGATTTGAGGTCCGTCCTTCTGCTGCCACCTCCTACGAAGGCTGGAGTTTAAAGGTCAAATTCAACATGCAGTAGACCTAGAAGTATGGAAGGCTACCGACACGGATACAGCCAACAATAAATATAAACAAGAGTTCGTGCTCGAAAATAGGTACGAATCAATGCTGAATTGCCGAAAGGAGAGCTATATAAGTTCGATTTCACTGCAAGGGTGCAAGGAAACCAGGCAAGATCTTTGAAGTGCACCGAAGTGTCTTTTGAGCCTCTTGGTGATGGTAGCGGTAGCGACATGTAGGCATGAGGCTTAGCAAATCATGCTTCTTTGTAACAGGGCGATAAGGGTTCATTAAAGGAATTTCACAAATCTATTACCGGGCTATTTGTTTATTGTATTTTCAAAGTAAGCAATGCAGAAGATAGGTATTTTGCATTGTTTTTCGATGACAAGAATATTTAGAAGGGAAACATGTATTTTTAACCTGTGAAGAAGAGATTATCGATGTTCTCGCGTACACCGGCTCCGTATCGTAAACGTCCGAAAATAAGTCCTCAGAACTATAGTAAAAATGAATTATCTGTGTGTGAAGTTACAATGCAAAGTCGCATTTTGTGCAGTTCCGGTATTGTGTCTTCCTCCAGTCTTGCGATTGACGTTTTTTGGGTTTGAAACGTTCCGTCATTGTATGATTTTACACAAGTAGCTAGCCTTCGATATAATTATCTGGAAAGGTCGAAAGCCCAAGGGGGGGGGGGGGGGGGGGGGGGGGGGGGGGCTACTCTGTAAAATTTTGGGTGGAGGTGTTCCGCTGGGACTCTGAAACCCTTACCCTATACCAGACCACGATCAGCCGGATTTTGCAACCCTGTTCTAGACTAGACAACAAAAACCGCTACCCTGTCCCAGACTCGCTATTTTCCAGAAACTCTTTCTATTATGAAAGTTGCTATATATATATATATATATATATATATATATATCTGTCTGAATAAAACGTACCTCCCGAAATTTCATAAAAACGATAGATTTCATGCAAACAAAGATTTTAATAACGGCTAATCAGAGGTCAAATAAACGTGAAATTACTCAGTATTTGAAGTCAACTTGAAGCCATTATATTCCTCACGACTGTGAACTTTGCTCTTTAATAGTATGCCATGTACAAAACACCAGTCGAAAAGGGGACCCAGCCTTCCGTTATAACAAATTTTTTATGACTTTAGCCATATAAACGTTTAAACCAAATAACGTTATGACCGCCTAGAAATGTCCACTGAATTCCATTTTATCCGAGCCCTAATTGATGTCAACCCGTGAAAGATTCGTTTGAGGTAGAATAATACCCGACGCGCGCACAACCAACTAATCGTAAGACTTCCACCTTCTCTGGACTTAATGATGTCCTCCAGTGCACCTTTTTTAGACAGCAATACTGAAAGCTTCAAATCAGCTCGCTTCACAGAATCAGGGCGCGCTACTACAATTCAAATCGGCAGCCGTTTACCTTCCTATAGGAGGAGAATTGGACAGAGTGAATAAAACAATACTTGGGCGTGGAAACTAAGCTAAGGGAAACTTAGCACCAACTGGTGGGGGGGAGGTAGCTTGCCAAAACATTACTGAAAAAGATTATGGAAATATTAGCTGCAGGTAGATGTAATGCCAACGAGGCCGAATATTTGCTGAGAAATTGGAATATAACCTTTTTCCACAAGAAGTAAAAGTTTCTTTAGATTGACAGCATAAGCGCTGTTTTCTCAAAATTTATTTTTTGCTTGAAGGGGATACTTCTTAAAAAGAGTAACAATGCAAATGCGATATATAGTTTGGTGTATTCTGTAATCTTTTCGAGAAGCGCTTCATCCGTTAAACTGGGGACACCCCTGAAGGTACACGGTAACCTTAATTCCAGTGTCGCAAATCTGGCATCCTCGGGCTAGCCTGCATCGGCTTTCGCTCAGAAAAAAAGATTGCCTGATCACAGGTTAGCATCCTGGCTTGCCGAACTGACCCCGGTACTCATGTAATCGTGAACTTGATGTTTCGTGTTTTGGGAAAATATCCAGTAAGAAAATTACTCCGGCCAAAGCGCGGTTTGTTACGCGCGAGCACTAAAGGACTTTCTCCTCTCTGATGATGGTGGACAGAAACACGGCAGAAGCCACCGACAATTTAGTAAAATACAAACAGATTGGTTTAAAACCCTTTAAAAAATGTCTACTACCGATCGCAATACTGGTTCGATGTATTCTAAATTTTGTGAGCAATTTTATTTGCATGTATATACCAACAGTATATTTGTTTTTCTCAATTAAACAAACTATAGACGGAAACAATGAAAATAAGTTAACCTACGACTGTTAAGTTACAATTAAGCGATTCACTTTTTAACTTAACTTGTCTCACTACTGGTGAACTAGTGATCAAAACTATATGATTTTATATTCAGTGGTTAACCGATATAATTGCATGCATGGTTGCAGTTTCAAAATTGAAATACACTGGAAGCTCCCGTATGCGGACACCCTCGGGAAGCAGAAGAAGTGTCCACAACTGCAGCTGGCCGCTTATGGGAATGTGTAAATACAGAGTTTGTATGAGCTAGAGTTCAAACGGGGTTTTGTCAAGGCGGTCGTAAGTAGAGCTGTCCGCTTATGAGAGTGTCCGCTCAGAGAGCTTCCACTGTATAACCATTCTCGTCCCCAGAAGCCACGATCCTTTTGGTCAGCACCAAGAATCGAGACCTCTGGCCGGAACCAATTTGTTGAACATGCGCAGAGAACTCGTTCTATATTCTCAGTCAATCAGATTTGTCAGATTTGACGGTTAGTCCGCGATTCGCGGACTTCCAGTGTTGGAACCGGCCAGAGGTCTCGATTCTTGGTGCTGACCAAAAGGATCGTGGCCTCTGGGGACGAGAATGCTGTATAACGTAAAATGAGAATAATGATATGTCTAATATCTCTTAGGAATTATCTTTTTATTTTTCATGTGGTAGGTTCTTTCATTTAACAGCTGTGAGCCATGAAGCGCATGCGTGCAGCCCTCTTTGTGTTTGCCGTCTTCTCATTGGTCGTTGGACTGAGATCCGAGGATGAGGTGAGTGCTCAGATTCATCATCAATGGCGACGTGGATTCATTGGCAAATTCACCATCACCCCAGATCAACCCATCCTGGACGGCTGGCGGTTGACTGTAACCTTCTCCAAGCCAATCCGAAGACTGGAAGTGTGGCAAGCGACGGTGGTCTCTAAGAATAAGGAGAAAACAGAGTTCGTGCTCGAAAACCAAAAGTGGAATGCCAATTTGAGAGAAGGAGAAACGTATAAGTTCAATTTCAAGGGCAGAAAGGACGGCAAAGGAAAGGAACCGTCCATTGACGTGTCGTTTGAGAGTTTACATGTAGGAGAGGGTAGCGGCTTCTAAAGCTAATTTATACATCAGTATAAATTAAAGTTAATGTGATAACCATAGACCCTCGTAGAGAGAGAATATACCAGGTCACTGATCACTTCCGGTCATTCCGGTGATCCATGCCGGTGATCCATTCCTGCGATCCTCTCTTCCGGTCATCCTCTCATGTCGCATGATCCAGCTCTACCAATCAGGTGCAAGCTCTCACGTGCACAGTAGATCCTCATAATCACGTGCCAAGCCTGCTAAGCAATAGTTTGTGCGAATCTCAATCGCAGAACAAATCCTTCTAATGTTTGTGTCGAACCCTCAACGAGTTGTCAAGCATAATAAACGACTGTTAACAAACATGTCGATATGTTTTACTTGTGACTTTTAAGCCCTCAACTTGCGTCCACTTGCGTCTCCGTTTGGCCACGACTTGCGTTGACTTGCGTTGACTTGCGACGACTTGCGTTCACTTTGATCGAGATCAAATTTGAGCGCAAGTAGACGCAAGTTTTTCACCGTTTGGCCACCCAACGCAAGTCAACGCAAGTTTTTTTGTTTACTTCTAGTACTGAATTGCAGCGCGCGCAGGAGCATTCAAATGTCTTTCTTTTTGGCAACTCGCGTACACTTGCGATAAACTTGCGACTCCGTTTGGCCACCAACGCAAGTCTGTACGCAAATTCAACTTGCGTCTACTTACGTCTACTTGCGTCTCCGTTTGGCCAGGGCTTTATATTTAATACCTTGATGCAAATATCGTTTATGTCTCTGATAATAAGACTTTATTTTAGTTTCAAACTTCAGTTAAAAGCCCGCCATGGCCAGTTTGATCTGATCAGGATATTAATCTTGCTTAGGACTGATTATTAGTTTTTGAGGGCTGCTTATATCGTGAAAGGATACAAAAAAAATGCTACAAATGTAATCTGGTGCAGAGCTCCGGCCTACTTCAGTCCTTTTCTTTTACTCCTTAAGGCGGGGAACAATTCTTGATCCTTTATTATTTCTTTACTGAAACATAAATGAATAAGTCATCTAACTGCGTTTGTGAAATTAATCAATCAATCTCTCTCTTTCTCCGCTATGCATTGAACGTTTTTATAGCAACCTTGTAAAATCCCCTTTTACCCAACTGAAGTGATAAAAACTACAGTGCTTCACAAAGACGAAATTTATTGATGTTATAACATTTTATTATTTTCTCGACCTCCACAGCCCGTGGGGGGGAGTGCGGATGCACCCATCGCACCCCCCCCCCCCCCCCCCCCTCCCTACGGGCCTGGACTCCGACTAAGAGGTTAAGTCTCAGAACGAATAGTGAATAGAACGGAACGGAATTGTGAGTGTAAAGAACTGTGAATCTACGAATAAACGCATTTTATAACTTGGAAAGATACAGTCCTCATTTGATTGTGAACCAGCATCGGGCGATATTCCAGAATTAACAGACGCAAACAGATCAGAATCTCAAGTCAAAAAAAGTAAAACCCAGTCAAAAGGATCAGCATATTTTCAACAAACTTCATTGGTCAGTATAAATAAACCCAGATCGTTATTATTTATCTGAATAACTGAGTTTTGTTCCATTTTGTGTTATTTCAAGGATTGAACGATCAGTAAGTTGCTGTACACCATTGATCGTTATAAGTTACATCACAAAATCTACTTTAAAAATGTCCGAAATATTTCTATAAACAAAACGTAATATCATCAAATGGCGGGGGCAGATATAGTGAGAACTATTACTAGTTTTAACCAAATATGCAAACATTTTCTCCCACGGAACAGTTGTTCAAATGATTTTTCAATAGACTATTTAACTTAAATAACAAACTTTAAGAATGAAATGACAATGAATGCGTTTTTCATTCAAAATCAAACAGTTTTTCCCTCAGTTAAAATCAGCTGCGATTCATTTTATTGTATACAAATAAAAACAATTACAATGTCATGTTTTATTAATTCTCGGTTTGTGTAACCAGTGCATGGCACAACATTTTTTCCCGAACCTCGCGTCGCTCCCCCACTATCCGCACGCCTGGAATTTGGTTTGGCTTTTAGACTAAACTATTTTTTTTCCATAACATCGGGGAATTTGAAGCCCTTTACAAATGTTTGTGCAAATGGAACCCATTCCTGGGTAGCTGAAGTCATGTATTAGACACAAACCGTCTTGAACAAAAATTGTCGAGCTAACCCTGTACAGAAGCATATTTGGTCTTAAGTCAGTTTAAACTTCTTTTCATCTAGCTGCGTTTAATTTGTGAAATTAATCATTACAATCAATCTTTCTCTTTCTCCGCTGTGCATTGAACGTTTTTTATTGTAACCCTGTAAAATCCTGGCCCTTGTTACCCAAATGAAGTGATAAAAACTTCAGTCACTGCTTCACAAAGACGAAATTTTTGATGTTATAACATTTTATTATTTTATCGCCCTTTACAGTAGACTGTGTTTGTAATGTTCGTTGCTTAGAAGCCACTTCCCTCACCAAGACGAGTAAACTCTGCTGACACTTTCGGCCTATTTTCCCTGAACTTTGCTTTGACTCCCAAGAAACGAAACTTAAGTGGTCGTCCGGCCTCTAATTTTCGGTTCCAGAACTTGTTTTTCAGAACGTAAACCTTTTTGTCAGCGGAGACTGAATCCAGGACTGCGTTCCACACTTCCACTTTTTTCACGGGCTTCGACATAGTCACGGTCAATTGCCAGCCATCTTCTACAGCTTCTTCGAGGTCAATCGATATTTCTCCGTAGAATCCTCGGGGCCACTGATGGAAGACATTCACTTCGGCATCCTCGGAGTGCACTTGGTGCGAGTGAAGAAGTAACAGACAGATAGCCAGGACGCTGAATGTGTACTTCATGTTAACCTATACCAAGAATATTATCAACAACTTAATAAATTGACCATATTCGGTATACAGTCAACTCTCTCTAAGGCGGACACCCTCGGGACCAGCTATAGCTGTCCGCCTTAGAGAGATGTCCGCCTTAAAGAGAGTTTAGTTGCAGACAAACAAGTTAAATTCGGCCGGTACAAGTCAGCCAGCCATGTCCGCCTTAGAGGGTTGTCCGCCTTATAGTGGTGTCCGCTTTGAGAGAGTTGACTGTATTCATGCTTATCTTTTCAAATACAAATGACACGAAACTATTTTTAATTATATTGCCTCAAAATAATATTTACTACTACAGTCAACTCTCTCAAAGCGGACACCATTATAAGGAGGACAACCTTCTAATGCGGACATGGCTGGCTGACTTGTACCGGCCGAATTTAACTTGTTTGTCTGCAACCGGCTAAACTCTCTTTAAGGCGGACACCTCTCTAATGCGGACAGCTAGAGCTGGTCCCGAGGGTGACCGCCTTAGAGAGAATTGACTGTATTACTGACTTTACTTACTGGTAAAAAAAAATAATAACCCAAAAGAGAACATGATTGTAAAGACTCCTTAATTGCTCCTTTGCAGCAAAATTTCTGAAAATAACTCCTTGTGAGTTACAAACGTTTTAAAGTAACGTCCTGACCAGATTAATGTAAATTCTTCCGTTAGCCTTAGCGCTGTTCTCCACGAGAAGAGAAAGAAAATTAATGGCTTCAACTGTTATGCAAACAAAATATTACTGAAATACATATATATTTATTTTTCAATCTTTGAGAATCTACCGGACATCCTTCGAAAAAGAGACGATATATTATTTGGCTTTTGTAGCGAAGCACACTAAAGCTAAAGGATGAGTTTTCTACGAATGTACGAAGAACTAATTTTGGCGTGTCCGAAAGAAAAGAAAAACGAATTCCATCCCCCAACTGAAGAATTTCTAATATCCCCAGAAAGCCATTTCTAACTTCTATTCGTTTGCACAGTAAAATGGACAGAAAATAATCGACCACTTCTAAATAATACTGAATTTAAAAAAACTAAGAAGAAAAAATGGCAGCACACTGGTATCGTCGCTGTATAAAACTGACAGAACCAACCGGGATTGAACTTAGGCGCCAGAAAACAGTCATTTTTTCTAAAATTTGTGTGGTAGCACTTACCTTTTTTAACAACTTTCTGAGAAATAAGTGCAGATATATATGTGAAAGAATATTAGTTCATAGCCTTTTATATTGTTTCGCAACGCTGATACAACTTTGTGTTGTAAGATCAATATCAACTCAAGTCGCTTGCTCAAATATAGCTTTCATATTTTAAGCGTTACGTAAACAAGCTGTCCCAACAAAGATCTCAATATGAACATAGTGGAAATTAAACTCTCTTTTAAAATACAAAGTGCAACTTTTGCTTTGTTTGTGATATAGCAGCTAAATGAATAACTCTTGAATTTTCTTTTCTTTGTGTGCCTTGTATGTTTCAAAGTCGTTTTATGAACTTTGATCGTTTTCAATGTTTTTCTTTCTTTCCTTTTTTAAGCAATTAAGTAAACCTTTGTTTCCACAGGGTAGACCTCTGCATCTAAAAACCTACATTACATTAAAAATTTAAGATCTATAAATAACGCCTAATAAAAGCTTGTCATTGAAAAGGTCGAAAATCGCATTTTTTGTCTTCCCAAAATTGGTAAAATAAGCAGGAAAATAAAAATAATCCCTAAGATATTATGTTTTCGGTCAAATTGTGCAAGTAACCATTCAAATTGTTAAGCAATACGTATACGCCTTCTTTTTAACAAGATATTAATTGTTTGAAGCTACCTTTTTGTTCATTCATGGTGAGTTTTAAGCAATGTGTTTTGAAAGGCTGACGGCGGTTAACCGAAAGTCTAGTCAAATGTGTGTATAATGTGACCGTATTTAATAAAAGAGTTGTTACAAAATAAAAAAAGAGGGCTCAAACCGTCATCGAAGCCGTTCGCTTAAAAGAAAAGAAAAATTATGATTTCCCTTAGTTAGAATATTTTTTCTAGCAATTGTTCCGCTAGACCTACATTCTGGCCACGAGCTCGAACCCGCTCGAAGAAGTTAAAAAAAAAAAAATCTATGCATGTACATTGCTCAGTCTAGAGGGGTGGTTCTCATTCTTTGAGGAATTTGTTTTCGTCTTTTAAAAAAGGGAAGCGGCCTTGCGCTATTGATTCAATCATTTTAATAACGATTATCAAGAAACATGTCTTATCAGCTTTTCACTTTCTGGGTTCTAATGTTCGACTGACAAGGAACTGGAATCTTTCTTAAAGGGAGAAATTGACCAGGCGTTTGGCGCTCTGTTCCTGACAAATTGTGTGTAATGGAGTATATCTCAAGCACTCTCAAGCAAGCACTCTCAAGCAATAAACAGGCAGTTATCTCTTCTGTTTAGCTGTTTGCCTAAGCAAGCATCTGAGTTGATATTAACACTTCCCTTTTTACCAGCTATTAAATATATTGTCCTCCAACAATTTAAACTGCAAAGCAGTGAATCAGTTCATAATTGTTATCACTTCTATTTGACCAAAGAAACAAGCGTTGTATATACAGCTGTTAAGGTAATTCCTTAGTATTGCACTGCGCATCCTTTCTGCGCATAATTTCGCGCGTAATTGGCGCGCGCACATTAAAAAATGGCGGCTTTTTCATTATGGCCATGCTCGCCAGAGAGGTAAATGATCGTTTTCTCGTAAACGAGCATGGGACCTATCATTTCTTTTCACATATTTCAAGTGTAGTAATCATCTTCTTTCTATACAAGTAGTATAGACCGATTCCTATTGCAGAAAAAAAAATAATCACTGGAAACGTGAAAAATACGTGTTTTTGGTTAATTTTTGTAAGGAATTGTGAGGCATTTTGAGTCGATTATATCTCCTTCGCGGTAATGGTGACCTATTATTTTTATTCTATATTTTGAAACATTACATCTAAATGATCAATCTGGCAAAGTTTGAATGAAAATCTATTTATATTGTAAGTTCTATTTCGATGGAATCACCTTAAACAACTTTTGAAAGTCGAATTTTTTTTAATAGCACTGTTGCCTACGAATACATTTTGCCGTATTGATGTAATCATGTACGTTGCTGTCAAGGAGAACTGGGTCAAACAGTTTTTACATTTTTCGAACAGGAAAAAAAATAGTGGGTTAAGGCGGAATACATGGTGTTTTTTAAAAGACCAGTAAATCACCCGATCCGTGTACATATATAGCATTTATTTCATGATTCATACATTTTCCTTTGTTATTCAAAAACCTTTATTTAACTTATATTTATAAAGAACCCCTTTTACCTTACCGGTTGGAATAATAGAAAGGGCAATTATTATTAACAGGCTGTTTGAATCACAATTTTTTTTGGTGGAGGGCTTATTTTGGGGAAGGAGGGGGGGGGGGGGGGGGTTGCTTCGGCGGAAGGACGTTTATGGTACTTCTGAGCTATTAATCATATAATCATCTTGTTTATCATGTGAAAATACGAAGATAGATTTGTAACATTATTTTATTGCACCATTCAAAGTCGTATTACAACAAATAGGACTTCTGAGCTTCGTATAGGCCGCTTCCCTCGCCCAAGCGCTCAAAAGACACTTCCATGCCCTTCAAATCCCGTTTGCTTCTCTTCGTGACAGTGAAGGGGAACGAAAACGTTTTTCCTGCCTCCAATTCCGCATTCCAGTGCTGATTTTCGAGTACAAACTCTGTTTTATCGCTGGATACGATTTTGGCCTGCCACACTTCTAGTCTTCGAATTGGCTCGGCGAATTTAACTGTCAGCCTCCAGCCGTCTGGTCCGATGGGTGCAGAAGGAGTGATTACAAACGTGCCCCACATTTGCCATTCATGTTCATGCCTCTTCACCCATTTAGCTTCGTCCTCGGATCTCAACCCAACGACCAATGAGAAGACAGCAAACACAAATAGGGCGGTACGCATGCGGTTCATGGTTCTCAGCTGTGGTGAATGATGGAAGATACTGCATTAATAATACATTAGTACAAGGGTCCATTGTCTTTTTAGATTTTTGCATCACTTTAGTTTTCAAGTTTCTCTTTCATTCATGGCTAGGCTATTAAAACTACGAAGAAAAAAGTAGAAACGCTTAAAACTGTCCATGGCCATCGTATCTGATCTAAAAATTGAGCCTAGCCGTTTAGACTAATAATAGAATAATAATGGCTATTAATGTTAATAAATGGCAGGCAGCAGGCAACAGGCCACAGCGTTGTCTATCTTTTGTTTCTCTTTCAAAGTGTGGGATAGTATAAAACCATTCATATGAAAATGAGTATGATTTACATGAACATGAACATGTACTAAGTAAACCATCTTTATTCAATGAAAGGTTTGCACCAGTGCTGCAGAAAAAATAAACTCGTAAATCTGTGGCGGCCTATTGTATTATCTTACTGTGTCTTGCCCTTCGACTAATTTTCCGTACAAATCCTCTCATTGAGAAATACGTTATTTCAGTTTGTCACGAGCGTGGGACAAAGAAAAAATGTGAGTCCCCGACAGCAGTGAACCCTGACCTTCCGCACACCACTCGGATGCTCTATAACCACTGAGCTAAATCCTCGCATTCTTTTATCACATTGAGAATCGTTGACGATTTCAAATTTGTCTCCTGTCTAACTTTGTTCAGTATCAGTGGTGTTCAAATATGGTCAAATAAAGCCAAAATAGGATCATGATAGCAAGCAAATTATTGCTCGTGATACTGATGATCAGAAAATCTGAGTTGATTAAAAATTGAAAGCGCATATGCCCTGCGTCTTCACGTTTTTCAGTATTGTAATCCATTTTCATCTTCGCCATCGTTAGCGAGTTTTTTTTTTTTTTGTTTTGTTTGTTGTTTAGCGAGGCTTAACAAAATTGTTCTGTTTGCACAAGCGAGGCGATTTTTTGAAAAAGACTGCTCCAGCGAGCGGGTGAGCATTGCACGTTTAGCCAGTTTTAGTCTGCACTTTTGAGGCAAAAATTTCGGGACGAATTGAATACCGCATTACATGCGCGTGCCATAAAACAATATCTGTGTATCCACGGCCTATCATTTGCGGAACATTCTTAGTAATTTCTCGATACATCTGCAGCAGAATATCGATGACAATGCAAACCCGTTGAATTTTTGCAAATCTGACCTAGCAAATTTAAGATACACAAAGTCATGAGATAGCAGTACAGTCAACTCTCGCCTTGCGGACACCCCGTTATTACGGACACCGCTGTTAAGGACGAAAATCAGCCCCCCGGCAAAAAACTATATATAGAGGTTTGACTGAAAAGTTATCTCGCTATTGCGGACTCTCGCTATTACGGACTCCAAACTACGTTCCGAGCGTGTCCGCTATAACGAGAGTTGACTGTTTTGGAAAGCAACAACCTTACCGAGTTTTAGGCGTCGTAACAGACTGTTCTCCTCTAAGTTTTCCTTCCTGAACGAATTATTATTGTCAACTGCCTCTTTTAAATTATCACTCTAACGATCAATAAAAAACTAACATAAATGTACAATCATTATCTCTTCTGTTTGACTAACGAAACATTTGTTGAATCAGTTGCTGACAGTAGCATAAAAAAACAATGAATAACCTTACAATCGTTGCCACTTTATTTTAACCAAATATGCAAACATTGTCTCCCACGGAACAGTTGTTCAAATGATTTTTCAATAGACTATTTAACTTAAATAACAAACTTTAAGAATGAAATAACAATGAATGCGTTTTTCATTCAAAATCAAACAGTTTTTTCCCTCAGTTAAAATCAGCTGCGATTCATTTTATTGTATACAAATAAAAAAATTAAAATGTCATGTTTTATTAATTCTCGGTTTGTGTAACCAGTGCATGGCACAACATTTTTTACCGAACCTCAAAACCCAACTTACTTGACATCGCATTCTACTGGGTTTTTTTAATTTCCCCTATCTCGCACTGTATTTTGAGCGTAACTGTATTTGTTTCCTAATTCCCGCTATTTGGAGCCATTGTTACATAATTCAACAGAGTGAAAAACGAGCCATTATCATGTTACCGCAAAGACAGGTGATCTATTCAAAAAAAAAAACTATATTGATACGAATTTTAGCTTGTAAATAGTTTGTATCAATCATCATGATCACGTGATCCAAGGGAGGTTGATCTAAGCCTATGTTCACACTTTTCTTACAGCGCGCGAGTTATACTGCGAGTTATACTGCGAGTTATACTGCGAGTTATACTGCGAGTTATACTGCGAGTTATACTGTAGTTATACTGCGAGTTACACTGCGAGTTATACTGCGAGTTATACTGCGAGTTATCCTTCAAATATTTTTTCACAAGGCCGCGATCTGTTTGCCGTGGAAGATCTCGGTCGGCCAAACTGTTAATCACCAAAATAATTATGTTGGCGTTCAAAAATATTTATAGTCTGTTCAAAACAATCAGTTTTATTTAATTTAGCAATTTATTTGAGACGGAAATTGAACCTGCGAAAGTGAAACGCAAATTTTCAAAACTGAGGAATATCACTTGGGGAAAATCGCCCGGATATTCCCAGTTTTGGGTGCGTCACGTGACGTGTTTAGACCAATCGCGCGCGAGAAAAAAATTTCATGGATTATAATACGAGTTATACTGCGAGTTATACTGCGACAGACACAGAGACCCAGGGTCGCTGCGTCAGTGAATCAAGCGACCCAGAGACCCAGGGTCACTGGGTCTGTAAATCAAGCGACCCAGACACCCAGGGTAGCTGGGTCTGTGAATCAAGCGACCCAGAACCCAGGGTCGTTGGGTCTGTAAATCAAGCGACCCAGAGACCCAGAGTCGCTGGGTCTTTGAATCCAGAGACCCAGAGACCCTGCGTCACTGGGTCTGTGAATCAAACGACTCAGAGACCCAAGATCGCTGGTTCTTTGAATCCAGAGACCCAGAAACCCTGGGTTGCTGTGTCTGTGAATCAAGCGACACAGAGACCCAGGGTCGCTGGGTCTGTGAATCAAGCGACCCAGAGCCCCTGGGTCGCTAGGTTTGTGAATCAAGCGACCCAGAGACCCTGCGTCGCTGAGTATGTGAATCAAGCGATCCAGAGACCCTGGGTCGCTGGGTATGTGAATCAAGCGACCCAGACACCCTGGGTCGCTTGGTCTGTGAATCAAGCGACCCAGAGTCCCAGGATCGCTGGGTCTATGAATCCAGAGACCCAGAGCCCCTGGTTCGCTGGGTCTATGAATCAAGCGACCCAGAGACCCAGGGTCGCTGGGTCTGTGAATCAAGCGACCCAGAGACCCTGGGTCGCTGGGTCTGTGAATCAAGCGACCCAGAGACCCAGAGTCGCTGGTTCTTTGAATCCAGAGACCCAGAGCCCCAGGGTCGCTGGGTCTATGAATCCCGAGACCCAGAGCCCCTAGGGCGCTGGGTCTGTGAATCAAGCGACCTAGAGACCCAGGGTCGCTGGGTCGGTGAATCAAGCGACCCACAGACCCTGGTCGCTGGGTCTGTGAATCAAGAGACCAAGAGACCCAGGGTCGCTGGTTCTGTGAATCAAGCGACCCAGAGACCCAGGGTCGCTGGGTCTGTGAATCAAGCGACCCAGAGACACTGGGTCGCTGGCTCTGTGAATCAAGCGACCCAGAGACCCTGGGTCGCTGGGTCTGTGAATCAAGCGACCCAGAGACCTTGGATCGCTGGGTCTGTGAATCAAGCGACCCAGGGTCGCTGGGTCTGTGAATCAAGCGACCCAGGGACCCTGGGTCGCTGGGTCTGTGAATCAAGCGACCAAGAGACCCTGTGAATCAAGAGACCCAGAGACCTTGGGTCGCTGGGTCTGTGAATCAAGCGACCCAGAAACCCAGGGTCGCTGGGTCTGTGAATCAAGCGACCCAGAGACCCTGGGTCGCTGGATCTCTGAATCAAGCGACCAAGAGACCCTGTGAATCAAGAGACCCAGAGACCCAGGGTCGCTGGGTCTGTGAATCAAGCGACCCAAAGACCCTGGGTCGCTGGGTCTGTGAATCAAGCGACCCAGAGACCCTGGGTCGCTGGGTCTGTGAATCAAGCGACCCAGAGACCCAGGGTCGCTGGGTCTGTGAATCAAGCGACCCAGAGACCCAGGGTCGCTGGGTCTGTGAATCAAGAGACCCAGAGCCCCTGGGTCGCAGGGTCTGTGAATCCAGCGAGCCAGTGTTCCAGGGTCGCTGGGTCTGTGAATCAAGCGACCCAGAGACCCTGGGTCGCTGGGTCTGTGAATCAAGCGACCCAGAGACCTTGGGTCGCTGGGTCTGTGAATCAAGCGACCCAGAGACCCAGGGTCGCTGGGTCTGTGAATCAAGCGACCAAGAGACCCTGTGAATCAAGAGACCCAGAGACCCAGGGTCGCTGGGTCTGTGAATCAAGCGACCCAGAGACCCTGGGTCGCTGGGTCTGTGAATCAAACGACGCAGAGACCCTGGGTCGCTGGGTCTGTGAATCAAGCGACCCAGAGACCCAGAGACCCAGGGTCGCTGGGTCTGTGAATCAAGAGACCCAGAGACCCAGGGTCGCTGGGTCTGTGAATCAACGACCCAGAGACCCTGTGAATCAATAGACCCAGAGACCCAGGGTCGCTGGGTCTGTGAATCAAGCGACCCAGACACCCAGGGTTGCTGGGTCTGTGAATCAAGCGACCCAGAGACCCTGGGTCGCTGAGTCTATGAATCCAGAGACCCAGAGCCCCTGGGTTGCTGGGTCTGTGAATCCAGCCAGCCAGAGACCCAGGCTCGCTGGGTCTATGAATCCAGAGACCCAGAGTCCCTGGGTCGCTGGGTCGCTGGGTCGCTGGGTCGCTGGGTCGCTGGGTCGCTGGGTCGCTGGGTCGCTGGGTCGCTGGGTCTGTGAATCAAGCGACCCAGAGACCCAGGGTCGCTGGGTCTGTGATTCAAACGACCCAGAGACCCTGGGTCGCTGGGTCTGTGAATCAAGCGACCAAGAGACCCTGTGAATCAAGAGAACCAGAGACCCAGGGTCGCTGGGTCTGTGAATCAAGCGACCCAGAGACCCTGGGTCGCTGGGTCTGTGAATCAAGCGACCAAGAGACCCTCTGAATCAAGAGAACCAGAGACCCAGGGTCGCTGGGTCTGTGAATCCAGCGAGCCAGAGACCCA
The DNA here is from genome assembly GCA_029204205.1 of Desmophyllum pertusum. Classification (NCBI taxonomy): domain Eukaryota; kingdom Metazoa; phylum Cnidaria; class Anthozoa; order Scleractinia; family Caryophylliidae; genus Desmophyllum; species Desmophyllum pertusum. Next base: position 3,520,532 of record MU826827.1, on the reverse strand, counting down.
GGGTCGCTGGGTCTGTGAATCAAGCGACCCAGAGACCCTGGGTCGCTGGGTCTGTGAATCAAGCGACCCAGAGACCTTGGGTCGCTGGGTCTGTGAATCAAGCGACCCAGAGACCCTGGGTCGCTGGGTCTGTGAATCAAACGACGCAGAGACCCTGGGTCGCTGGGTCTGTGAATCAAGTGACCCAGAGACCCAGGGTCGCTGGGTCTGTGAATCAAGCGACCCAGAGACCCAGGGTCGCTGGTGTGGCGTGACACGCGTGACAAAACCTACATGTATCTTGTTGTTACTTTAGACCGCTCGTCACATGACCCAGATTAGTCATGTGACCAACTGACGACCTCGTGCTTCACACGAGCGACTTCTGTATCATCATGGAGTCGACATATTAAACGTTGTTGTTATGTAGTTTATTCGCTTGATAACGCGACATGGTGTCAGAATTGGTCCTATTACTTCACTAGCAGAAGATTTAGGAAGATTACAAGCCAAGCTGGTACGTAAACTGTGGACAAACGAGTCAATTTAGAGTCGTGGCACCCATCTTGTATTTTCAGTATTTCGGAAGTCTGCCGAAGAGATGCCTGATCCCGAAGAAGCGCAAGCAACTGCACCGTTGATTATGCCTCCGGCGAATCTGCCGCCGCCAAAACCACTTGTCGTGGATGATAACCTGTCTACTAACTGGAAACAGTGGAAGAAGATTTGGCAAAGGTACGAAATTGCCGCTGGAATCTATAAGCAAGCCGATCTGGTTCGAGTGTCAACATTGCTTTCGGTCATCGGAGAGGACGCTGTCAAAGCTTTCGACACGTTTACTTGGAACGAAGGCGAGAAGGAAGACAGCATTAAGGACGTTTTGGCCAAATTCGACGAGTACTGCGAACCTCGCACCCAAGTCATTTATGAAAGATATCGTTTCAATAATCGTAAACAAGAGGCCGGCGAGAGCATTGCCACATACATGACTGAGTTGCGCATGATTGCAAAAAACTGTGCTCACGACGGAATTACACCGGACGAGATTTTGCGTGATCGTTTGGTCCTTGGAGTCCGAGATGACAAAGTCCGCGAACGGCTTTTGCGTGTCAACGATCTGAAT
>MU826827.1:2900310-2918930 GCA_029204205.1 Desmophyllum pertusum | reverse complement strand
CCGGTACCTTTTAAGGTATTAAGCTGGAAAAAATATATAACAGGGACTAGTTTTGTCTTAGAATTAAAGGAATCCCCGACTGTTGGAACAAGTTGCCGTTAAAGTGATAGAAAAATAATCTGAACCTAAAATTTGTTGAAAAACGCGCAATATTATTTCAGTGTTAACGAAAAAACTGGCTACAAATCTCTGCCATTTTCAGTTTCAAATTACCCGCGCGCCACCATCTTGGATTTTATGACGTTTCATGGTTGCCCCTTTTGTTATACAACAAAAGAGCTATTGTTTACTGACAATAGCGGCAACCACAATACGTCATGTAATACCAAATGGCGGCGCGCGGGAAATTCAACCCCCAAAATGGCTGATACGGTGTATCCAATTATCCCGTACAATTGAACGTTTTTCCAATTTATTCAACAAATTTTCAGTTTAGACAATATTTTCCAACAATTTAACAGCAATTTGTTCCAACAGTAGAGGTTTCCTTTTAAATTGGTACCTCTTAGGGGTGAAAATGAATTCGAGCCACACCCACAAAACGAGATTTTGGCCAGTACCTTTTAGGGGTTCTTTTCCTCAGAGGCGGAGTTGATTGACGCCCCCCAAAAACAAAACAAATTCCGTCGCCTGGGAAAGTTTCGGATTTCGAAGCGATACACTGCCGGCAAGAAATATATATTTTTAGAAAACAAATTGAATCTACAGACCAGACCCGGCGACCGAGTTGCAAAAAAAACTGACTAAAGATAAAAATTAAGATACCTTCGATCAGTCCACGGCGTGAATTTCTCATGAGCGTTTGTTTATCTTGCGACCATGGTAAATTTTGCGATCGATCTTCCGTCCTTGTTGTAATTTTTTTTTTCTGAAGCTTCCCTCGAAAGTCTAAAGTCATTTCCTGGCGTTAAAGAAACCTCCGTTGAACGAGCAACACAGGCATGGCGATCAATGGCAACGTAAACAACGTCGTGTAAGGAGGCACGAAAGTAGCGCCAATAGATGGAGCTCATTGGGCAGAAAAAATGCAATGCCAGAAATGTTCTGCCCAATCAGAGACCGTGAATGCCAAATGTTTCTGGAAGTGGTCCGATAAGAGTCGAAGCCCAGGGGCTGTTTCACAGCTACTTCGAACTTTCGCCGCTCCGACTTTTGCCGACTATAAACTTTTTTCGCGCCGACTAACTGCCCCTGTGTCTCCGAGGATGGCTTTACGGTAATGCTGTAAGCTACTTAGTTAAAATGTTGTAAAACGTGATTTTGTTAGTTTTACCACTCAGTGATCAGTCAAAACCTTTATTGTGTCATATCTGAAGCCGATTATTCGATTTGAACTTTAATTAAAAGTTATTAGCCTTTAAAGGCTGGAGTAAAATTCTCCATGTTAGAATTTCAAGCCTTCAATCTTCCCTTCGAAATCCTATTTAAAAAATTTGCGTCAGTATGACAACATACAATCAGCACCTAGATTATCTCCCTGCCGTGTCAGCTCATGAAAATTCTATATCCGCGCTGAATTCTTGCGTTAGAATTAGTTCGTTAGTTAGTTAGTTAGTTAGTGAGTTCAGTTATGATTGCAAGCGCGTTGAGATTTTTAAACGCGCAGAAAAGAACTTAATTATTATTATATTATTACCTCGACCTTGATTATTCTGGATATCACAAAAACCTCATCCCAATAATTGTTAATAATTATATCGCTCAGCCCAAAATCCCATACAAGCGTGCGCACGATTATTTGTTAATTTTTTCAAACTGTCCAAATTAATCCTTAATTTGGATACGTGTCCAAATTAATGATTAATTTGGGCAGTTTCACGCAATATAATTAAAACCTAATAGCACTACATGCTTGACCAATTTCGAAATAATTGAATTCAAAAAATTCCTCGGACTGCTAAATTGGACTCGACCTACGGCCTCGTCCAATTTTGGCAGGCCTCGGAATTTTTTTCATCCAATTATTTCCAAATTGGACAGCATGTAGCCCTTTATTACCTATACTAATTATATTGCTAGTGTAAAATCCTATTCAAGCAACTATCCAATTATTTCCCAAATTGGACAGCACGAGTTCCCGTGCACAATATAATTAAACATGTAATACGACTATGAACTGCCCAATTTAGGAAATAATTGGATTCAAAAATTTCCTCTGATCGGAATTTTTATCATCCAATTATTTCCCAAATTGGACAGTTCGTAGTCCTATTACATATACTAGGTGCTACGGGCGTTATAGGCAACCGGATCCAATGAGTTCCCTTTACAAGATATCCTTCGGGCGTAAAAAGAAACTGGGATAACAAATATTTTGTTAATTCCTCTTTAGGTATGCAACTACCAAGTCAACTGGACTCCCCAACCGAAAGACCAGCGGGGTAAAGATACGACTGTAAGATCTTTTTCAGCTGGATCCTACAAGTTATTATCCTGAAGTTATGAAAGATAATTCAAGAACGCAAGTCATCGAGAATGAAGCTATCACGATTTTTTCCAAAGAACATCTCCGAAAAATCAACACTCTTGAGCAGCGATACGATGTTTCGTTATCGTGGAGAAGGTGGTCGGACGCATTGTAGTGCGCGGGCAAACTGGCGATGTTCTTAACGTTGTGGGAGAGATCCACAAAATGCTGCATCAACTACGGGAAGAGGAACACCAACACAAGCGAGCTAAGGCGCTGACAAAGGATATCCAGTGGAAGTACAATGTCGATGGAAATAAGTTTCGTGGATTACGAAAGCGACATGAACACAAAGATTGAGATTGCCTTTGACGAGAAGAAAGCCGCAGTCATCATAACATCGAAGAGGGCGACGATTACGAAATTGATTTCAAGACAATGACTGAAACAGACGAACAGGGTCAGGTCGCCGAAGTCCGAAGAGTTGACCATCGTAAAGGTAAAAAGATAGTTCAAGAACAACGAGTGGACTTTCAAATACAATTACAGTGGACTCTTTCTAAGGCGGACACCCTCTGGACCAGCTCTAGCTGTCCACCTTGTGGAGGTGTCCGCCTTAAGGAGAGTTACGTTATAGAGAAAAACAAGCAAAATTCGGACGGGATAAGCCAAGTCAACCATATCCACATTATAGAGGTGCCCGCCCTATACGTTGTGTCCGCTTTGAGAGAGTTTGACTGTAATAGGTATTTATAAATGTTCGCGTTGTCTTAGAGCTTGTCATATTTAGTGGTCATCATTCATGCATGCGAATGCATAGCGGTTGAGAAACCCGACAAAATTCCTCATCAAAAATTCGATGGATCTTGAGAAATAGCCGAAACTATGATGTATGTAAGGAGCGATTACCAGTCCAACGTACCTCAAATAACAAAACATAGATTTAGTGGACTTTCAAACAGCTAGGTTTGTGACATATTTTGTGGGAATATATAAATCCCGGGAGGGGGGGGGGGGGGGGGGGGGACTCCCATATAAAAGTGACGGTGGTGATCGCAGTACCTTTTAGGGGTTAAAATTCGTGGTTTGGTACCGCTTAGGGTGTTAAAATCTAAAATAACTGCCGTTAGAGTTATTCCGGTACCTTTTAAGGTATTAAGCTGGAAAAAATATATAACAGGGACTAGTTTTGTCTTAGAATTAAAGGAATCCCCGACTGTTGGAACAAGTTGCCGTTAAAGTGATAGAAAAATAATCTGAACCTAAAATTTGTTGAAAACCGCGCAATATTATTTCAGTGTTAACGAAAAAACTGGCTACAAATCTCTGCCATTTTCAGTTTCAAATTACCCGCGCGCCACCATCTTGGATTTTATGACGTTTCATGGTTGCCCCTTTTGTTATACAACAAAAGAGCTATTGTTTACTGACAATAGCGGCAACCACAATACGTCATGTAATACAAAATGGCGGCGCGCGGGAAATTCAACCCCCAAAATGGCTGATACGGTGTATCCAATTATCCCGTACAATTGAACGTTTTTCCAATTTATTTCAACAAATTTTCAGTTTAGACAATATTTCCAACAATTTAACAGCAATTTGTTCCAACAGTAGAGGTTTCCTTTAAAATTGGTACCTCTTAGGGGTGAAAATGAATTCGAGCCACACCCACAAAACGAGATTTTGGCCAGTACCTTTTAGGGGTTCTTTTCCTCAGAGGCGGAGTTGATTGACGCCCACCAAAAACAAAAACAAATTCCGTCGCCTGGGAAAGTTTCGGATTTCGAAGCGATACACTGCCGGCAAGAAATATATATTTTTAGAAAACAAATTGATCTACAGACCAGACCCGGCGACCGAGTTGCAAAAAAAAACTGACTAAAGATAAAAATTAAGATACCTTCGATCAGTCCACGGCGTGAATTTCTCAGTGAGCGTTTGTTTATCTTGCGACCATGGTAAATTTTGCGATCGATCTTTCCGGCCTTGTTGTAATTTTTTTTCTGAAGCTTCCCTCGAAAGTCTAAAGTCATTTCCTGGCGTTAAAGAAACCTCCGTTGAACGAGCAACACAGGCATGGCGATCAATGGCAACGTAAACAACGTCGTGTAAGGAGGCACGAAAGTAGCGCAATAGATGGAGCTCATTGGGCAGAAAAAAATGCAATGCCAGAAATGTTCTGCCCAATCAGAGACCGTGAATGCAAATGTTTCTGGAAGTGGTCCGATAAGAGTCGAAGCCCAGGGGCTGTTTTCACAGCTACTTCGAACTTTCGCCGCTCCGACTTTTGCCGACTAATAACTTTTTTCGCGCCGACTAACTGCCCCTGTGTCTCCGAGGATGGCTTTACGGTAATGCTGTAAGCTACTTAGTTAAAATGTTGTAAAACGTGATTTTGTTAGTTTTACCACTCAGTGATCATTCAAAACCTTTATTGTGTCATATCTGAAGCCGATTATTCGATTTGAACTTTAATTAAAAGTTATTAGCCTTTAAAGGCTGGAGTAAAATTCTCCATGTTAGAATTTCAAGCCTTCAATCTTCCCTTCGAAATCCTATTTAAAAAATTTGCGTCAGTATGACAACATACAATCAGCACCTAGATTATCTCCCTGCCGTGTCAGCTCATGAAATTCTATATCCGCGCTGAATTCTTGGTTAGAATTAGTTCGTTAGTTAGTTAGTTAGTTAGTGAGTTCAGTTATGATTGCAGCGCGTTGAGATTTTTAAACGCGCAGAAAAGAACTTAATTATTATTATATTATTACCTCGACCTTGATTATTCTGGATATCACAAAAACCTCATCCAATAATTGTTAATAATTATATCGCTAGCCCAAAATCCCATACAAGCGTGCGCACGATTATTTGTTAATTTTTCAAACTGTCCAAATTAATCCTTAATTTGGATACGTGTCCAAATTAATGATTAATTTGGGCAGTTTCACGCAATATAATTAAAACCTAATAGCACTACATGCTTGACCAATTCGAAAATAATTGAATTCAAAAAATTCCTCGGACTGCTAAATTGGACTCGACCTACGGCCTCGTCCAATTTTGCAGGCCTCGGAATTTTTTTCATCCAATTATTTCCAAATTGGACAGCATGTAGCCCTATTACCTATACTAATTATATTGCTAGTGTAAAATCCTATTCAAGCAACTATCCAATTATTTCCCAAATTGGACAGCACGAGTTCCCGTGCACAATATAATTAACATGTAATACGACTATGAACTGCCCAATTTAGGAAATAATTGGATTCAAAAATTTCCTCTGATCGGAATTTTTATCATCCAAATTATTTCCCAAATTGGACAGTTCGTAGTCCTATTACATATACTAGGTGCTACGGGCGTTATAGGCAACCGGATCCAATGAGTTCCCTTTACAAGATATCCTTCGGGCGTAAAAAGAAACTGGGATAACAAATATTTTGTTAATTCCTCTTTAGGTATGCAACTACCAAGTCACTGGACTCCCCAACCGAAAGACCAGCGGGGTAAAGATACGACTGTAGATCTTTTCAGCTGGATCCTACAAGTTATTATCCTGAAGTTATGAAAGATAATTCAAGAACGCAAGTCATCGAGAATGAAGCTATCACGATTTTTTCCAAAGAACATCTCCGAAAAATCAACACTCTTGAGCAGCGATACGATGTTTCGTTATCCGTGGAGAAGGTGGTCGGACGCATTGTAGTGCGCGGGCAAACTGGCGATGTTCTTAACGTTGTGGGAGAGATCCACAAAATGCTGCATCAACTACGGGAAGAGGAACACCAACACAAGCGAGCTAAGGCGCTGACAAAGGATATCCAGTGGAAGTACAATGTCGATGGAAATAAGTTCGTGGATTACGAAAGCGACATGAACACAAAGATTGAGATTGCCTTTGACGAGAAGAAAGCCGCAGTCATCATAACATCGGAAGAGGGCGACGATTACGAAATTGATTTCAAGACAATGACTGAAACAGACGAACAGGGTCAGGTCGCCGAAGTCCGAAGAGTTGACCATCGTAAAGGTAAAAAGATAGTTCAAGAACAACGAGTGGACTTTCAAATACAATTACAGTGGACTCTTTCTAAGGCGGACACCCTCTGGACCAGCTCTAGCTGTCCACCTTGTGGAGGTGTCCGCCTTAAGGAGAGTTACGTTATAGAGAAAAACAAGCAAAATTCGGCCGGGATAAGCCAAGTCAACCATATCCACATTATAGAGGTGCCCGCCCTATACGTTGTGTCCGCTTTGAGAGAGTTGACTGTAATAGGTATTTATAAATGTTCGCGTTGTCTTAGAGCTTGTCATATTTAGTGGTCATCATTCATGCATGCGAATGCATAGCGGTTGAGAAACCCGACAAAATTCCTCATCAAAAATTCGATGGGATCTTGAGAAATAGCCGAAACTATGATGTATGTAAGGAGCGATTACCAGTCCAACGTACCTCAAATAACAAAACATAGATTTAGTGGACTTCAAACAGCTAGGTTTGTGACATATTTTGTGGGAATATATAAATTCCGGGAGGGGAGAGGGGACTACCATATAAAAGTGACGGTGGTGATCGCAGTACCTTTTAGGGGTTAAAATTCGTGGTTTGGTACCGCTTAGGGTGTTAAAATCTAAAATAACTGCCGTTAGAGTTATTCCGGTACCTTTTAGGGTATTAAGCTGGAAAAAATATATAACAGGGACTAGTTTTGTCTTAGAATTAAAATTGGTACCTGTTAGGGGTGAAAATCAATTCGAGCCACACCCACAAAACGAGATTTTGGCCAGTACCTTTTAGGGGTTCTTTTCCTCAGAGGCGGAGTTGATTGACGCCCACCAAAAACAAAAACAAATTCCGTCGCCTGGGAAAGTTTCAGATTTCGAAGCGATACACTGCCGGCAAGAAATATATATTTTTAGAAAACAAATTGAATCTACAGACCAGACCCGGCGACCGAGTTGCAAAAAAAACTGACTAAAGCTAAAAATTAAGATACCTTCGATCAGTCCACGGCCTGAATTTCTCAGTGAGCGTTGTTTATCTTGCGACCATGGTAAATTTTGCGATCGATCTTTCCGGCCTTGTTGTAATTTTTTTTTCTGAAGCTTCCCTCGAAAGTCTAAAGTCATTTCCTGGCGTTAAAGAGACCTCCATTGAACGAGCAACACAGGCATGGCGATCAATGGCAACGTAAACAACGTCGTGTAAGGAGGCACGAAAGTAGCGCAATAGATGGAGCTCATTGGGCAGAAAAATGCAATGCCAGAAATGTTCTGCCCAATCAGAGACCGTGAATGCAAATGTTTCTGGAAGTGGTCCGATAAGAGTCGAAGCCCAGGGGCTGTTTCACAGCTACTTCGAACTTTCGCCACTCCGACTTTTGCCGATTATAAACTTTTTCGCGCCCGACTAACTACCCCTGTGTCTCCGAGGATGGCTTTACGGTAATGCTGTAAACTACTTAGTTAAAATGTTGTAAAACGTGATCTTGTTAGTTTTACCACTCAGTGATCAGTCAAAACCTCTATTGTGTCATATCTGAAGCCGATTATTCGATTTGAACTTTAATTAAAAGTTATTAGCCTTTAAAGGCTGGAGTAAAATTCTCCATGTTAGAATTTCAAGCCTTCAATCTTCCCTTCGAAATCCTATTTAAAAAATTTGCGTCAGTATGACAACATACAATCAGCACCTAGATTATCTCCCTGCCGTGTCAGCTCATGAAATTCTATATCCGTGCTGATTCTTGGACACAAAATTTCTTGTTTTTGCACTTCCGAAGGCTTCCAGAGCAAACAAACAATGCAAATAATATATTTATGGTTATTTTGCTAATTTAAATCCACGGACTACACGGCTATTGTTATACTGTATGCAAAATAATCTTGATTAGTTTCTGAAAATCCATAGGAAAACATGAAGCACAGACCCAACCTCGTCCCCAGGGCGTTCTCCTTCGCCTTCTCCTTCTTCAAAATGGCAGCGGCTTTGCCAGGGTCTTCTCTCCGTCAGCCGCCATCTTGAAAAAAAACAAGAAGACCCTGGGAACGAGGTTGGCACTGACCGACCACAAAGTGAAAATTATTCTGCGACTCAACAACAACACTGGAGGATTTTTTTGGATTTTCTAGGAACTGTACTGGACTATGAAAAGAGTATGCACGGAGTGCGACGGACGACTGATACCGAAAATACGCGAAATATCCATGAACAGGCTCCTTAAAATATTCTGTTCTGTTCCAATAATCACACATGCAAAGCAGTATCTGGTAAATACACGATTAATTGCAACGCATTGTTCAAAATAATCCAATGACGCCAGGGTCCTTTATACATGTTGCAAAATGGCTACACCAATTACACTCATTATTATACATTCAACTCACTATCTATTTTCTGATTGGCCGAAAGCGTACAGTGAATTTTCGAAATCAGCGCCTTTGAAAGCATCTACGGTCATCTACCTGCAGATTATACAATAATCATGTCAAGTGCACTCAAGGTCACGGCAGGTCACGGGTAATCATGTCAAGTTCGCGAGAGGATCACGGGTAATCACGGGTAATCATGTCAAGTTCGCGCGCATTGTGTTGCTTGCCGCTTATAAGTGAACAACATCGATGGCAGAAGGATTATTTTTTTCGTTGAATGTATAATAAAACAATTATTAGATTCGGTTTTTGTGATATCCAGAATAATCAAGATCTCGGTAAGAGTTATCAGCCTCAGCCTTCGGCTTCGGCTGATAACTCTTACCTTTTTAAACAATAATTTTTTAAATGATTTTATTTATTTTTTACAATCTGAGACGTTAACCATTTTACAAAGAAACTGAAAACATTTCTTTTTAGTAATCATTTTTACTCTTAGTTAATTAATTAATTAATTAGTCAGTTAGTTAGTTAGTTAGTTACAATAGTTAGTTAGTTAGTTAGTTAGTGAGTTCAGTTATGATTGCATATTTGTAAACGCGTTGAGATTTTTAAACGCGCAGAAAAGAACTTAATTATTATTATATTAATACCTCGACCTTGATTATTCTGGATATCACAAAAACCTCATCCAATAATTGTTAATAATTATATCGCTAGCCCAAAATCCCATACAAGCGTGCGCACGATTATTTGTTAATTTTTCAAACTGTCCAAATTAATCCTTAATTTGGATACGTGTCCAAATTAACGATTAATTTGGACAGTTTCACGCGATATAATTAAAACCTAATAGCACTACATGCTTGACCAATTTGAAAATAATTGAATTCAAAAAATTCCTCGGACTGCCAAATTGCGACTCGACCTACGGCCTCGTCCAATTTTGGCAAGCCTCGGAATTTTTTTCATCCAATTATTTCCAAATTGGACAGCATGTAGCCTATTACATATACTAATAATATTATATTGCTAGTGTAAAATCCTATTCAAGCAACTATCCAATTATTTCCCAAATTGGACAGCACAAGTTCCCGTGCACAATATAATTAACATGTAATACGACTATGAACTGCCCAATTTAGGAAATAATTGGATTCAAAAAAATTCCTCTGACTGCTAAATTGGACTCGGCCTACGGCCTCGTCCAATTTAGCACTCCTCGGAATTTTTATCATCCAATTATTTCCCAAATTGGACAGTTCGTAGTCCTATTACATATACTAGGTGCTACGGCGCGTATAGATGTTTAACACACGGGTGAGATTTGATGTCAGCATGTAAAGGAGGCGCTATGGCAGCTGCTATCAGTCCATTCATGATCTCATCCTGCCCACCCAGCCCATTAATATGAATATGCCAGACAACAACATCGGGGAGTATGGAGTGCACACTTAGACAAATCCAATGACGCCAGGTTCCTTCCAATGACAACCGAACCAATGGGTTCACTTTACAAGATATCCGTGTTTTGGCGTAAAACGAAAGATAACAAATATTTTGTTAATTCCTCTTTAGGTGTGGCAACTGCCAAATCACTGGACTCCCCAACCGAAAGACCAGCAGGGTAAAGATACGACTGTACATCTTTTTCAGTTGGATCCTACACAAAATGTACAGGAGTACCACGATGTCCAGAATCGATTCCAGCAAACATGTCCTACGAACAGAATTGTAAAGATAGAGCGAGTCCAAAATCCAGTTCTCTACCAAACGTATGCGATCCGAAAGCAGAAAATGGACGAGGCAAAGGGAAGCAATGAAAAGTTGCTTTTCACGGAACTCCAGGCAAATAACTGCCCATTAATAAATCACACTGGTTTCAACAGATGTTTTCATAGAAAAAATGGTAAGAGACGATTGGTTATATATTTTCTAAAGTTAACATAGGTCTGTGATCTGATTATTCATTCCCAGTCCTTGTGACTACTTTCACTAAGCCAAACCCTACCAACAGTTGTTTTAAGTTATAACCTCAATCGAAGCCTGGATTATTCATTTTCTAGAAGTATTTGTATATGTAATAGGACTACATGCTGTCCAATTTGGAAATTAATTGGATGAGAAAAATTCACGTTTGTTTGCCAAAAATTGGACGAGGCTGTAGGTCGAGTCCAATTTGGCAGTCCGAGGAATTTTTTGAACTACAATTCATTTTCAAATTGGACAAGCATGTAGTGCTACAGTTGAACCTCTCCAATATGGACACCGAACTGGGGACGCAGCAAATTGTCCGTATAAAGGTATTAGTCAGGTTTCCATATTATAGAGGTTTTCTTTACAGATATTATTATGGACACTGACTTTGTCGGGACCAAGGGAACTGTCCGTAATAGAGAGGTGTCCGTATTAGAGATGTGTCCGTAAGGAGAGGTTCCTTAAATCAACTGTATTAGGTTTTAATTATATCGCGAGTGAAACTGTCCAAATTAGTCGTTAATTTGGACACGTATCCAAATAAGGTAAACAATTAATTTGGACAGTTTGCAAAATTAATCGTGCATGCGCACGCTTGTATATGGGATTTTGAGCTGGCGATATGTGATATAATTAATTGGTACGTTTTTGACAATATAAAATAGCTACTAAATGTTTATTGTATTCCTTTGCAACAAGTTCTATATCTATGCACCTAATCGTCTGATGAAGACAAGCAGTAAACAGTCGAAACGTCTCGATCTACATCCAAGTGACTACATCGTGTCACAAACGATATATAGTACGGATACTTTATTATTAGGTTCTAATTAAATTTCTTTATAAAACCCATCTTCTATTCAGTGTAGTTGCATTCATATTGCTGTGAAATAGTTTCATGTCATGGCAAATGTCACGAAAATATCAATCTCTTTTTATAATCAAAGGCACTATGTGCCAACTCGTGAATGGAAAAGTAAATAAATTAATTAACATAGAAATATGCAGTAGTACCGGGTAAATGTAGAACCGGGTAAATATAAGTTTGACAGTCTCGTCCTCGATGTTTTTGAGAATCGAGTTTCGAGTTTTGAGTCTGACTCGAATAGGGATTTCGAGGAAACGATTTATTTCTCGAAACAGAACAATAGATTCCGCGCGGCATTCACGCAAGCCGGTGTATTTCGTATTCACTCCAAATCAGTGTTGGTCGGGAGGGAAACTCAAATGAAAAGTCTTTAATCACTGATATTCGATAATCGCCAACTTTATGGGCCGAATATTTTTAAAACAAGGTTTACACAGACAGGGTTTAACAAAACCATGGCCTAATACGATTTCAAACTGACTGGCCAACCTAACTATATTAGCCGTACAGTAAACCCCGTTCATAATTAGAAGGTGTATATAAACACAGACTAAAAAACATTAGCGAATTAATAGGCTAGACTGACCTGCTTATAAGTTTATTTAGACCTCATTGACTAACTTTTTAGACGTCGTTTAAATATTCGGCCAATATGTTCGAACTGGTTTGAGTTTTATTTTAAAGCAAGTTGCTGTTCGTGAAATAAAATATTTCAATCATTTCAAAACATTCTGATCTTGTTTGTGTAGTCCTGTGCTTCGCACGCACAATATAAAATTAATTTTATATGTAAACATTCATTCGTCTTCAGTTCTGTCATACACGAAACTCTTGGACAGAAAAATACTACAGTTATCTATGAAGTTGCAATTCTTGGACTAAAATTAGCTACAGTTAAATTATCAAAAATGGGTTTGCTCTCCTATTGAGATACTATGAAAATAAAAGGTAAATCTTATGTTTTTGTCCTCCGTCACGCAACGCTTCCTCGTTCCGATAATAATATTTTAAAATTATTTCAACCATTGCGTATGATAACATCGTCCATCGCGCTGACTAAGAGTCCATTCGAGTCCATTCGCCGACGTCAAGGAAATATGGAGATTGAGCAAAAACACTGTCGAGCGTCTAAATAGATCCATGAATAGAAAAGATGAACATAGCCACTGAAACCAGTCATTTGGTGAGTAAATCAAGCCACTTCCAGCTCAAGACAACAGCAAATCGGTGTCCTCGGTGTCTCGGTGAATCTCATTTGAGCCCGCGATAGTCGTCCATTCAACCAGCGGAGCAAAAGCACAGGGCTCCTGTCGCTCCCGTGTGTGTCCCCCGTGAGTCAAAAAAGGAATCTTGCATCATCTTTTGGGTATCGAAGGTCGCGAGATCGAATCCCGGCGGAGAAAACGTTTTTTTTTTTTTTTTTTTTCCCCGCAAGTATGAGAAACACAGGTACTATATCAGTTTCGCTTTAAATATATACGCTGGAAAAAAAGCATTGAAGGGTTTTTATAGTTCAGACGCAAACAAAAGAAAATATCATATAATTCCCATAGTGGTACAAAAGAAAATATAGAATGATTCAGATAAATTACATTTTATTCATACACTTGGTATAAAGAAGATACAACATTTAACATACTTAAGTGTTTTCCTAAGTCTTGAAGTCAGCAGCTTGGTTTTTAAAAGTTTCGACAGCTTGAGCCTTGATCAGAGCTTGAATCGATCGAAGAACTTCAAACGTGACTCCACTTTTAATATTCTAAATGTACTCCTCTTTGGGCGGTCGAGTATTATTTAGGGTTATTTCTTTCAATTTCGAACTTCAAAAATGTGTCTAATTGTAATTGTAGGAGTGAAAATACCGTATTGAAAAAATAGAAGAGGATCCGCGCCAGACGCCATTTTGTTTACTGATAATACATAAATTACCGTACTACGCACACATTTAAAGTTTACAACAAGTGGCCATCGATCGAGGGATCGAGGGATCGAGCGAGTGAAATTTGTCCGCTATACGCTATAACTTCGTTCATGCAAAGCATTCACTCGTTAAAAAGTGCTTCTTGCAAGGAATAACCTTAATTTTAAGAAGGGTATTTTGGTTTACGTTTGTCTCGAATATTCCAGTGACCGTACTGAGTGTTTTGTTAACAAACATTTCTTTTAGGAACCGTGTATGGAAATGGCGTGGTACTTTGCTTCAGATGCCTCTTACTCTGCCAGATCCACGTATTCCCCATTAGACAGAAGCGGATGTCGATACATGTACCTGGCTAGAGTCCTGGTAGGTGAGTACACAAGGGGAAGGACAGGGCTTTCTTACGCCTCCATCAAAGAACCCATATGATCCCACAGACACCTATGATAGCGTGGTGGATCGGATTCCTAACCCAGCAATCTTTGTGATATTCTACGACTTCCAGTGTTATACCGGAGTACTTAATCACCTTTCAGTGACAACATGTCAGTACTCTTTTAATTTGTTTCATTGAAACATATACGAATACAAACATTTCAGTTTGCAATACAGCTGCTGTAGCTAACCATTTTGTTAGCAGTTAGTTTCAATCTGTTACAGTCTGTTACAATAAGGAAAGGGGTGCATAATATTTTTTCCGTATTTTGTTAGGGGGCTTATGCATGATTCAATTCCTACTGTAACCATCCCCCATCGGGCAACCCCCTAGGACAAAGTCGGCCCTTGTGGGTGGGGCATTTCGCAAGTATTCTTGTCCCGGGGGTAAAGGGGTGGGTATGATTGAAGTATATAGTCGTGCAAGGAATTATGGGGAAAAAATGGCGTCAAACCACATGTCTGACATGGTATCGGTTATCGGACTCTTCTTTGCTGGGAAATCCCCAATTGTAAGTGATTAGTTGGAGAAAAAATTCGTCCAGGCTGAAGCTTATCGCCCCCTGGTCAAAGTTAAACTGAACTGTATTTGATGGTAATAAAACCAAACGAGCCCGCATATTCGTTCTCAGACTTTTTTCTCTTTTTTCTTTTTTTCTCAGACTTATTCGTTCTCAGACAGAATTTTTTTTTTCTCGGGAATGGGGAATAGGACTCCAAGTGAAGAAAAAATGCAAATTCCCGTGGGTGTGCCCGGAGGGAAATGGTTACAGTACTCGGAATTGAACCATGCCTTATGTTCGGTTGATCAATTATTAAATCTTTTAAAGAACGTCCTTTTTGGCGATTGGGTAGCATGTGTCTAGCAGGATAGGGTTAATATTTGACATTATTTTGACATCTACTGGGTTCTGCATGATTTCACCAATCGAAATCTAAAACGTGAGAGGGCGCAATTGACACGGCAACATGCACAGAACCCAAGTTTATTAGAGTTTCATTCGCCAAATTGAACGGAACATATCAGATAGCAGTAGAAGGTCTAAAATTAGCTAAACGTGTTCGCTGGTATACGGTAGGGTGCGCATTAATATAATGTGCTATCAGCCGAATGTGCTATTATCAGCACCTACAAACGACTTATACACGACGTTAACAAACAAACGAACGAACTTTAACTTAAAACAGGACCGGCACAGATTTGACTAACAATAGATGGATCGATACTGACAGCCAATAACATCACGGTAAACTGACGCATCAGTTTTCTAGGACCAGAGACTTAACAACATCCACCACCTCACAAATTTAACTTGACTCTGAGCTAGGATGACTTCCGCACAGGTTGTCGACACGTCAGTCACCAACAACAGCCCTTTGTAAGACTACACTAACCCGGACGATCACACTAGACGAATTACTGACACTCCTGGGTTCAAACGTATATATTCCACTGGGTACTGCTTTTGAAGAGCTGTGGTGAGCGAAAAATCCAAACAAAATGTTAATTACAGTGTAGAAACACAATGTACATTATTACCCGTCTTCTACAAGACAACAACTGACGTGAAATGACCAAATTCTGCGTTTTATGGAGAACGTGAACCGCAACGGCGACTTTCTCAAATTTCTGTTTGGAATTGAACGCTGTCTTCACATATTCAGCCGAGGGTAGTTCTGACACCGATAGACAAACTGAATTGATCGGGCTATGGATTAACCCCCCCGGGGGGGAACTCTCATATGAAAGGGATGCTCGTCGTCTCGTTTAGGGATGTAAATTACAGATTTTGGGTGTTCAGCACGGAAACGCTGATATTTTTAGCCATCAAGGTATCGTTTAGGGTTGCACGCGAAGAAATAATAAAAACAAGTACATTTGTTGCTTGAAAAGTAGCAACAAAATAGGGATGCCGTTAGTGACGGCGTTTCCTTGAAGGAAGAGGTTAGCTGTCAATTAGTAACCTTTCTTTCTTCATGGGCCCAATGACGATTTAAGCTGGACATGCTTTTTTAACAAAACAAAGTAACAAATGGACATAGCATTTGATATTTTGAGGTTATTATTCCGGTATGGGTCTTCCCTCTTCGAGGACAGTGTAAATCTGAGTTGGTTTGCTGGCAAAAGTACAAATGTATGGATATTTGACAGATTATTATTCATTGATTATGTCCGATCTCTGATGACTATAAATTAGGAACCAAACCGAAGGTTATTTTTATAAATTGTATAAATTCATTGCTGTGAGTACTGGTAGTCACTAATGGAATGATGGACCCCTTCGTTTGGTTGGTTTGGGTGTGTGTGTCTAAGAGGAGAAGAGGGCCTTTTTACATTACTGTATTACACATTTTAAGCCACGAAATCTTTATATTCTCTACATATATTATTATTATTCCATATCATTATAAACAGTAAAAGATACAACATCTTGTGTGCTGGTTAAGATGACACAAATACTTCGCATGGTTTTCACAGGAATCATTCTGTTTTCTAGAGTGGAAAATAATAATATTGCTCAGATGGTATACAAATTTATTGCATTATAAAATTATTAAAATCAAGAGAGGATGATCTAAAATACATATTTAAAAAAAATGCTGCCAGTTTAATTCCTGAAATATATTAAAATCAGCTTCATACATTTTATACCAAGCTGAATAAAAAAAGCAAAACAATTGAAGAATCGCCGCCATATATCGCCCTGTCCGGTTTAAATATTGCGTGACATAACGTGACGAAGACGTGTGTTTTTTTAGCTGTTTGTTTCGTTGTTTTTGTTCCTATTTTTATGGCTTCGCCTTAAAAGTTTCTTCATTGTAATTTTGCTTCAATGTAGCATTTTTCATATTATGAGAGTTGTACAAAAAAAATTTACAAAACGTAAATATCGGCATGCGTAACCAATGCAATTGTATGCAACCAACTGAGTTCTTTACATATCTGTATATTTTACAAGACAAAATGGCTTAGCATTTTCACATTAAATAAATATTTGTGTATAAAGGTTAATATGTTTCTTCGCTAAAATTACCATTGGCCACAAACAGACTTACTTTTCGATAACTCCTGATAATTACCTCTGCTGAATAAACCTAATTATGTACGTTGTTCCGTCCTAGTAGCGTTTTGGACTGTCCTTGCTCGCGAGATGATACGATGCAATGATTGTACAATTGATTATTACAGTCTTTTTGTGCTAATGCCATACGACAGTCTTCAAAAAATATAGTATTCTTGTTTCACAGGTTTTTAACTTTTTACTTTTTTACCGGCCTAGACAGAAGTGAAGGAATATACAGCGCGCCGCTGTATTTTCAGTTCCCTCCAAAGTCAAACAAAAACCTTTCAACAATCATTGGGAAAATTGTAACATTTAGTTAGTAACCTTGCTTAATAAGAAGTGCAAAGAAAAGGCAACAAGTTAGTATTTTTTATACCTACCTGAAAATAAAGCCCCAGCAAAATGTCGACAAATTCCATCAGCGAAGGTTTGTAAACAACACGGGCTATCTTCTTTCTTTTAAAAACCTGTTTGTGATAATGTCCCACAACGTCTCTCCAGCTTTTCGAAACAGGTTTTCAGAACTCCCAAGGGACCGATATCCGCCGTCTTAATTGGTCAACAGCCAATTTGGTTACTCCCATGGGAAATACACACGCATCGTGAAAATAACTAGGGATGCCCTTGGCATCCCTGAAAACACCGTCATACTATGTTGGTGGCTTCATTACTGGAAATGATTGCCACTTAATTAAAGTCACTATAACTACGTACTCTTGTTTGTCTGTCTCTTTTAGAATGGTATATTTTAAGGGTCAAATAAGCTTGAGCTTTAGGGGTTTAATTCAAAATTTCCGACGAACATCGCCTTCGCATTCATATCGGAGTCCTCCATGAGTCCAGACTTTCGTTCTAGAACTTCCATGCATGCAAATACTTAAGCCAATTCAGTATTTTCCATCGTTGTTTAAACCTGTGAAGCGATTCTGTTCATTCAATTCAGCTGTGTGTGCCGTGTGAATGTTCATAATTTCCCTGTTGAGCGACACCGCGTGGGACTGGTGTTTATTTGGGCTTGCGGACGGTCTCTCAAGCAATTACATGATAATCTTTCCCTAACTAATTCATAATATTATATTTTTAACACAAGTTGTAAGAAATTATTTTTCAAGTATTCAAGCTACTTTAGTCTCGTGTTTGTAGAAGTGTCTTTGGACGGGAGGTTGCGTGACATTTCTGTGAGTTCGGCTGGATGCAAAGCGTATAGACATAGCGAATTTATAGTCCGAATCAATTCCACAGCTCTCGTAAAAATTAGCGTAATGCATTAAACAAACGTATAAATATTTCAGGTTACGCAGAAAAAAGTTATTACGTTGGCATTCTACGAAAATTCTGTAATACCCATCAAGATCAATTCCTCTGCTTTCCAGTTCAAAACTGGCGCCAATGGCCTGGAATGACGTCACTAGTCTCAGTCTCCCTTTGACTCGGCCATGGGGAAAACAACCCTCACTTTTGACGGCCCATAGAAAATTGCCGTTTTAACCAAAACGAAAACATTTTACGGAATTTTGCTTAGTATAATATAAACATTCATTTGGGGCAAAAATAATTTTTGGGGTTATAGGCACT
>MU826827.1:2824283-2899810 GCA_029204205.1 Desmophyllum pertusum | reverse complement strand
AAATCTCCTTTGTCCTAGGCCTGTTTCAACGTTAACAGTTTTACAATCGCACAAAAATCGAAAATGACCTCCATAACATTACCAGCGGCTCCGGTATTTATGCCATGCCGAAAGACGGCTGTGCTGAGGTCATGTTTGATGCAGTTGACGAGTTTGTAAGACAAGGGGCACGTGGGGATTCAAGGAGAAATCAATCACTGAGCAGACGCCAGCATTTGTACGAACATAGATCATTCCTCAGTTCAAGCTTTCAGGAAGGAGTTCATCTCTAGATATGACAATAACCAAGAGCATTCAAAGAGTGATAACCTGACTGGAAGAAGTTCTTTAAATTTCCACCAACTGGTGCTGTAAAAAAACAAAAACAGTTACTATGGTGTTTTACGCTCCGCGATCCGGCTTCTGATCAAAGTAGGTAACCTGTGCTCCCGGGGGGTACTTGACCCATGTTTGTGTATAGGGGTGCCGCTGAGGATTTGAAAAACAATAAAATCCCTAAAATACCTACCCTGTGTAGGGCAACATCCTCTATTTTTAGGACCCTGTTTTGGTTGCATTTTAGCGAATCCCGTTTGACTGATACACGGCAAACGTCTCCAATCTCTAAATACTGTATAACCATATTTTTACGATGACAATCGTGCAACCATACCCTATTTAGAACAGGTTCAGACACTGTTTAAGACAGACTCGCATGAAATTATATACCCTGTTCAGGGCAGAGAGGCCAAAAACCATACTCTGTCCAGCGGCACGTCCCCGTATAGGCCACACAAGGGAGTACCCCCCCCCCCCCCCCCCCCCCGCCTGGCCTGTGCAATTAGATGAGAGGACCTTGATTGGACCGTGACCCAACCTCGTTCCCAGGGTCTCTCTTCTTTCCGCCAAACGCGATTCGCGTTTGGCGGGAAGAAGAGAGACCCTGGGAACGACCTTCCATTTTTCCGAGAATTATCATCCGCCTGTATCATCGTGCTTTAGTTGTTTCCCTTGTTGGATCGAAGCCATGGCTCAAAGTAGAAGCTTTCTCGACGATGTTAAAAGGCATTTGGAATGTTCTGTGTGCCAGGAGCAGTTTAGTGAAATTAACGAGCCGAAGATACTCAAATGTCTTCACACTTTCTGTAAATCCTGTCTGGAAAATTGGCTACGACAGCAGCGTAAAGGAGCCGCGTTGAGTTGCCCCAATTGCCGTCAAATCACTGAATGTCCTAACAACGACATCAACAGCCTTCCATCCAACCTGTTTTGCAACAGATGGTGGACATTGTAGAGGCCTACAGCGGGAAGGGCAAGATGATTCGCCTCACTGTGGAAACTGCGACGAAGAGAAGTCGCTGAAGTTTTATTGTTCGGATTGCAATTGCTTCCTGTGTGAAGACTGTGCTGGGGCCACAAAAATTTAAAGTTCTTAGCGGTCATCATGTTAAAGAAATTGGAAACTTCGAATCAAGCGATGCGCAAGATTACGCTCGGAGGACAAACGTTTGTAAACAACACAAAGATGAAGTTAGGTTTTACTGCGAACAATGCGTAATATGCATTTGCCGTGACTGCGCCATATTGGAGCATCGAGACCACAACATCGTCTCTCTTGACAAAGGAGTGGAAAAGAAGAAATCAGAAATTGAGAATAAAATGCGGGCGGTCCAAACTAACGGCTCTCGTTTGAGAAACCAGAAGGAATCTCTAGAAAAGCAACGGATGAGAGTGAACAACAGCTTCGCACAAGCGACAGAAGAAGTCCACCGAGCCGCCAAACGCAACATAGAATTAATTCGTCAACATGAAGCAAGCGTGACCGAACAGCTTCTAAAGCAGAAAGAAACTTTCCAAGCTGAATTTTCAAACACTGTAACCAGCTTGGATGAAAAACTGATGGAAATAGAGAGCAGCTTGGATTTTGGCAAACACGTTCTTGAACGAAATAATTTACCGGAGATTTTAAACGTGGAAGAAGTACTAGAGCAGAGGTTTCAGGAACTTCTAGAACCTTCTGAATTTAGCATGAAGCTAAATTACTTCGAGGTCAAGTATGTTTCAAATGATTTATCTTCCCTCAAAGATCCACCAGGAAAGTTATTTACGACCAACACCGAGCCCTCGTTTTCACTGGCTGAAGGCATGGGACTGACAGAGGGTACACAAGGCGAAGATTGCTCTTTTACAGTGATTACCATGGATTCGCAGAGTAAGAAAACTTACAGTGAAATTGACAGAGTTGATGTTGACATCCAATCTCTGCAGGCGGGAACAGCCTTGAAAGCCAACATTACAGACACACGAGATGGCTGCTATAAAGTATCGTACAAACCTGAAGCTGCAGGAGAGTTTAATGTGCTCATAACAGTGGCAAGCGAAGCTATCAAGGGCAGTCCATTCCAGTTGAAAGTTAAGGGACAGAAAGTTAAAAGGAAGAAAGAAAGGAAAACACGCAGAATCAACAGGTATTGTTTTTTTACTCCTATTTGCTTTGATCAACTTTCTCTCTTTCTGGGACTCCCGTACATGCCGTTTGCGATGCGAGGCATTTGTCAGTTCATAATAATATAATAACAATATTTAATCATTGTAATATACTCAACAAAATATGCAGCTTCTGATTGGTCAATGACGAGTGCAATACGGAATTGTGATAAACGGTACCGGACAAGTAGACTCGATAGAGACGTTTTTTCCCGCTTAATGACATCTATGAAATAAGCTTTCAAGTTCATGCTTAAATATTTTCTGAACTACAGCCGACTGTGTGATTCTTTCAAAACATTCACACTCAGCACTTTGGAAATCAGTGAAGCGTTTTGTGTGCAGAGTAGCGTGACGGCCGCAGCAAAATTTTGTTGAGAATATTATAAACAAAAAATCATATGAACTGCTCGTGCATTTCCTCCATGATTCCTATACTTAATTATACGACATAGCATTTTAGAGTGCGAATACGGACCAAAACTAGTGCAAATATAAGACCGTATTGCACCCAATATTTTTTAGGAAATAATTATGTCGTATAATAAACAATTTATTCAGCGGAAAGTTGTGTAATACGGCTGGGAATTTTTACTCGTCAATGTTTATTTTTTCTCGCATAAAGGCTCGAAAAATAAAAACTGAGTCGTAAAAATTCCCAGCCGTATTACACAACTTTCCGCTGAATAACCTCTTTGTATTCGCATGCTAATCATATATATTACAATTATCCACCGAAGTGGAGGTGAATAGTCTGTGGTGGATATTGACCACACAAGTGAATAGCCTGTGAACTCCATGAACAGTTATTTTATTTTGTGACAATTAAATTGGGCAAAAAACTCGGATCCGGAGTTGAGTAGCCAATCTGAGTGCGCGAAAAGCACGATTCGCTCGTGTGATATATACCGAAATATATACACTTATTTCAATTAACGTAACGTTGTCGGATAGAAGTATTTTTAAAAGCCCGCAAGACAAGATCGAAAGGTAACATGAGTAAAAGTAGTAAACTGCTGCACGCACTGAATACTAATGAGAAGGGCCATGAGAAGTAACATGAAAATTTGAGCAGAATCAGCTAGTGACAAAACATGGAAAAACAAATTATCTAATTCGGGGGAAACCAAAAATTATACACCACGTGCGAAATAAAAACTTGTATATTTCTTTTCCACCGATATGCAAATTATAATGAATACCCAGACTACCATTTGGTCTTGTCTTTTAGGCTTTACGCTTCAATCCGACAACGCTATCTTAACAATGAACATCTTAATATGCCAGATCCTCTTATTACTCTTGTAACAGTGCTATTCATACCCACATGCAGTCACAACAATACCAACAATACCAGTATATTGTTTTCACATATCACTTATTAATCATCTTCCACAACTCTTGGGGGAGCAGGGATGGCGCATTGCATGGTGAGAGCGCCTCCACCAATATGTGGCCCGTGTTCGATCCTGGCCGGGAGTCATGTGGATCATGAGATTGTTGTTGGTTCTCATCCTAGCTCCGAAGGGTTTTTCTCTGGGCATTCATTTCTGGAATCCAAGGGCCACTTTTGCAGTCTTAAGTGTGACCCTCGTTAAACAAAGTGAAATCAATTTATTTTTATTTTTTTACTTAACTATTTCGAAACCGACGCCAACAACTAATATACCGGCTCTTACCAAATTAAAATTTTGCAATCTGTCATCCTATTGTTTTGCAGTCTTATATAACAACATCAGATATAATGATGTTCTTGTTGGAATTGTCACACATTCAGTATCATGATTTTGGAATCTGGCGTGTGATGCAAGTCCGGTTACAGAAGACAATCCCATATTCCTCTGATTGAACTCTAATTTTAAACTCACATTTATATGGTGGATCTTGCAATTGAGGGGGATATCATTAAAAACACCTCACCTGACGTGTTTGCATGTGAAGGCTGCATGTGTACATTACAAGCCACATCTACTAGGTCCTCCTTATAAGGAATATAAAAGGCATGCATTTCATGGTAGCTCATGCGTTTGAACCAACATAACAGCCTAATGACTGAATATAAACTGAAACTTGAACATAATACCTAAGCCAAACCAATGAGAGTCGCTGAGAGCACGAGAGTAAATTTCGCCAGGCATCTCTCATCCTGAGGATAGCTTCTAGAAATTCGCTACGGCGGTTAATTTACCTTTATCAACTCCGAGTTGATAATCAACATAGTATCTCTCATCGTCGTTTGGCCCGGGCTTTTAAAGTGATGAAAACAAAAAACTCTCTCGTATACTATTAATACATCAATTCTATTTTCTTGTGCCATTAGTCGTCCAATCAGTTCTACAACAGAAACAGGAGTTTGAAGGAGTGGCTTTAACTGTGAAAACCATACATGGAAAGCACGCAGAAGGATGATCAAAACTTTGAGGTTATTACATACATACCTGCATCGCGTTCATTTCCAAGTTGTTAAAACTGATATCCACTTAGATATTAGGTGCTTTAATTAGTTGTAGTTTTGATATCATAAAATTGAAGTCAGTTTATGTGTGTCGATCTGTCTTCTTATTGAACTAAACATTGTCAGATTAGCTTGTAGATCCACTAGGCGCGACCAGAATAACACTCAGTAATATCATGTTTGTCGAGCATAAAATCAGTATTGATTCTTCAATTTAACAACGGCAAATATTTTTGGTTAAGCCAATAACAGTTTAATACCGAAACCAGGCATGACGCGACTTTTCCAACGTTTGGCTTGCAGGACTGAATGTCATTTGGAGATATCAAACATTCCTTTTCATTGTTCTCCGTCTAAAAATTCATGTCTTTAGAGAATGAATAAAAAATAATGAATTGATGTTCTTTCTATCATGTTCTTTCCGTTGGTTCAGGTGTTTGAGTTGGTATCTGTAGAGCTTTGTTTGGAGACTGTAGAATTCCTCACTCGAGAACAAACATCAACTCTCTTAAAGGAAATCGCCGACAAAACTGGTATCATGTGGTTTGAATCCAGTGAAAATTTCATGATGTCAGGAACTTTTAAACAAGTGGAGGTGTCTCGTATCTACTTACAACAGGCTATAAATCAATCTGGTGGAATAGCAGTATTCAATGGGCTGACAAGGAAAAACGCACAGAAGGGTGAAGAAAATGAGTCTCGGTTGGTGACGAGGAAAACGAGGAAGATCTAGATCACAGCAACTCCAGGGCGAATGCTATGCAGAAAGAAGTACCACATCAACATCAAGAACCAAACGAAAAGCATACACACCACTTGGCCGGCCCTGAAATCCAACATTTTGAAGTCGAGCCGAAAGTTTATAAAAGTCTTTGTCAAAGCATATGAAGCTGAACTAAAGGACATCGAGGCGGAATTACCAAGTGGAGATACCAAGAGAGGCAAAAGGAGGCAAAGTCACCCTGAAACCGAAGGGTACGTGCAGCACTGAACAATACGGACAAGGCTTGCGACCTGTTCATCGATTTGTACCAACAAATGACTCAGAATATTAAGAAGGAGCGTTTTTTCACTGAAGAGTGAAAAAGATATTATTCCTTCTCGTAAGAAAATTCAAGAAATCGGTAAAACATTTCCAGCTTCGATGGAGTTGAGTAGGGATCGAAAGCACTGGGAACTGTACGGAGAGGCACGCGACTTGGAAGCAGCTCTGGAGTTTCTTAAAAAGGAAAAGTTGAAATAAAGAGGGAAACCGCAGAAACCGCCAAGAGTACTGAAGAATTTCAAGAATCGAGAGATCACGAAGAGGAGATGGATGTTGATCCACCACATTCTTCCAGAGTTGTCCGAAGTAAAGATCTACTAGAAACCTACATAGGTGAGCATGATAAATACAATTTAAATGTATTTATTACTAAATGGCAGTTTCTTGTCATTCCAAATCATTATAGTTACTAATGGAAAACTGAATGTAGCATAAAGTCTCCGAACCTCTAAAATTAGACACCTCTTGTTGAGCATCACATTTGTATAATATTCCAATAACACTTAGATGCAGTTCCTTAGGTGTCCCCAATTGCGAGGCCAGGGGCGAGTGTTACTAATGCTTATAAAAATAAATTATTTATCTAGATATAGGTTCTCGTGCATGATCATATTAGAGGCCATCACCTGACCAGGTGTGTGCTTTTGTCATATCGTTGACAACTGGCCGTTGGTATATTTTCGTATTGTGAAAAGGACAGATGTCATGACCAAAAATGACAGAAAAAAATTCTCTCGGAATGTCTGAACCATTCAAAATGTCCTTTCAATCTTTCTTTTTTTTTAGGGAAAGTAAAAGTGTCTGTTTACAAGGGTGACCTCACCCGTGAACAGGTTGATGTCATTGTGAACGCCGCCAACGATCGCCTCCGACATGACGGGGGTGTGGCTCAGGCCATACTTGACAGAGGAGGAAAGGTCATCGAGAAAGAATCTAACAGGATTATACAGCAACGTGGACCGCTGAAAGGTGGTGAAGCAGTTTACACAAAGGCTGGAAAGCTACCGTGCAAGATGGTTGTCCATGCAGTGGGACCCGAGTTCCTAAAAGTAGGATTGTATCAGAGCAAAATTATCCTTCGCCGAGCCTGTTTGAACAGTCTCGCAATCGCACAAAAATCGAAAATGACCTCCATAGCATTGCAGCCATCGGCTCCGGTATTTATGCCATGCCGAAAGATGCCTGCGCTGAGGTCATGTTTGATGCCGTTGAAGAGTTTGTAAGACAGGGGGATTCAAAGGAGAAATCAATCACTGACGTCAGATTCGTGAACATAGATGATTCCGCAGTTCAAGTTTTCAGGAAGGAGTTCATCTCTAGATATGAAAATAACCAAGAGCATCCAAAGAGTAATAAGCTGGCCGGAGGAGAGTCTGTTAAATTTCCACGAACTGGTGCTGAAGGTGGTAGTTCCATGACGCCAAGATCAGATCGTGGTAAAAACAGGAAAAAGAACGGCTCTGGCAACACTCGTGCAACAACGAACCCAAGTAACGTAGGTGCTGGGCATCACCACGACGCTGCGTTTGGCAGTTCTGCTGCTAATAATGATCATCCTTTGCGCGATTCGAGTCATCCGTCGTCTTCAACCACAACATACAGTGGCGCAGTGAAGAATACTCCAGATAGTAACGACGCAAGACCATCGAGAGTTCAGGAGCCTGGGGGTGCTGAAGGCAGCAATACTGGATTTCATCTCCCTTCAGGTCGGAAGGAAGCCGCGACGGACCGAAAAGATGAAGGTAAGAAAGATAATGCCAGCAAACGAAGCATAATCCTAATTGCGATCAGCGGCGGTGAACATATGAGTCTTAAACAGGGATTTCCTGCCACTACTTTGACTACTTTAAAAGGTAATTGCATGTATACTAGTAGAACGAGCAGTCCTTTTTTCCTTAGTCTTTCGAGCTAGAAGCGAAATAGAGCGAGAGGGAGAAAAGGTCGCCCGAAATGTGGAGGATAGAAGCGCGGTAAATAGTAATGTTTCTCGCCCAGATTTCTGGCGGCAACATTTTCCTCTCACTCTCACTAAAGGGAAGAGGGGCTGCTAGGATTCTAGGTTATCATTTGAAGTATATATCTTGCCTTAGATTGAAAATCGCACAAATTCTGCACACCATTGTTAACAAAATAAGCAGCAAATTGTCAAGGATGTTGGCAAGGGCAGCGAGACAGGAGAAAAAGAAAAGAGAAAGAAGCAAGATAAAAACCGAACCAATGGGCTATGTACATTGATCCTTGACCATTAGGCTTCGTATATTTACTGCGGAATATCATAACATCATCCATGCAGTCATCCGTTGTTCTTGTGCCATTCTGCAGCTATGCACATACAATGCATTATACTGGAATATATAACATGCAGTTTGAAATATTTCTACTTTGACTTTTTTGACTTTGTACAAGATCTAATACAAGATTGTACAAGGAAACCAGCCTCCTGGAGAGATGAGGACTCGTTTTGAACGTTACAGTGTTCCAGGTTACGAAGGTAATTTACAGCTCTCGATGTAATTTGCAACTGTTTCACGGTAGATTTAAACTTTGATCAATGTACGCACAATTGAACCTCTCCGTACCGACACCTCCCTATTACGAATAATTCACTTCAGGGCTGCGCGGCAAAAACCCATATACATTTTCTTACAAAATAACCTCTGTAGTACGGACACATCTATAATACGGACACTATAACAACTCCGCCGCAGATAGAAACATTCATACAAACTCTACCTCATTACAAAGCTCTATACCAATTAACTTTTTTCAGTTGATAGACATTTAGTGTCCATTGTACTACACTACCTACGTGGTCATACAGTATGTCTATAACAGATGCTCGCTATTGCATTAAAATTGTTTTCAACGAATAAACACTTTTGTTGCGGCATAAAAAATATTTCAACGAAACCAGAGGGAACAGGGAGCATGCGCACCATGCAAGTAGTTTCCCTCGATCCCTTTCTCAGAGCCAGGAAGTAAAAGAGCGAGGAGCTGTCGACTGGACTAAGTATTACAGCAAAGAGCCCAAAAGGGTGGCCACTATTAATTAATTAATTCACATTCTTCGTGCGCTTATACTATCCAAATCAGAAGCCGAGGATATAGCTATTATTCGGCTTCTGATTGGATAGTCTGCACGCACGAAAGAGTGTGAATTAATTAAAAGTGGTCACACTTTTGGGCTCCTTGCTGTAATATATATAGTACTTTAAGACAAATTATATGCCAGTAATTTTTTTTTTATGTATGATATGTATTTTTCAGGGTGTGGGGCGATTATCATTGAGTATTACTTTCCATCTGGAATTCAAGGATCGCAACATCCCAACCCCGGCTAATGGTTTGAAAGCACATCACGAATGGCTTATCTTCCGAATACTCAGGAAGGAAGAGAGGTGCTTCAACTTCTAAGGAGAGCCTTTGATGCTCGACTGTTGTTTACAGTTGGAACCTCAAATACCACAGGGCGTTCAAATCAAATCACATGGAATGATGTTCATCACAAGACTAACCTGAGTGGAGGACCTTATCGGTAAGAGGAGTATCAAATGAATATAATTAGTAGAAAACTTGATCTCATAGAGTACATACCAAACCAACATTTTTAAGTGAAGTATTTTTAAAAATTCTGGATAGCATGTCCTAATTCGCCTCCTGGCATGAATGAACTGAGAAATGTTCAGGTGAGAAACCTTTCGAACCTGAAGCCGCTAATGGCAATGACATTTATATAGCGCATTTTCTATATAGTATATCCAAATGCGCTTTACAATTCAACCCAGGGGTCAGATCGGACGTCAGCTTGTAAAGGCGCCTATGGCAGCCGCTATCAGTCCATTCATGATCTCACCCCACCCACTCCACCCACCCAACCCATGAATACATGTGAACAGGCCAGAGCACAACACCGGGGACTACGTCCCCTACTCTTTTCGAACAGTGATGTGGGTTCTTTAACGTCCCCTACTAATTTGGTATGAAGAGATGTAGGAGACAAGGCCAACGGCTTAACGTCACTGCCCAATGCTGAACTGAGACAAGGTGTTGAGCACAGCCAGCATGATCTTTACATCTGACTGGGAGCCAAATTTGTTCGCAGCATCTTGTTCAAAAGGCTCGGGTTTTTTATAGCCACACGTTTCACAACAGTAATTTTGACTTAAAGGAGCTATGTCACGAAGTGCAAAATCACCTTCAAATTTAAAAAAGCCTCAAAATAATAGTTTAAGGAAGAAAATAAACACACAAGCTAGAGTACTTCAGTGTGACGATGAAAGCAATCCACCACTCCAGCATCTTCGACTTATATGGGGTTGTTTGGGTCAGCAACATGAGCAATGATTGGTTGATGATTGAATTTGGAAACTTTCGACCAATCACATGGTTGCTCACGATGATGATGATGAAACTTTATTATAGTGTCAATAAAAAAAACACATTGCAAAAGCATTCTAAAAGCAAAGTTAGTGCTCATCTTCCCTGAAGTTTCTGGATTGATGGCTTGTTTTCTCCATCGCTAGTTTCAATATTCACGATTCCATTCTCGAACTTTCGGAAACTATTGCTTCATGCAAGTTGTTAGTTTTGGAATTTATGGAATACATAAGTGACAAAGATAGTCGACTTTCCTTTTACTCGTTTGGACGCACTTAAAACAATGAACTAGTTCGGAATCGACACCAATGTGGAGGTCTAATGTTCTGCGAGTATCCCCATGATAGGAATTGTCGTACGCGTCTTTGTTATCTTCAGTGGGCTCTTGGGTCACCTTTAAACAGACCTTCGGATCGTTAGCCCATTAAAGCCAGCTGAGTCTCAACGTTATGTTTCTTGTTTTCACTTGAAGGTTTGGATATCCCGACCCAGACTACCTACGACGAGTGAAAGAAGAGTTAGCTGCTAAAGGAATCCGCTGATTAGTAAAGAAAACCATCTGTGCGCCATAAAACTTGACTAACTGAACAGAACTTGTTTCAGTGATTGACGTTTTGATGTCTTTCATAAACTGTAACAATAGCTACACGAATCTAACACGTTTCTTGTTCTAGTGCAGTCTAGTTGTAGGATTTATGAAACCTTCTTTGAAAAAGAACACTACACTTAATACAAAAGTCCAGGTTGTCTTTTTAGGAATTTGGTGGCGCAGAACAGCGAGTTATGGTACTAGTAGCTACGTGCAGACCCGTCTCCTGTTTGCGTCTGACCGGCCAAGGAAGGAAATACGACGGAGACTTAAGAACGCAGGCTAGTTATCTGGCTCCTTTAAAGCATGTTTGTTTCAGTATTGTGTAACTATTCAAATATTAACTGTCCCCTTTAAGATGGGATGCGTGGTCTCATGCAGTAATCAAAGTAATAACAGAAATAAAGCTCTCGCGCTAGACGGACAACTTGTTTTAAAACGGCAACATGTTTCTTGTTTTCACAAAGTTTATTATTATTACAGGACATTTATGAGGTTTTCGATTCATTTGTAGGCTGTCTTGTATAGGCAAGGATCGAAAAACAACAGTATGTTTAATTCATTATTATTGTCATTTCTTATTAGCCGAGGATGAGTGAAATAACCCCCAGTTTATTAGACTAAAAATTTAAGAGTCTAGATTGCGAGAAAAGGACACTGTTTTGCAGACTATACAACTAGGTAAAAAAGCTCCCAATAGTTATTATTAAATAATCTATCGCTAAGGTTGTTATCTTAACTTGCATGAAAACAAGTTTACAATGACCGAATTCATAAATGGCCGCCCTCCAATTTTTTGTTTGGTTAGGTTTTCAAAGAAATTTAGGCTAATCACATTAAAAGGTACTGAAAAATATGTTGTCTTGAGAATTTTGAGCTTTTTTGGTTCAACGGGTACAAAGTTATGGCTCATTGAAATTTAAGACATTTGTATGGGAAATCACAACCTATCCTAACTAGCCTCACTTTCATGTGTTGCAAAAATTGAAATGTCTATAACTAAAGAATGAATTGAATAACAAGAAAGATCATGTCAAAATGAATCATGTGTAGTTTTAAGGCCATATTCATATTTGAGGAGAAGTTATAGCCTTTTCAATTTTGGAAAAAACGTGAAAGCGAGGCTTTTTATGATAGGTTGTGATTTCCCATACAAATGTCTTAAATTTAAATGAGCCATAACTTTGCAGCCATTTAACCAAAAATACTCAAACTTCCAAAGGTGATATAAATATTTTGCAGTGCACATTAATGTGGTATAATCAATTTCTTTAAAACTTAGTCAAGCAAAATATTGGATGGCGGCCATTTATGAATAGGGTCTATTGCACGGTTATATTTCAAAAATTATTTGGCTTGTATATAGATGAAATAAACACTCTTTGAGCATTGCGTGTTTTCTTTGTTATTCGACGGCACACGGGGTGATCACATCGGAAAGTTTGATAGCCGGGTACACTAATGCACCCGGGGAATGCGGGGCAATAGTGGGGCTTTTCGGGAGGGTTTAGACTGCCTCTGTTGCCACGGTATGCGGGGCTATCGACAACAGTTAGACGCAATTATCAGCGACCGGGTACCATTCACGGGGTTTCGGTGGGGATTCACCTCTGACACCTTCTCGGATTATGATTCAACAACGTACCCAAGTTGGTACAGCTTCATGATTTTCACAGCTGCTTCAGTTGTGTTAAACGCATGTTAATTGGGACTTGTTATGCATGTCAGTGACATTTGAGCAGTTTTTGACATGGAGAAATGAAGTGAGTTTACTTGTAAGCCAAAACCTTACATAGCGGGGATTTCTCATTTTTGCATAGCGATACATCACTGGTCTAATGCCCAGCTCTATTTCCCTAGTGTTGGGAGCGTGGCTTTCCACTGACTGGTGCAAAAATGTACCAGAATCTTGTTTCGGCGGTGTGGCTCGATTTCATTTTCATCCCTAAGCTAAGAGGTACCAATTCTACAACTAGTTCTTGTCACATATATTTTTGTCAGCTTATAGCTAAAAAATGCTGGGTTAACTCTAATTCTCGTCATTTTATATTTAAACATCCTAAGCGGAACGGAGTTCAGTAAAAACTATGACGTTAAAAAAGCAAATCACTGAGTAATTTAATTGAAAGGTGCTCATATTGTACTCCGTCACCTTCTATTAAAACTACATGTAGCAGTAACGATACGTTAAGTAGTGCGACCTTGAGTATTAAGATATAGAATGATAAATTTCTGATGGAAAGCCAAGTGCCGCGGGTGGAAATTGATAAACGAGAATCATATACATACAGTTGTTAATTAGATTTTTGCAGGTGAAGAGCCACCTGGATACAGAATGGCCATTATTTAACTCTATCCAATCAGAAAGAAGCTACTAACATGGCGGTCTGAGGTCCCTAGAGGTCCTCGGCACACGGATTCGTGGGTGCGCATTCAGACTGCCTTTAAATTTTCGTTACTCGTTTTTGTTCAAGGGCTAACTCTAGGCCGTTTGGACGAAATTTCGATTGAATGGCACGAACACATGCGTTGATATTTCCTCTTTTCTGCTACTTGGCCTGGAAGCCGGGCGACGGGATTTTCTGGTCGAAAATCGCCTCGGCGCTGGAGCTGTTCGAACAAAAACAAAATCCTTCAAATCGCACACAAAAGTACTACTTACAACACAAATACGTACTTACAATACGATTCTTACATTACTTGCAATACGATACTTCCACTAATTACAATGCGCTACTTACACTACTTACAATACGATATTTAGAATACAATACTTACACGAGTTTTTTTTCCACTGTTTGTAATTAGGACAACACTCACAAATATTACGGTATATAATACGTTTATTCAGCATGTATTTGTTCATAGTTTACGTGAATATTCGCAATTCTACGAACCATTCAGTAAATACCATACATTCACTATAAAAATGCAAAATAGCCATGACACAGTCAAACAGTTTGTCTGGGCACCATGTGGTACAAAGTACAAACACTCGCATACAGCTGTTTCGAGAAAGGTTGTCGGAAAAAAGAGCACGCGACAATCCCGAAAGGTAATCTGGGATATGACCATATGATCAATTAATTTTAATAAGTCAAATAGATACATCAAACCCGCGATGCCTACTTTTGTTGCTTTCTTTTAGCACTCGCAAACATACGTCCATGGCGTCTCTTGCCATTTTCTCAGATTTCCCTGAAATGCTGAAGTCAAGTAACCGTGAACTTAAAACTACCCACAATACCTTTCGGGATTGTCGCCTGTGCTCTTTTCTGACAACCTTTCTCGAAACAGCTGTATGGCATATGACATTATCGCACGTTCACTGGTACACCAAATATGGATTATCGAATTAGAAACACATGAGCAGGAACAATTGTTCACGTGTTCATTGCCAAATACATTCTCGTTCCCAGATCCTCTGTTTCTTTTGGTCACGTGGTTGGCGAAACGGAGGCTCTGGTCTCAGCCGTTACCGGATGTCCGAAAATTCCGGACATTCATTCATTAATTCGTGTTGCGCATTCATTTTTTATCAGCCAATTAAAAAATTCGATTTTTTTCCTTGCGACCAGGGCTACTCGTTTCCGGCGCAAAGAAAAAAAAACGAGGAGCTCTGGGAACGAGGATGTGCCAAATATAGCTCGACAACAATACAAGCGCCTGCGAATTTTGGGTGGTATAAAACGCAATCGCTAGTCAGCGGCCCACTGAATCTTTCTCAACCAGGATTAGAGTTGCGCCCAGCTCACTTCGCTGGTGCTCCGTTGCTATTTGCGCCCAGCTCACTTCGCTGGTGCTCCGTTGCTATTTGCGCTCAGCTCACTTCGCTGGTGCTCCGTTGCTATTTGCGCCCAGCTCACTTCGCTAGTGCTCGTTCGCTGGTCGCAAAAACCCCAATTATATGGTGTTTTCTACTCCTTCTGAACAACGTAGGTAGCCTGTGCAATTAGATGAATTTCCGCAATCTCGTTCCCAGAGCCCTCGTTACCCTTGTCCAGCGGTGGAGCGGCCAACGAGATTAGAATTTCCGAGAATTTAAGTATCATCATGCTTTAGCTGCTGTAAAATTTGTTTTCCTTGTTGGAATAGAAGCCATGGCTCAAAGTAGGAGCTTTCTCGACGATGTTAAAAGGCATTTGGAATGTTCTGTGTGCCAGGAGCAGTTTAGTGAAATTAACGAGCCGAAGATACTCAAATGTCTTCACACTTTCTGTAAATCCTGTCTGGAAGCTTGGCTACGACAACAGCGCGAAGGAGCCGCGTTGAGTTGCCCGACCTGCCGTCAAATCACTGAATGTCCTAAAAACAACATCAACAGCCTTCCATCCAACCTGTTTTGCAAACAGATGGTGGACATTGTAGAGGCCTACAGCGGGGAAGGGCAAGATATGATTCACCTCACTGCGGAAGCTGCGACGAAGAGAAGTCGCATAAGTTTTATTGTTCGGATTGCAACTGCTTCCTGTGTGAAGACTGCGCTAGGGTCCACAAAAAATTGAAAGTTCTCAGCAGTCATCATGTTAAAGAAATTGGAAACTTCGAATCAAGCGATGCGCAAGATTACGCTCGGAGGGCAAACGTTTGTAAACAACACAAAGATGAAGTTAGGTTTTACTGCGAACAATGCGTAATATGCATTTGCCGTGACTGCGCCCATATTGGAACATCGAGACCACAACATCGTCTCTCTTGACAAAGGAGTGGAAAAGAAGAAATCAGAAATTGAGAATAAAATGCGGGCGGTCCAAACTAACGGCTCTCGTTTGAGAAACCAGAAGGAATCTCTAGAAAAGCGACGGATGAGAGTGAACAACAGCTTCGCACAAGCGACAGAAGAAGTCCACCGAGCCGCCAAACGCAACATAGAATTAATTCGCCAACATGAAGCAAGCGTGACCGAACAGCTTCTAAAGCAGAAAGAAACTTTCCAAGCTGAATTTTCAAACACTGTAACCAGCTTGGATGAAAAACTGATGGAAATAGAGAGCAGCATGGATTTTGGTAAACACGTTCTTGAACGAAATAATTTACCGGAGATTTTAAATGTGGAAGAAGTACTAGAACAAAGGTTTCAGGAACTTCTAGAGCCGTCTGAATTTAACATGAAGCTAAATTATTCCGAGGTCAAGTATGTTCCAAATGATTTGTCGTCCCTAAAAGATCCACCAGGAAAGTTATTTACGACCAACACCGAACCTTCGTTATCACTGGCGGAAGGCATGGGACTGACAGAAGGTATACAAGGCGAAGATTGCACTTTTACAGTGATTACCATGGATTCGCAGAGTAAGAAAACTTACAGTGAAATTGACAGAGTTGATGTTGACATCCAATCTCTGCAGGCGGGAACAGCCATGAAAGCCAACATTACAGACACAGGAGATGGCTGCTATAAAGTATCGTACAAACCTGAAGCTGCAGGAGAGTTTAATGTGCTCATAACAGTGGCAAGCGAAGCTATCAAGGGCAGTCCATTCCAGTTGAAAGTTAAGGAAAGGAAGTTAAAAGGAAGAAAGAAAGGAAAACACGCAGAATCAACAGGTATTGTTTTTTTACTCCTATTTGCTTTGATCAACTTTCTCTCCTTCTGGGACTCCCGTACATGCCGTTTGCGATGCGAGGCATTTTGTCAGTTCATAATAATATAATAACAATATTTAATCATTATAATATACTCAACAAAATATGCAGCTTCTGATTGGTCAATGACGAGTGCAATACGGAATTGTGATAAACGGTACCGGACAAGTAGACTCGATAGAGACGTTTTTTCCGCTTAATGACATCTATGAAATAAGCTTTCAAGTTCATGCTTAAATATTTTCTGAACTACAGCCGACTGTGTGATTCTTTCAAAACATTCACACTCAGCACTTTGGAAACCAGTGAAGCGTTTTGTGTGCAGAGTAGCGTGACGGCCGCAGCAAAATTTTGTTGAGAATATTATAAACAAAAATCATATGAACTGCTCGTGCATTTCCTCCGTGATTCCTATACTTAATTATACGACATAGCATTTTAGAGTGCGAATACGGACCAAAACTTACGGTGGCTCGTAAGGGACATGCACTGCAAAAATACTTATTATCTAGCACTGTCACTTAATTATCTGACACTGCCACTTATTATCTAGCACTGCCACTTATCATCTAGCACTGCCACTTATTATCTAGCACTGCCACTTATTATCTAGCACTGCCACTTATTATCTAGCACTGCCACTTATTATCTAGCACTGCCACTTATTATCTAGCACTGCCACTTATCATCTAGCACTGCCACTTAGCACCGCGGGCTCATTTCCATGTGCTTTTCGCAACATGGCGGAGGAGCTTGGGGAGCTTGAGCGTGGCGTTAGTGAGGTGACTTATCATGTTTGTTATGAAGACTTTGCTGATGAATTTTCATAACTCAATGAAATTTAATAATGTAGTGGTAATGGATCAATATAATTCAAACTCTCGATAACTTAACCAAAAGCAAATCATTTGCTTTTGGTTAAGTTATCGAGAGTTCGAATTATATTGATCCATTACCACTACATTATTAAATTTCATTGAGTTATGAAAATTTATCAGCAAAGTCTTCATAACAAACATGATAAGTCACCTCACTAACGCCACGCTCAAGCTCCCCAAGCTCCTCCGCCATGTTGCGAAAAGCACATGGAAATGAGCCCGCGGTGCTAAGTGGCAGTGCTAGATGATAAGTGGCAGTGCTAGATAATAAGTGGCAGTGCTAGATAATAAGTGGCAGTGCTAGATAATAAGTGGCAGTGCTAGATAATAAGTGGGCAGTGCTAGATAATAAGTGGCAGTGCTAGATAATAAGTGGCAGTGCTAGATAATAAGTGGCAGTGTCAGATAATAAGTGGCAGTGCCAGATAATTAAGTGACAGTGCTAGATAATAAGTATTTTTGCAGTGCATGTCCCTTACGAGCCACCGTAAAAACTAGTGCAAATATAAGACCGTATTGCACCCAATATTTTTTAGGAAATAATTATGTCGTATAATAAACAATTTATTCAGCGGAAAGTTGTGTAATACGGCTGGGAATTTTTACTCGTCAATGTTTATTTTTTCTCGCCTAAAGGCTCGAAAAAATAAAAACTGAGTCGTAAAAATTCCCAGCCGTATTACACAACTTTCCGCTGAATAACCTCTTTGTATTCGCATGCTAATCATATATATTACAATTATCCACCGAAGTGGAGGTGAATAGTCTGTGGTGGATATTGACCACACAAGTGAATAGCCAACTCCATGAACAGTTATTTTATTTTGTGACAATTAAATTGGGCAAAAAACTCGGATCCGGAGTTGAGTAGCCAATCTGAGTGCGCGAAAAGCACGATTCGCTCGTGTGATATATACCGAAATATATACACTTATTTCAATTAACGTTGTCGGATAGAAGTATTTTTAAAAGCCCGCAAGACAAGACCGAAAGGTAGCATGGGTAAAAGTAGTAAACTGCTGCACGCACTGAATACTAATGAGAAGGGCCATGAGAAGTAACATGAAAATTTGAGCAGAATCAGCTAGTGACAAAACATGGAAAAACAAATTATCTAATTCGGGGGAAACCAAAAATTATACACCACGTGCGAAATAAAAACTTGTATATTTCTTTTCCACCGATATGCAAATTATAATGAATACCCAGACTACCATTTGGTCTTGTCTTTTAGGCTTTACGCTTCAATCCGACAACGCTATCTTAAAGGAGAAGGTCACTCCAGAAAGCGCATTTTTTTCTCACTACCATTAAAAAGTATATATGAAGATGAATAACTGACCGTAGTTTGAAGTTCCAAAGACCCTCGTAACCTCGCGAATATTGCCTTCAAGTGTGTCGAAAGATTCGAATTGACCGCCGCCATTTTGAAGACTACTCAGCAACCTGGCCGCATAATCGTGACGTCAAATAGTCCAACCTAAATTGGCGGGAAGCGCTGTGTGATTTAAACATAGTTGCTGTTTGGTGTGCCTTCGTTCCATGTTTCGAGTCCACAATGCGGCCTCTTTTGCAGTTCCAAACTGTTGTAACAGATCGCAAAAGGATAGAAGAGGAATTATATTTCATCGTTTGCCGTTAATTGAAAAGATCTTGCCAAGAAATGCCGTGGCTAGTTAAACTCGGCCGCGATAAGAGATTCTTGCCAAAACCCGAATACATTTATGTTTCTTCCGACCACTTTACGGATGACTGCTTTGAGATTGATTTTAAGTCAGATCAACTTCTTACTGGTAACACTATAAAAGAAATCAAAAACCTGATGCTGTTCCGACAATTTTTAAACACGAAAAGAGCTAAAGAAGCAAAGCCACGAAAGAACGACAAGAGGTTAGTTTGTCAGTATTCCGTAAATAATGATTCAATTTAATTAAGGCGCTGTGACACTAAAAATGTTTCGTGCAACTTGTCTCGCAATTTTGTTAAGCCGCCGCGAGACAAATTGAAAGAAGCGTTGCTTTATAGTGTAACACCGAAATGCTGCGTTGCCGCGATCGCTTCGAAAATTAGAACTTGATTCTGTTTCCTGTCGAACGGGACAATTAATTCGAGCAACGGCAAACGATGAAATATATATAATTCCTCTTCTGTCCTTTGGCGACCTGTTACAACAGTTTGAAGCTGCACAAGAGGCCGCATTGTGGATCGAAACATCGAACGAAGGCACACCAAAATCACACAGCGCTTCCCGCCAATTCAGGTTGGACTATTTGACGTCACGATTATGCGGCCAGGTTGCTGAGTAGTCTCCAAAATGGCGGCGGTCAAGTCGAATTTTTCGACACACTTGAAGGCAAATTTCGCGAGGTTATGAGGGTCTTTGGAACTTCAAACTACGGTCAGTAATTCATCTTCATATATACTTTTTAATGGTAGTGAGAAAAAAAATGCGCTTTCTGGAGTGACCTTCTCCTTTAACAATGAACATCTTAATATGCCAGATCCTCTTATTACTCTTGTAACAGTGCTATTCATACCCACATGCAGTCACAACAATACCAGTATATTGTAGGAGTTTCATTAATTTTTGAAGTAAACGGCTTACCATGGTGGAATAGGCGGCTGTGACTATTAAAGGGCCCCTTTATACTAGGGGGGTATGGGGGCATGCCCCCCAGAAAATTTTGAAATTGTAGAAGCTATATATGACAATTTTTATCGATCACAATAGATCTCATGTATCTTGCAATTATTCTATATCAGTGAAGTTTGGAGTTTAAAGACTTGCACTGTTACAGTCGTTGTTTTTTTCTTTCATAAATCTTATAAGTAAACTCTCAGAAAGCCAGAAGGCTTGATTAGTAAGCAGCGGCAAGAGGCAACGTAGGCGGCGGTAGACCGCCGGTAGCCGGCTTCTAATGAAACCCCTGATTATTAATCATCTTACACAACTCTTGGGGGAACAGGGATGGCGCATTGCATAGTGAGAGCGCCTCCACCAATGTGGCCCGTGTTCGATCCTGGCCGGGAGTCATATGTGGATCATGAGATTGTTGTTGGTTCTCATCCTACCTCTGAGGGTTTTTCTCTGGGCGTTCATTTCTGGAATCCAAGGGCCACTTTTACAGTCGTAAGACTGTTAAGTGTGACCCCTCGTTAAACAAAGTGAAATCAATTTATTTTTATTTTTTTACTTAAAGTGCAACTAACCCCAAACAATTTTATTCGTTTAAATAAATGTACTTGTTATTTGAAACTTAACTGCGAAATTTTTTTTGGATTTGGTTGAATCCTCGATTTTCTGTGCCCCGGCAAAGTCACCAAAAACGCCGCCATTTTTGTTCACGGCCGCGTTTTTGACTGGGAATGAGTTTAGCGGCTAGTGACGTCAACTCAGGAGCCTTGGATCCTTCGCGTCCACTCATTTCCTTCAGGAAGATGCGATACACATTCGAAAAGTGTGTAGAAACGCCTTCCAGGTGCGTTATTGGCCGTTGCAGTAACACCCCAGATTTAGAGAAAGGTATACTATACCATTCTAGAGCGATCGTCGAGAAAATACGAAAAAGACGGTGGATGTAAACTCAAGCGAACGAAGTAAAGTGGGACTGTGAGAGCCATTGCTCAAGAACTCCGTCTAGAATTTGTCCGCGCACTTCTAGCAGGCTGACTTCCAAAGGCTATTTAACCCGGTCAAAGCCAACCCAACTAGCCATCGACCAAATGTTACCGAGAACCTATCTCTACCCCCGGGGGGGGTACTCAAAAACATTTTATACGGGGAGGCTCCGCCCAGAGGTCCAACCCCTTACCCTTTCATATACCATTTTTCACAGAAAAGGTACCCCTTTCATATACCTTCATAGAAAATGGTACCCCTTTCATATACCTTCCATAGAAATTATGAAAATGGTACCCCTTTCACTGCCTACAGTAGAAGCACTGCATCCCTTTTCTATACCCTTGTAATGAACTTAATGAACAATAAATATCACCAGAAATCATCAAGCATTACCAGTAGAGATGTTAACCAAACAATAATATCATTTACTCATTTACTCGTGAAATCCCTACCCTTTCATATACTTCA
Organism: Desmophyllum pertusum; assembly: GCA_029204205.1. Taxonomy (NCBI): domain Eukaryota; kingdom Metazoa; phylum Cnidaria; class Anthozoa; order Scleractinia; family Caryophylliidae; genus Desmophyllum; species Desmophyllum pertusum. The sequence goes on along the minus strand of MU826827.1, from coordinate 2,878,324 downwards.
ACTCGTGAAATCCCTACCCTTTCATATACTTCAACTCGTGAAATCCCTACCCTTTCACATACCTCGAGCCTAAAAAAGGACCCCTTTCGGGCGGAGCCTCCCCGTATAGTCCATTATAGGGAGTACCCCCCCCCCCCCCCGGGTCTCTACCATCGCTATAGCCAGAAATGTAAGCCCATGAAATTCAGTAGCGCGAGCGTAGAATCCGAGCATTCATCCGTAGTATCGCGCATCTGTAATGGCGTTTAACATTTCACCCTCGTGTGAAGCAATTTCAGGAATATTGATGAAAGTCAAAGACGAATTTCTTTCGAAGGATAAAATAGGAAAAATGACAAAAGATTTGAACTCCAAAAGTTTTTCTGAGGCCGGGAAATAAGCAGTGTGCGATAAACCGTATACTCATCGTAATATCAATGCGGACTACAGAGGGAACAGGTCCACTTCGCTTATCGAGGTTTAAAAAGTGTTATTTATTTGACGGTTTTTACTTCAAAATTAACTTAGTTCACTATGGTGGTTATTTGGAGTAGCAACGACAAACGTTTGAGGATGTCAAAACTGTAGTGATGTGGCTTGTTTCCTTTCAGCTTGTTTTTTTATGGCTTCAATTCCAGGCCCGAGCAAGCCGCACGGAGCAAGCCGATTTTCAATCGATCGACTATCTCTTGGCTGCGCCTCAAGCAACTCTTACAACACTTCTCTATAAACTCTCGATATACGAACTTTAAGCATGGACCAATACTTAAATAGGACAGAGCCAAAACAAGCTTTATTGGATGGCATACCTTGGTAAATTGTAACCTCGCTCAACAACATGCAGTTACGTGTACGACAGCATCAAATTATTAAACAAAAGCCGCGAGCGAGAGAAAACTGCGACAGTTACTTGGCTTTTGTAAATCAAAAACCCTATAAATGGTGAAAAGCTGGCATTTAACAGAATAACCATTGCTTTACAAAATACATACTCGCTAAAGCAAAAATATAAATGATCATTCGGCTCGCGCATATCGATGCATGGGAGTACTATAGGTGACAATAATTGCTTACCATTGACTGACTTCTTCAGTGCTATCTAAGTGGTCCTTTGTGCTTTCTTTTCGACTCTTCGTTTGCTTTGACCTCCTTTTCGCATTTAGTTGTCCATTCCAGGTGACCGGGCAGTTCATCAAAGAAGATATCTTACTCATTGCTGCTTGAAGTATCGATTGCGAGTCTATTTGTTTACATCTGGTTTGACAAGTATTAGTGATAAGACTAACCAAGAATCCACTCTTTCTTTGCCGTCAAGTCTAGCTTGAATTGCTTCCTCTAGCTTCTTGTCTTCTTCTTCCTCCTTTTCGTATTTCTTCAGCCATTCCTCGTCCACATACGGTTCGTCGGCATAAGCGAAAGCCATCCCATCTGTGTGCTTCGATCATCACGGGAAGCTTGCGACCCGCGCATCTTCCACTTCGATCTCAACATTTTTGTGTCATAGTCTTCCGAATTGTAAACTAGACTCCGAATTTGAGTCACTAGATGACATATCTAGTTTGTGTTAAAATTCTGTGGCTTTCGAAGATAAAACGGCTCGGAAATAACGGAAAGAAAATATACGCTCGATGGATGCCCAGTCAAATGCTTGTAAACATGGTAAATCTAGTCTCCGGTTTTGACGTCACATTGCTCGACCCAGGACCCCAATTTGCGCAACCTCGATTCCAGGCTCTCTCTCCTTTTCCTCCCTTGTCGTTGAGTAGAGAGACCCTGGTTGCGGCTGGTCACGTGACCACCCAAATTCTGGGTGGTAAAAAAATATATTTGGTGGGAGGGGTGGTAGAGTGTTAGAGTTGTTGCTGTGACAAATCTACCATGTGAGGGTGAGAGCGTTGACTCTGAGTCGCAACTCGCAGACGCAGCAGGTCACAAGAAAAGCAAGCACCAAAAAAGTTTGTACATAAGCTTACATGTGGTTATTCAAGCTTCTGCAGGCTTTGCCAGGCCGTTTGCGAAGATCACTGTGATAATCTTTTCTCGGAAACTGCTTGCGTAATTCTCAGAACTGCACAACTACGACGATCGATCGGACATTTTACAACGGAATTTTTTCCACGGAAGAAAGCCGATCATTTCAAGAATTAAGTTTGCACGTAAGCTTGGTATGTGAACAGCTTTTAGGTAACGAGTTTAAGTGATCGTTAAATTGTATTCACTGCAAAAACTGCCGATGGAAACAAATTCCTTCCTACAGTCCGTTTGACATATTTCGTGCCGTACAAGGTTGTTGATTTTCAAGGAACCGCTTCGAGCGGTTGTTGTTGTAGATTTTTTGACACCAGAAAACTATATTATGGTCAAACTAACACAGAATCAGTTAGAGAAAATAGTAAGCTACTCTTTTATCCTAAAATTTGGACTATTTCGCTCCAAATGAATTTGTAAATAAATGCCGTTGTGTTTTAATTTAGTGAGTTTGCAGGGTCAGCTGTGAACGAGCTCGCCAAGCTTATTGTTGTTTTCAAAGTTGGTTTGAGGACCAAGGTGTCTGGTCTACAACCTCGTTTAGCTTTACGATCATGAACCTGTCTACTTAGTGTAAAAGTGAATAAAGTCGATGGTTCATCGTTATATTAAATGAGCCTTATAAATTCTGTGTTCGCAAGGCGAATTTTCCATTCTCGTAATTTTCGCGCCGCTGCTTTTGTGGCTCGAAAATATCCGTCACGTATACATGTTCATGTCATGAAGTTGTAAAGAATAAAAACAAACGTTCCATACAAATAGCCTGTTTCACTTTTAACATAATCTTGCCGTATAAAATGCTGTTCCATTTTGAACCAAACTCGATTTGCCCCTTCGATCCCTTGGTTAGTAATTATTGTTCACCTTGACAAAACGGCCTCAAAGACCCACCCTCCCTGCGGTATTGTTGTAACCGCATAGTCACGTGACCAGCCGCAACCAGGGTCTCTACTCAACGACAAGGGAGGAAAAGGAGAGAGAGCCTGGAATCGAGGTTGCAATTTGCGCGGTGGTGAACATGGAACACCTGACTTTAAACAACTGTAGAAACGCGGGGATTTTATCAATCACGATAATATTTTCGCAGACGTGATCGGGGCAATAGATAGATTTTAATGAGAGAAAAAAAATTTGGGGGGTTAGTTGCACTTTAACTATTTCGAAACCGACGCCAACAACTAATATACCGGCTCTTACCAAAGGGAGGGAAACAGAAAACGCCAAGAGCACTGAAGAATTTCAAGAATCAAGAGATCTTGAAGAGGCGGAGGATGCTGATCTACCATATTATTCCAGAGTTGTCCGAAGTAAAGATCTACTGGGAACCTACATAGGTGAGTGATTTGGTACAATATATATATGTTATTGAACCGAGCGTGAGGTCCGTATTGTGACGAACTCGGTCCATAAACTTGCAAAAAAAGAACTCGACCAATATTTCCCAATACGGACCGAACAAACTAGTTCAATAAAGTTTTTATTATAATGGCTTTTTAAAAAATTTGCTGAGAAATTAATGCAACCATTCTCGGCTAACGCGCGCGCGCCAAAGCTAAGCATATTCTTGCATTTTTCAGGCCACCACGTTGCGAAAAGTTTACCCAAAATTGTCCGCCAGACATGAGGAAAAATGTTTCTACTTAATAGAAAACAGTTTTTTTTTTGTCTGTGGTGGATATTGACCACACAAGTGAATAGCCAGCTCCATGAACAGTTGTTTTATTTTGTGACAATTAAATTGGGCAAAAAACTCGGACCGGAGTTGAATAGCCAATCTGAGCGCGCGAAAAGCACTATTCGCTCGTGTGATATATACCGAAATATATACACCTATTTCAATTAAACGTTGTCGGATAGAAGTATTTTTAAAAGCCCGCAAGACAAGACCGAAAGGTAGCATGGGTAAAAGTAGTAAACTGCTGCACGCACCGAATACCGTGAATGAGAAGTAACATGAAAATTTTAGTAGTATCAGCTAGTGACAAAACATGGAAAAAACAAATTATCTAATTCTGGGCAAACCAAAAATTATACACCACGTGCGAAATAAAAACTTGTATATTTCTTTTCCACCGATATGCAAATTATAATGAATACCCAGACTACCATTTGGTCTTGTCTTTTAGGCTTTACGCTTCAATCCGACAACGCTATCTTAACAATGAACATCTTAATATGCCAGATCCTCTTATTACTCTTGTAACAGTGCTATCGGCATACCCACATGCAGTCACAACAATACCAGTATATTGTTTTCACATATCACTTATTAATCATCTTCCACAACTCTTGGGGGAGCAGGGATGGCGCATTGCATGGCGAGAGCGCCTCCACCAATGTGGCCCGTGTTCGATCCTGGCCGGGAGTCATATGTGGATCATGAGATTGTTGTTTGTTCTCATCATAGCTCCGAGGGTTTTTCTCTGGGCGTTCATTTCTTTAAACAAAGTGAAATCAATATATTTTTTATTTTTTTACTTAACTATTTCGAAACCGACGCCAACAACTAATATACCGGCTCTTACCAAAGGGAGGGAAACAGAAAACGCCAAGAGCACTGAAGAATTTCAAGAATCAAGAGATCATGAAGAGGAGATGGATGCTGATCCACCACATTCTTCCAGAGTTGTCCGAAGTAAAGATCTACTGGAAACCTACTTAGGTGAGTGATTTGGTACAATATATAGATGTTATTGAACTAGCTTGTTCGGTCCGTATTGGTGGTTTTCATCAACATTACAAAAAACTGTTTGCTTGCATGAACAACATCAGAAAATTAATAGGTAAAAGAACTGACAGAAAGAAACGTTTTGTCCAAATTATAGCTTTGTAGCGTTTTTCATAACCGAGTTATAGCCAAAATAATTTTCAGAAAATTACAGTGTTTAGTATGCAGCCGCCATGTTGGTGCCCTTCTCTGGGGCACCAACATGGCCGCCATAAAATTGCACAAGAATTAGAGTATATTCTACCGTCAATATCATTAGCTTTCACTTCAAATCTGTTTAGACACCTCTTCTAAATTATTATCACGTCTGAAAATTTAAAAATGATATAAAATATCCGTTTTTTGTGACAGTTCATTAACACGTTCATCCGGGACATCACAAATTTCAAATAGCTTTATTTCCAAAAGGAATCACTGGATCGATACCAAACTTTGCATAGAGATTAATGATTTCCATGTCTAGAAGATATAAAAAGAATAGCTTTGTAGGATTAACAGTTTAGATTTTAGAATTTTGATGACGTCAGATGAAAACAAAGAATTGGGAAAATATTGGTCGAGTTCTTTTTTTTGCAAGTTTATGGACCGAGTTCGGCTCGGTCCATAAACTTGCAAAAAAAGAACTCGACCAATATTTCCCAATACGGACCAAACAAGCTACAATCATGGTCAATAGTCCTTGGGACACTCGATCAATTTCATGTCATTCACATGACAATTGTACTTCTCCGTCACTAAAAGTAAGTTTTGTACGCTACCCCTCCCCTCCCCCCTCCCAAACAATGTTGAAATGTAACTGGTCGCACTTGCCACTGGTCGCACTTGCCACATGAATGCAACATTGATCGGGGGAGGGGGGGTAAAATCTAGCGTTTGTTGTTAAAAAACATGAAAAATAACTGAAAAGTACAAAACTGTCCCAAGACTTCTGTCCGTGATTGTAGTTCAATAAAGTTTTTATTATAATGGCTTTTTAAAAAATTTGCTGAGAAATTAATGCAACCATTCTCGGCTAACGCGCGCGCGCCAAAGCTAAGCATATTCTTGCATTTTTCAGGCCACCACGTTGCGAAAAGTTTACCCAAAATTGTCCGCTAGACATGAGGAAAAATGTTTCTACTTAATAGAAAACAGTTTTTTTTTTGTTGTTCAATATTTCATAAAAGGGATTTGGCGAAATGAGTTCGTGAGCTGTCCATCCGGCTTTGCGGTCCGTATTGCAAAATTCGGACCGCTCAGGGAACCAATCAGAATACTCCTTTTCATCGTGGACCAGTTTGCCATATAATAAAAATTATTATTATTAATGCTTATCTTATATGAAGTATTAATATTAATTTTTCGTTTAGTTCGTTCAAATCTCGCGATAATTGGGGGTTTAAAAATAAACTTCCACATGGATCCTCCCTTTTCCCCCTATGCAGTGTTGAACCTCAAAAGCCATCGTTTAATTTGATTTAATGTCTAGTCCGGTGATTCAACATTGTACCAGGGGTTGGGGGGGGGGGGGGGGGGGATAACATATAAAATCGATTCTCAGGCAAAAATTTACAAAGTGTCCCAAATTTATTGGCCAGCATTGTAGGTTCTCGCAAGTATTTTAGAGGCCAACACCAGGTGTGAGCTTTTTTCTTACCGTTCGCAACTGGCCGTTGTTACATTTTCGTTTTGTGATAAAGGACAGATGACGTGGCCAAAAATAACTTAGCCATTCAAAATGCCCTTTCAATCTTTTTAGGGAAAGTAAAAGTGTCTGTTTACAAGGGTGACCTTACTCGTGAACAGGTTGATGTGATTGTGAACGCCGCCAACGATCGCCTTCAACATGATGGGGGTGTAGCTAAGGCCATATTTGACAGAGGAGGAAAGGTCATCGAGAAAGAATCTAACAAGATTATACAGCAACGTGGCGCACAACTGAAAGGTGGTGAGGCAGTTGCTACAAAGGCTGGAAGGCTACCGTGCAAGATGGTTGTCCATGCAGTGGGACCCGAGTACCGAAAAGTAGGATTGTCTCAGAGCAAAATTATCCTTCGCCGAGCCTGTTTGAACAGTCTTACAATCGCACAAAAATCGAAAATGACCTCCATAGCATTGCCAGCCATCGGCTCCGGCATGTATGCTATGCCGAAAGATGCCTGCGCAGAAGTAATGTTTCATGCCGTTGACGAGTTTGTGAGACAAGGGGATTCTAAGGAGAAATCAATCACTGACGTCAGATTCGTTAACATAGATGATTCCTCAGTTCAAGCTTTCAGGAAGGAGTTCTTCTCTAGATATGAAAATAACCAAGAACATTCAAAGACTCATAAGCTGACTGGAGGAGTGTCTGTTCAATTTCCACCAACTGGTGCTGAAGGTGGCTTTTCCATGAGGCCGCCTTCTGCTATTGGAGGAGCGGGTTCAGAAACAGAATGCCCCATTTGCCTCGATACCGTGAAAAATGCACGAACTTTGAAATGTAAGCACGTCTTCTGTACAGACTGCGTGGAGACCGCCTTAAAGCATAACAACAGATGCCCCGTGTGTAAAGAAGTGCAGGGTTTTATACAAGGAAATCAGCCTGAAGGAGAAATGCGGTTTAACAGAAGTTATCAAAGTCTTCCCGGCTATTATGGTAACATTATGAACATTAAAATGCAAACTGTCATAGTACATTAACGAGACCATTAAAATATCATTAATTCCGATAACTCACCCCCCCCCCCCCCCCCCCCCACCGGAAATAAGACCCCAAATTTCAGACGCAAAATCCTTCCCATAAGACCTCCGAATATAAATCCATGGGCCTATATTTAGATTTAGCTCTTAAATGAAAACAATATCATTTCGTTTCCCTCACTGCCTGAACTGTGGGAGTTGTTTTGTATTTTGTAACATTGCAGTAGATTCGAGACTTGAACAACTTGTTTTGCATTTGTTTCATTCGTATATGAACAACTTAAACTCAGCTTTCCATTCAGATAATATCGAGATAATCAGCTCCATAACCCTACTCAAAAATAAACCCAGGGCTTATTATCGGAGTTTTATATACGGTAATATGTATATCGCCTTGTCTGTGATAAGGGGTCTCAACATTTTGTTGGTCATGCAGTATGTGTACGATAAAACATACTGTCCCGATTTGGATGCCGTTTACTCTGAGACCGGAGCGACATGTGCGACTAGTTTTTCTGCAACTGACACTTCGGCCTTACCAACACTTACTAATGTAGTTGGGTTTATTTGCAGATTGTGGTACGATTACCATTGACTATTCCTTTCCATCGGGAATTCAACGCTCGGAGCATCCAAATCCTGGCCGAAGGTACGAGGGCATTCAACGTACTGCTTATCTTCCTGATAATCATGAAGGTAGGGAGGTGCTGCAGCTTTTGAGGAGAGCTTTTGATGCTCGATTGGTTTTCACTGTTGGAACCTCAGTAACAACAGGACGGCAAAACCAGGTGACGTGGAATGATATTCACCACAAGACGAATATGTCTGGAGGTCCCCAGGGGTAGGTAGAAAGTGGATATTTTACAGTGTGCTCTAATAGCCCTTTTCACGGTTAACCTGAAATATTTGCATAACAATACAGCTAAACATAGAAGCGAGGCAATTTCGGGCACAAGCTGTAATACATCGTGATTTTCTTCAGCTCCTTAAACTATGTTAACATAAAAATAGTTTTAAAACGGAGAAGAACTAAATATGCAACTATTTTAGTTAAAGTTTGCTGTAAAGATCGTAATCCGATGCCCCCTGTTGCTTATGCGAGTCTACTCTTTATTAATAGAGAAAAGTCGTTTTACAATTTGTTCTAAAAACAACGTAAACTAAAAGAATTGAAGTTCTTCTACATTTTAAAACTGTCAGTTTATACTAAAAGAGTTGAAGGAGTTCAAGAAAAACACGATGTTTTGCAGCTTGTGCCCGAAATTGCCTCGCATCTATCAGTTCAAGTGTATTGTTATGCAAATATCGCAAGTTAACCGTGAAAAGGGCTATTGTTAAAATATTTTCAGGCCTGTCAGTCTTAGACTACGAGCAGTCCTCATTTTTCTCAGGGATAGTCGAGTGGAAGAGCACGTTGTGTGATTTTCGCGCTCGCTCGCGTGCTTTCCCACTCGACTATCCCTGAGAAAAATGAGCGACTGCTCGTAGTTTATGACAGTCTACAAGATGGTGGGCTCGATTTCCGCCGCTCTCTCGAGTCCGGTCGAGCCTAACAAGATGGCGGTTAACTTCCTGTGGGCAATGCACGATGTTTGCTCACTCGCTCAAAGACTCGCTCTTTCGCGATGTGATATCAAAAACTCGTGAATAATAACGATATGAAGCTTTTTAAATCATGTACTAATCTACCGTATTTCCTTTATTTAGCCCTCTCCCTCTATTAAGCCCCCCCCCCCCCCCTTTTTCAGGGGCAAAAATAGCAGTAAGCCCTAAAGGGGGTGGGGGGGGGGGGGGTGGGGAGGTGAATAGAGGAAAGCCAAGTTTCATTGGATTTACAGGCTCGAAGCGAAGGCGATAGTTTATAAATCTGATACAACACACGCCGGATCATGAACGTCTAAATGTAACTATAGAGTCATGCGCATTTTTTTTTTCAGTTTTTTTTTTGTGATACGACTTATTTTCCCCCGAGAAAATCGAAGCAAACGTTTAAGTCAATCATGAGGAATTCCGTATCTGACTTATAGATCAGCTCGTTAAAAAAATGTCTTATTCACATTTCTAATGAGTTTGAATAATATTTAATTTGTTGCAGGTTTGGATATCCTGATCCGGGCTATCTGAGGCGGGTCAAAGAAGACTTGGCTGCCAAGGGAATCCGTTGATTGATCCTTCAAATTTAAGTTAATAGTATCTCAGTGCTAAGTAGAAATGTAAGTTTTGGTTATAGCCAGCGTAATGATTTTTGATATGTCGTTAGACGAAAAAGTTCTCTTAATATGGAGTTAGTTTGGAGCGGTTTTCAATTGAGTGTCGAAAGAATCCGGAATTGCTTTGGTTTTGTTTTACTACGCTCTATGATTGGCTTAAAATTTAATAAAACTCGCGCCTCGTACACAACCAATCACATTCGCTATTTGGTCACACGCGTTTTCCCGCGCTTGGCGCCAATTACGTGTATTTGCTTGAAGTTCTCGTTGTTTTGTTCAGTTGTTTATGTTTGTTGTGACTGGCCATTGTTTCGCGACACTCAATTGAAAACCGCTTTAAATGTTTTTGTTGGCTTTTCTTAAATAAGAAAAGAACCTGGAGTACAGCCGAACACATTTCGTGTCCGACTTGTTTTTTAAATCGCAAAGAAAACACACTGGTATGGTATACGGTACGGTGTAGTCTTAGTTTATTATCACGTGACTACTCGTAAAAAACACAATTAGCGGGGTGGGGCCTCATCGTTTTCTAGCTCTTACATTTGGCTTTTGCTGTGTTATAACAATTTAGCACATGGCGAAGATTAATACGATGCAAACCATGAGTAATATCTCTACCTAGTTTTGCCAAATTTCAGGAAAAGATCATTGTGTTTGCTTATTATGTAGATAGCTTTTTCTGTGTGTCAGTCGCTAATCGTTACCAGATTTTATCAACTATTCTAATGTAGACTCGTTTATTGTAAGCTTGGTAAGTTTAGGTTACGTTTGTTGATGGAGTTAGCACAATGATTGGCGTATAAGTCAAACATGTATATAGTTAGTAGACTTTCACAAAATCACGATGGATCATTTCCAACAATTTTCAGTAGGTAGCTTAAGGTGATTATAATAGCTAATCGCAATCACACAATCATGCAATGTTGGAAAATTTCATCTTCCTCATTACAGTGTTGTAAGACATCATAGCGGGATTTACAATACAAAAGCGCACATTTTTGCAATATTGAATAGGCCATTTCCGAGTTGCATTTTGCCTCTGTTTTAAAAACGAGTCCTGGTGCGAAACCATTCAAATGTATGAGTTTAATTAACATGAAAATGAACGCACAAGTAAAACTCATGTTAATATGAAAGGTTTTGCACCAGGACTCGTTTTGAAACAAAGGTCAGACTTCGAAAAAGCCCTGTGATAGGAGCTCAAGTGCACTTATATATCGGCCCTAGTGTGAACCTGCCAAATAAACGCAAATAGATTTGCGTGGTGTGCACGCGTGCCACGCGCAAGAATAACTGATCAATATCGATTGATTATAGATTAGTTTACACCATAGATCATTACAACCTTACAGACATATAGACATATATAGTGAAGGTTATCTGCCTAAACTATTCAAATACCCTAGAGTTACACTCTGCTAAAAAGTTCTCAGTAGTTATATTTTATATCACGAAGGTTGTTATATTAACTCGGAAGAAAAAAAAGAGTTTAGAATTGCATGTTGTAGTTCAAAAATCATTTAGGTTGTATAGATGGAGTAAACAGTCTTTGAGCACTGCGTGTTTTCTTTGTTACCTTGTATTCGACAGCATAGGAGATTCCTCCCGGGAGACTTACGGCAGTGATACTTCGTCAAAAATTGCCCAAAAAATGCTCGTTTTGCCAAATCATGATGCAATAAAAGTACTAGCACAATCGGTAAAAGCCTACCCCCAAATCCATACAAAGCCTCTAATTTGTCTGATTTTTGAAAGCCTTCTACATAGCTGTGCAAACCAACATGACTTCTGAGGTAGATGGTAGGACGGCGTGACGTCACGCGATAAAACTGTAATGAAGAGTGCGTTGATCTCGTTTGAAGTCAAGCCATTCCTCATCACTGTGAACTTTGCTGTTTATATTGTCATTTTATCCAATATCCCGGATGTACGAAATACCCGTCGAGCAGGGATCCAAGCCTTCCGTTATAACAACATATTTTTATAAGACTTTAGCCACATAAAAGTTGAAGCCAAATAACGTTATGACCGCCTATAAATGTCAGTTAAAGGAGCTACGTCACGGATGGTGTATCTTGAAAAAATTGGCCAATTTTTGTTAAGTTCGCCGTTCGCAATCCATCTTAATCTTCTCCATCCTCAACCATCCTTTTTCCCTGTTTGGTTTATTATCACCTCTTTGGTGTTTTTCTACCTTGGTAAACTATTATTTTGAGGCTTTCTTCAATTTGAAGGTGATTTTGCGCTTCGCAGAAATGACTAAAAAATATCGTGACATAGCTCCATCCGAGTCCTAATTTATGTGGCTAATGGAACATAACAGTCAAATCAAAACAACAACGTGCGCGCTAGTGAATAACGTAACAGTCAAACACAAAACAACGTGCGCGCTAGTAAATAACGTAACAATCAAACACAAAACAACGTGCGCGCTAGTAAGGAACGTAACAGTCCAAACACAAAATCACGTGCAAAACACAAAACAAGGAGCGCGCTAGCTATAGTCAGTAACGGAACAACCAAACACAACACAAGGAGCACGCTAGTCAGTTACGAAACAGCCAAACTCAAAAACAACGAGCTGTAATAAAGGCTAAGTCAGAGTAGTCTCGTTCTCCTACAAGGAAGAAGGTTTTCAACAGTGGTACCCAAACTCCAAGTGATCGTACGCTTTCCCCGAGTTCAAACATGTTGTATCCGAATTAAATGAATGTTTTATGGCATATTGTACCATGATCAATAGATATGTCAGCTCAAGACGATCTTATTTTAGACTAAAAATCATGTTCAGATCAGTGTCACTATATGTATAATCCAGTAGAAAAAAAAATTATTTTCCGCCTGGCCGATTGAAAAATCTAACATCGTTTTCAGTTTGTCTAAAACCGCAAATTAAATGGATTTTTTATTTGCGACTGAAAGATAATAGCAATAAACGAACTGCGGTTCGTTGAAAATTGCCGCCACACCTGAGGAAAAAAGGCAAAAAGAAAATAGGAAAATGTACCAAGAAAGGTTAAAAAAAAGAAAAAAATCGGGAGGAATTACTCGGCCCCAAGCATGATTGAGAGGCAAGCGGGGAGAGGTTATTCGACCCCCAAGCCATATGATAATAACCCTTGAAAGCATGATTCGAACCCGCGACTCTGATGCTTGATGACTTTTGCTGTATCTGCGGCGTGCCGCAAATACCACTAGGCCACCGTGACATCCCACAGCTGATTAGCATGCCGGCTATATGAATAGTGGGTGTCTACAGTTTTCTAATTATGGAGGTCTGCAGGGATTGAGAGTGCGTACTTTGCTAAACTCGTTGAGAAATAGCTTGAGAAAGCTAGCCTTTAAAAAACAGTTGAAATCTAGCGTTAATTTAATGCCGTGAATTTATTTTAAGTCCGGCAAACTCCATATACCACACGTTCTGGACGTTACCAAAAAAAATAATCCATGCAGTGTTTGGCTGGAGATGTTCCGGCGTCTCTCAGTGAAGTGACGAACTGAGGTATGGAATTATAATTCCTACTGACAAGATGCGATATAAGGCTGTCTTGTTGGTCTTGTATATAAACCGTTAATAAATAACATATTGAGCATGGATATTTCAGAGTGATGATATCTTTCTACGCCGTTCTTATTTTCTGAAGAGACTGAACCACAAATTTTTCAGTGTACTTATTCCCTATAAAATTCTGGAATCATTTTGAAAGCTACTGGTTAACAGTAACCAAAGAGCATAAAGTTGAGGAGTTTCGCTTTGCAAAAAATGATTGCGTACTCTTTATTGGAAATGTAGTTATCATCAGATTTTCTGGCCGTAAATTGTAAAATAATATTGTGAGGGGAGAAAATAAGACTATCTAGTTTTATTTTGTGGATTCGTTTTGCTGTGGTAGAAATATAAAATCCAGCGTAAAAGTAATTTGTTTAGCTAATAAGCGTCAATCTGTAACTGTAACCTGCACAAAGCTGTTATTCACCTGTGGTTGTTGAAGCTAATTAATGTTTAGGGATTCTTTTAGTTTTGGCCAATGAGACCTTAAGAGTCTTTGTTTATCTTTCCTAATAGCGTTTTTCCCTATGAGATAATATATATCACGTCATTGGCTTGCCCTTAAGTAGAACTGCATTGTAAAATAGTCTTTGGTTATAGTTGGAAAGTAAACTGGATTTTGCTGGAAAACCGTTCTGACTGTTTTACTTGTACTGACAAAGATGGAATTTCTGTAACAGATCTCGGCCTTCCCGCTGCCCAACGAGTAATCCCAGGTGGAGTAGTCCGTTTAGCCCGGACGACTAGAAAACCTATTACGACAGTGGTTGGAAGAAACAGTGGTAGTTACAGTAAATTCATCAGAAGACATTTAGAGCAGCCAGAACACCGAATGTAACCCCTTGGTGCGATTCAAGAAAGGACGCCCAAGTCGAAGAAAACCGTACGATTAGAGAAGCAGAAAATTGTACGAAACCAGGACGCCCAAATCGAAGAACCGTACGATTAGAGAAACAGAAATTGTACGAACCAGGACGCCCAAGTCGAAGAAACCGTACGATTAGAGAAACAGAAATTGTACGAAACCAGGACGCCCAAGTCGAAGAAACCGTACGATTAGAGAAACAGAAATTGTACGAACCAGGACGCCCAAGTCGAAGAAACCGTACGATTAGAGAAACAGAAATTGTACGAAAACCAGGACGCCCAAGTCGAAGAAACCGTACGATTAGAGAAACAGAAATTGTACGAACCAGGACGCCCAAGTCGAAGAAACCGTACGATTAGAGAAACAGAAATTGTACGAACCAGGACGCCCAAGTCGAAGAAACCGTACGATTAGAGAAACAGAAATTGTACGAAACCAGGACGCCCAAGTCGAAGAAACCGTACGATTAGAGAAACAGAAATTGTACGAACCAGGACGCCCAAGTCGAAGAAACCGTACGATTAGAGAAACAGAAATTGTACGAAACCAGGACGCCCAAGTCGAAGAAACCGTACGATTAGAGAAACAGAAATTGTACGAACCAGGACGCCCAAGTCGAAGAAACCGTACGATTAGAGAAACAGAAATTGTACGAACCAGGACGCCCAAGTCGAAGAAACCGTACGATTAGAGAAACAGAAATTGTACGAAACCAGGACGCCCAAGTCCGAAGAAACCGTACGATTTGGGAGACAGAAATTGTACGATTCCAGTGAAAGCAGTTACCCGCCCGAGTATTGTACCAAGCCCATTGTTCGCGAGAACCAGTTTGCGAGCCTACTGTTCGCGAGAAACCATTCGCGAGCCCAGTGTCCGCGAGAAATAGTTCGCGAAAAGGAGCCTATATTGGATTAGAAGTGCAGGACATTAGCGATCCTGACGAATCGTATAAAGAAAAACATTCAGAAAAAAAAGAGGAAAAAGGGAGGGGAAATCCTTAAGGAAAACGCCTTCGCAGCAAGTGGTCTGCAAGTACCAGCAAACCCATCGCCTGTTGGTGGTGACGTTTTTCCAGATAGCGCCTTTGTGGCGGGTGGCCAACACATACCAGTGGTGAATTCGCCTGCTGATTTTTACCAATACTTTCGCCGGAGATAGCGTACGAGGGAAGTATACGGGAAGATTTTAACTCTAAAGAACATTTAAGTTTGTCAGAAGAAACTAGTTCAAGTGACAATAGCGATTCCGACGACCAGCTTAATAACAAGACCAAAAAAGGTTCAACCGTCACGGAAAAACAGAAAATAAACCCACGTCCCAACACCTCTAACGGAGAAATGAGCTCATCCGAATCAGAGGGAATGGATGCTACAGGACTTTTACAGTCATACCAACAAACCCTTAACAACTTAGCACAAAGACTTTTGTCAAAAGATGTGAAAATTGACAAGTTCAGAGGAAACGAGAACGAGGATATCAGCCGTTGGTTCGCAAAACTTGAAACTATTATTGGAGTCCAATGGAATCAAGCAAACTGATTTAGCTGCCAGGACACAAATCATCAATAATTTAAGCGGACCAGCGGAAACGTTCCTGTTTGAATTACCCACCGAAGAAAGGGAAAATTATGAGAAGTTGAAACTTGCCTTGATGAAACGTTATGCTACTAAAGATCGTACATGGCTTAAGCGACAACGCTTAATTGTTCGACGCCAAGGACATAATGAACTGCTGTCTGATTATGCCAATGACATGCATGAATTGTTCAGTGGATTACAAATAGCAGAGGTGGACAAGGTGACATACTTCACAGAAGGTCTGTTATCACCCATAAAGTTGAAAGTGTTGGAGCGAATGCCAGGAACACTGCTAGAGGCAGAGGAACTTGCGCGGACTTTTGACTCCATTTCCAAGCGAGTAAACCAAACCAAAGAAAGTGACCAAGTAGAGAGATTAATCACAGCACTTATGGTTAATGGAAAAGTACCAACAATAGAAGCAGGTACCAGTAGCCCATCAAGTTCCAGTCAACAGCAATCCTTACACGCGCAAATGGAAACATTAACAAAGAAATTCGACAATCTTATGACCTCCAACACCCAAAGCGGACAATGTTGCGGCATATTTCGAACCAGGAAGGGACGAACAACGTAAACTTATGGAACTTGTCCACGACCTGAGAAAAGAATTTCAAACCTTAAACCGACGAGTGGATGCACGTGTTGATGGCCTCGTTCAAAGACAACCGGATACAAGACCCAACCAGCAACGATCACGGGATAGAAGACCTGTCTGTTTTTACTGTGGAGCGGCTTGTCACCTCCAAATTAGCTGTCCAGAGCGACATTCGTACGAGCAAGGACCAGTACCCAGGAACGCGCTGCCACCATTGCCGAACATGGAACGTAATCGTTACCAGCCGGGCTTCCAGCCCCGACAGCGAGCCTTTTATAGTTACGACAATGGCGAGTGGGAGTACTATTCTGAATACAAACCAGACGAAGAGCCATATTACCAGCCAGCGGAATGGGACAACTTTTATGACTATGAACAGAAGAGGAATATTATAGCCAACCCGTTAGAATGGAAACCAGTCAACTCAAAAAGGAATCAGTATCAACAACCTACGGATAATAGCGGAGTGGTCGCCGCTGCCCAGTTTATAGAAACAAATGATGACATTTCCCCACCACAAGGTAACACCAAAGAACTGCCATGCTTAGCTCTGTACAGCCTGGTGCCATTGACTGAAGTCGATGGCCAGTTCGCTGACGCTGAGGAAGAGCTTAATGAAATGGAAACCACTGACCAGTTCATGGAACCAGCCATGGGTGAGGTTTTCACGCCTGAAACTTCAGGCCAGCCTCAGGAAAAATGTTCCTGATGGGATCTCCACATCCCAAGAAGTAAACACTGTGCTTACTAAGGACATGGAAAGTAATTACTCTCCACAGACAGAAGACACATTTCAGTTGGATGAAATTTGCATTGAAGTTTCCGGATATACAGTTGACACAAAAGGCCAAGTAGCTGAAATTGAAGGGACCTCCTCAGCACAACGGAGAAGTTTTGTACCAACCGAAACACTAAGTACAGACGTTTGGGTGGCTGAATCTACAAATAATTGTCCTAGTGACTTTTTACACCATGGTACTAACTCATCAGTCGACGCTGCCCTGGCAGCCTTAGGAGAAACTGGGAATGGATCAATGTGGAAATAGTGCAAGTGATTGCAGAGGACTCACTTAACCAAAATAATCCTGTGGACTTCACAGTATCCCATGATGCGTTAGCCAAAGTAACAGTCGATGTCCCCAAAGGCAGTTGGGACCATGACAACAGAAACAAAGGAAGGTGCGGCTCCAGCCATACACACCGCTGCCACGGCAGCAACAACCAGCCACCATGATACCAAGTCTCCAGATGTACACAGAGACAGACCACCGCCTGGCAGTGAACAACAAATAGCCTCCACTTCCGGTCCCTCATTCCGATCTAACGGTCTGACGGTCGAAGTACAGATAAATGGAAAGACCACTAGATTTCTTGTGGACACGGGAGCTGCTGTTTCTGTTTTGGATGCAAACCACATGTTGGAATTATACGATCGGCATCCTCCGCCTTTAGCACAAAATTCATCCAAGTTTGTAAAGACTGTGAGTGGCGAAGATTTGCCTATTCAAGGAATATTACGTACAAACTATTACCATAGCAGGCGGTAACTACCCCTGTGAATTCAAGGCGATAGAGGGTGTCACGTACCGAGGTGTCTTGGGAAGAGACTTTCTGCGTGCTACCCGTGCTCACATTAGTTTTGACAAGTACACTCTTCAGCTGAAAGACGAAGAGGATATCACATTCCCTCGGAACAGATAATGTCCGCGGACAAATATCCGAGCATAGTTTCCTCGCCAAATGGAGGCTATTATTCTATTTATTCGCTTTCTGTAGTAATTCCTTGTTTAGTTTAAATTCACTAATTTATGTTGGACCGCCGAGGCCATTATATATATAGGCTTGTTCGGTTTATGCCACGGTTCAGGCACAAAAATCAAATATAAAATTTTAACAAAACCAATTAATTTTTAAATAGTAACGCTATGCTTCTCGTACCATTATAAGTTTTATTGCTTGACCCAGGAGGGTTTCAAGCTAAGGTGGGAGGAATGTGAGGGGAGAAAATAAGACTATCTAGTTTTATTTTGTGGATTCGTTTTGCTGTGGTAGAAATATAAAATCCAGCGTAAAAGTAATTTGTTTAGCTAATAAGCGTCAATCTGTAACTGTAACCTGCACAAAGCTGTGATTCACCTGTGGTTGTTGAAGCTAATTAATGTTTTAGGGATTCTTTTAGTTTTGGCCAATGAGACCTTAAGAGTCTTTGTTTATCTTTCCTAATAGCGTTTTTCCCTATGAGATAATATATATCACGTCATTGGCTTGCCCTTAAGTAGAACTGCATTGTAAAATAGTCTTTGGTTATAGTTTGGAAAGTAAACTGGATTTTGCTGGAAACGTTCTGACTGTTTTACTTGTCTGACAAAGATGGAATTTCTGTAACAGATCTCGGCCTTCCCGCTGCCAACGAGTAATCCCCAGGTGGAGTAGTCCGTTAGCCCGGACGACTAGAAAACCTATTACGACAATATTCTTAAGGTGGAATTACAATAGCTTTTGAACCACGTTCCTCGGACTGGCCGGAAACTGGCACCCTATGTTGATTTCGTCGCAATATCAATTGAATTCTGGTTGGTATTGAAAGATGCTCTAAGCACTATTACCTTTAATTTATCATCTCTGCAAAAATGGGGAAAATACGTTGAAAATTTTCCATGAAATGAGCGATTAGTTCATCCACGCTCCTCCCCGGTCTGAAAAGACCAAAAAAAGCCCGGTCTGAATAGGGTTAACACGGTAATGTGCCTCTTTGCTCCACGCGTGGCGATAAATTTTGAAAATCGAGGAAAGCATATGGACTCTTCAGTTTGCGTCGGCCGCCATTACAGTCCCACGCAGTTGCATGTTACTTGAAGACGACTTACACGAAGACCGGAAGTCCTAGAATCCTTTGTCTCCAGAGTCCATCGTTTCTCGTGCACAGGCCCCGCCGGCTAAGAGACGCGGAAGGGCTGTAGGGACGAGAATGCATCGTGCTCAGTTTTACATGTAATTAATAGCTTCTGTAAAATTTGTTTCCCTCAGTAGAATCGACTGAAGCCATGGCTCAAAGTAGAAGCTTTCTCGCCGATGTTAAAAGGGAATTAGAATGTTCTGTGTGCCAGGAGCAGTTTAGTGAAATTAACGAGCCGAAAATACTCAAATGTCTTCACACTTTCTGCAAATCCTGTCTGGAAGCTTGGCTACGACAGCAACGTGAAGGTGCTGCGTTGAGCTGCCCGACCTGTCGTCAAATCACTGCATGTCCTAACAACAACATCAACAGCCTTCCATCCAACCTGTTTACAAACAGATGGTGGACATCGTTAAGGCTTGGAGCGGACAAGGACAGGAAGATTCACCTAACTGTGGAAACTGCGACGAAAGGAAGTTGCTGAAGTTTTATTGTTCGGATTGCAATTGCTTCCTGTGTGAAGAATGTGCTGGGGCCCACAAAAAATTGAAAGTTCTCAGCGGCCATCATGTTAAAGAAATTGGAAACTTCGAATCAAGCGATGCGCAAGATTACGCTCGGAGGACAAACGTTTGTAAACAACACAAAGATGAAGTTAGATTTTACTGCGAACAATGCGTAATATGCATTTGCCGTGACTGCGCCATATTGGAGCATCGAGGCCACAACATCATCTCAATTGAGCAAAGAATCGAAAGAATAAATCCGAAATTGAGGCCAAAATACGGGAGGTTCAGGTAAACGGCGGTCGTCTGAGAAATCAGAAAGAATTTGTAGAAAAACGTAGACTGAAAGTAAACAAGAGCATAGAAGAAGCGACAGAAGAAGCACACAGGGTCGCTGAACGCTGCATATTATTGATTCGCCAGCACGAAGCAAGCGTTACCGAAAGGTTAACGAAGAAGAAAGCAACTATTCAAGATGAATTTGCAAATCAGCTGAACGGCTTGGATGGAAAGCTGGCGGAAATCGACAACAGCTTGGCATTTAGCGAAGAAGTTATTGTTCGAAAAAATCTACCAGAAATTTTGAACGTCAAGGCAATGATTGAACAGAGACTGAAAGAACTCTCAACCTCTTCGAACTTATGCCGATTCTGGATTACTCTGAGGTCAAGTACATTCCAAACGATGTTTCGTTCCTAAAAGACGCACCCGGGAAATTAGTTACGACCCAGACAGAGCCTTCGTTATCATTAGCGGAATTTCAAGAATCGAGAGACCAAGAAGAGGCAATGGATGTTGATCCACCACAGTCTTTCAGAGCTGTCCGAAGTAAAGATCTAATAGAAACCTACATAGGTTAGTGATATATATTCAAACTTGGTAAATAGCCAGCTAATTTATTTATTTCATACATTCATCATCACTTAATGAATTGATTTTTTTTGTCATTACCAATTACTAACATACATATAACACGAGGGAGCCTCTTGTAAAGGGACGGCATGAGTAATCATGAGTCAGGCTCCCGGCCGGTGACGAGCATCAAATTTGAATTATCTTCCAGGAAGGAAAAACTTAGATGCAGCAGTACCTCAATTTTTCCCATATGCGAGGTGTAAGGGTAGTTTGCTTATTAAATAAATTAAGCTTTGATACGATGAAGAGGATCTGGCGGTGAGATTATTCATTAGTATATTTTGCTTTTTCTAGTTCCTGGTGAGCATTTTAGTGGCCAATACTGGGCATGAGCTTTTGTCATAACGTTTGGCCGCTGTCATATTTTCGTCATGCGAAAAAAGTCGGAAAGATAGCCCAAAATGACACAATTGTCCAGTTCTCCCTAATTATCAAAAACAGTCTTTGATCATATCGATGGACGTGGGAAAAGGAGCGCCCTGATCCAATCACTTTTTCAGTCTTGTTTTTGTTTTATAGGGCAAGTAAAAGTGTCTGTTTACAAGGGAGACCTTACTAATGAACAGGTTGATGTCATTGTGAACGCCGCCAACGATCGCCTTCAGCATGATGGTGGTGTGGCTAAGGCCATACTTGACAGAGGAGGAAAGGTCATCAGGAAAGAATCTAACAAGATTATACAGCGACGTGGCGGACAACTGAAAGGTGGTGAAGCAGTTTACACAAAGGCTGGAAAGCTACCGTGCAAGATGGTTGTCCATGCAGTGAAACCCGAGTACCTAAAAGTGGGGTTGGCTCAGAGCAAAAATCTCCTTCGCCGAGCCTGTTTGAACAGTCTTACAATCGCACAAAAAATCGAAAATGACCTCAATAGCATTGCCAGCCATCGGCTCCGGCATGCCGAAAGACGTCTGCGCTGAGGTCATGTTTGATGCCGTTGACGAGTTTTTTAGACAAGGGGATCCAAAGGGGAAAACAATCACTGACGTCAGATTCGTGAACATAGATGAATCCTCAGTTCAAGCTTTCAGGAAGGAGTTCTTCTCTAGATCTGAAAATAACCAAGAACATTCAAAGACTAGTAAGCTGACGGAGGAGGTTCTTTTAAATTTCCACCAACTGCTGAAGGTAGCAGTTCCATGACGTATTCAAGACCAGATCGCTATAAAAATAGGAACGTGAAGTTCTCCGATAACAGTCGTACAGCAACGAACTGGCCTGGTGACGTAGTTGCTGGCCATCACCACAGCACTACTCTTGGCAGTTCTGTTGCTGATATTGATCACCCTTTGACAGGATCGAGTTATTTTTCGGCTTCGGCCAAATCTTACAGTGGCGCAGTGAAGAAAACTCCAGGTAGTAACGACGCAAGACCATCGACAGTTCAGGAGCCTAGGGGTGCTGAAGGCGGCAAGACTGGATTTCGTCTCTCTGGCAACACTCGTGCAACAACGAACCCGAGTAAAGGAGTTGCTGGCCATCACTACAGCACTACTTTTGGCAGTTCTTTTGCTGATTATAATTATGATCACCCTTTGAGTAGTTTCAATCATTCGTCGTCTTCGACAACAACGTACAGTGTTGCAGTGAAGAAAACTTCAGGTGGTAACGACCCACCACCGAGAGTTCAGGAGCCTGGGGGTGCTGAAGGCGGCAAGACTGAATTTCGTCTCCGTCCAGGGGGGAAGGAAAATACGACGGACCGAAAAGATGATGGTAAGAAAGATAACGACGACACATAATCTTAATTGCGATCAGCGGCGTAGTCTCCCACGCAGCCGTTATTTGTGTCGTCACGCAACGCTACTGTGGCGTGACGACACAAATAACGGCTGCGTAGGAGACTATCAGCGGTGGGACTTAACGTGTTTTATAGACTGTTCACAGCCTCTCTATTTTCTCGACGCTAACAGCGAGCGTGAAGCGCGAGCGAGCGGAAGCGAGCGCGAGGGGGTGGGGGTGGGGAGCGGGCGAACGAGAAAAGAGAGGCTGTCTACATCTTTGGAAAAAAGTGCAGTGATTAGACTCCTCCCCCTGTTGTCGCCTTGTCTCCGCCCCTTGACCTATTAATTAAATTGGACCAATAAGAATTCGCGAGAGGTCAATTACTTATATCACGTACCAGTTCTCAATAAAACAACAACAGTACCGGGCAACAGTACCGTGTCGCGTATGGAAAGCAACAGACTACTTTTTAAAAGCTAAGAGCTAAGGCCATATAACTAGGTTCAAATGTTTATTTTCTTACTTAACAGATTTTGCTTTTGGAGGAGCGGGTTCAGAAACAGAATGCCCCATTTGTCTCGATACCGTGAAAAATGCACGGACTTTGAAATGTAAGCACGTCTTCTGTACAGACTGTGTGGAGACCGCCTTAAAGCATTACAAGAGATGCCCCGTGTGTAAAGAAGTGCAGGGTTTTATACAAGGAAAATCAGCCTGAAGGAGGAATGCGGTTTCACCAAAGTCGTGAAAGTCTTCCTGGCTATTACGGTAACAATATTGACATTAGAATGCGAACGGTCATAGTACAATGAATGAGACCATTAAAATATTACGAATTCCGATAGCAACTGCCACCCCGGAAAATAAGACACCAAATCTTTACAGTAATTTGTAATCTATTTGGTACAAGCAAAACGATCAATGTGTTCCTCTCACTCGGCTAGTCCAAGGCTAAAAGCACATCAAGGTTACATCCATCAGAGGGCTTCAGCATGTGATTATTTAAGATTATTTATATTTTAATAAGCATTTTCTCATTATGTAATCTTAATATTTAAAATTTTAATGTATTAAGTTTATTTAGCTCAATTATTACTGTTATAATGTACATAGGTTTTTTTTATTTTTATTTTTTTATTTTTTATTTTATTTTTTATTTTTTATTATTTTTTTATTTTATTAGAATCATAATTACTTTGTAGTAGGTGTCCCCAATTAGCTCTATGAGCTAAACACATTGACACATTAATAAAGATATTATTATTATTATTATTATTATTTTGGGGTACTGCAACGACATGTGTGACTACTTTTTTTCTGCACACGACATTTCTTTATTTGCCAACACTTGCTAATGTGTTCAGGTCATTTATTTGCAGATTGCGATACGATTATCATTGGACTATTTCTTCCGATGGGGAACTCAAGGCCCAGAGCATCCAAATCCTGGCCAAAGGTACGACGGCACCCGACGTACTGCTTATCTTCCTGATAATCATGAAGGCAGGGAGGTGCTGCAGCTTTTGAGGAGAGCTTTTGATGCTCGATTGGTTTTCACTGTTGGAACCTCAGTAACAACAGGACGGCAAAACCAGGTCACGTGGAATGATATTCATCACAAGACGAATGTATCTGGAGGTCCCCAGGGGTAGGTAGAACGTGGATATTGTACGGTGTGTTCGAAAATACGTGAAAGCTTGCTGAAGGAAAATCCAAACGATGAAGGTCACTGAAGCGACCGAGACGTTTTACGACAATCGTTTTTAATCAGCGTCATTACGCCGGTTTTTATTGTTGATTATGCCTGCACAGTATTTTTAACTAGAGAGATCATCGGAAACTCTTGGTAGTTTTCAGAAATTTCCCAGGTACTTTGTGAAATAAGCCCCCCTTTTATTAATGGGGGTGGGGGGGGAGGTAAATAGAGAAAGCCATGTTTTATTGGATTTACAGATTCGAGGCGAAGGCTAGAGCTTGTAAATCTGATACAACATGATCACGAACGTCTAAATGTTATATAGAGTCATGCGCATTTTTCTAGTTGTTTTGTGATACGACTTATTTCGACCAAGAAAATCGAGGCAAACGTTTATGTCAATCACGAGGAATTCCGTATCTGACTTATAAATCAGCCCGTTAAACATGTCTTATTCACTTTTCACATTTATAAATGCATTGAATAATATTTGTTGCAGGTTTGGATATCCTGACCCGGACTATCTGCGGCGGGTCAAAGAAGACTTGGCTGCCAAGGGAATCCGCTGATCGACAGCGAACGAGTTGTTCCTTTAAAATAAGTTAATAGTATCTCAGTGAGCTAAGTAGAAATGGAAGTTTTGGGTACAGCTAGCGTATACTAATTAGTTCGTTAGCTCACGTTTTGATATGTCGTTGGATGAAAAAGTTCTCTCGATATGGACTTAGTTTAAAGAGGTTTTCAATTGAGTGTCGAAAGTAATCCGGAATTGCTTTGGTTTTGTTTTACTACGCTCAGTGACTCCTACGCAACCAAAACCAAAAACTAATCGCTATTTGGTCGCACGCGTTTTACCACGCTTGGCGCTGGTTATGTGTATTTGCTTCAAGTTCTCATTACTGTTATTCAGTCGTTTACGTTTCTTGTGATTGACCATTATTGTGATGGCTTTGGTTTTTATGATATGGTATGGTATCGCGTGACTACTCGTGAAAAGCAAAATTAGCGGGGTGGGCCTTGTCGTTTTCTAGGTCTTACATTTGGCTTTTGTTGTGTTAGGACAATTTAGCAAGATTAATATGATGCAAACCATAGTTTATTCTCTATCTAGTTTTGCCAAATTTCAGGAAAAGATAATTGTGTTTGCATTTTGTATTTATAGCTTTTTATTTTCTTCAGTCGCTAATCGTTACTGAATTTTATAAACTATTCTTAAATTAGAAGGTCACTCCAGAAAGCGCATTTTTTTTTCTCACTACCATTAAAAAGTAAATATGAAGAGTAATTACTGACCGTAGTTTGAAGTTCCAAAGAGCCTCATAACCTCACGAAATTGGCCTTCAAAGTGTCGAAAAATTCGACTACGGCTGCCGCCATTTTGACGACTACTCAGGCAACCTGGCCGCATAATCGTGACGTCATTCCGTGCAACCTGAATCGGCGGGAAGCGCTTTGAGAGTTTAACTAGCCATTTATTGGCAATATCTTTTCAATTAACGGCAAACGATGAAATGTAATTCCTCTTTCATCCCTTTGTGACCTGTTAATTACAACAGTTTGGAGCTGCTCGCAGCGCTTCCCGCCAATTCAGGTTGCACGGAAGGACGTCACGATTATGCGGCCAGGTTGCTGAGCAGTCTTCAAAATGGCGGTCGTAATCGAATTTTTCGACACTTTGAAGGGAAATTTCGCGAGGTTTTGAGGATATTTGGAACTTCAAACTACGGTCAGTAATTAATCTTCATATTTACTTTTTAATGGTTACCGTAGTGAGACTGGTTCATTTCTGCTCGGTAAGTTTAGGGTACGTTTGTTGATGGAGTTAGCATAATGACGTATGAATCAAACATGACATATATATAGCTAGTAGGCTTTCACAAAATCACGATCGATCATTTTCAACAATTTTTCGTACATAGTTTAATAGTATAAGCTAATCGCAATCACACAATCAATGTTGGGCCGAAAATTCATCTTCCTCATTACACTGTTGTAAGACATCATAGTGGGATTTAGAATACAGATGCGCACGTTTTTGCAATTAATATTGAATAGGTCATTCAATCAATCAAAAACTTTATTAATGTGTCAGTAAATGTTTTAGCTGAGGGAAAGCCCCCTACTAATAGGGGACACCTACCTAAAATTATATAATTTAAAAAATTAGTCTATTTACAAAGTTCATAAAATACTTAACTAAACTACAGTAAACTACTTAACTAACTAATTACTAATTACGAGTTGCATTTTGCCTCTGTTTTAAAACGAGTCTGGTGCGAAACCATTCAAATGAAAAAGGCATGAGTTTGATTAACATAAAAATGAACGCGCGAGTAAAACCCGGACTCGTCTTGAAACGGAGGCAAAAGGCAACTCGCAACTCGGAAATGGCCTATTATATTGAGGGAAACGAGTGTCAAAATTATCTCAGTCTTTAGTTTCTGAAATATTTTTGACAGATATCTGAGATATTGTAACTAATTTAACTGTTATTTTGCATTTATATCATTTATATTGTAGCTGAATATTCATGGTAATCGATCTATCTTTTGTTGTAAATATTAGAAAAAATACTCGTATGATTTATTAAAGTTTGACAGGAGCCCATCACTAGTGATGGGCTCCTGAGTTTGAGTAAACTCTGAGTCAGTCTGGACTTCCATCAAGAAAGAGATAGTCACGCTTGGCCTCACGGTCTACCGTCAGATCCCCGCGCACAAAACGTCCTTACAATATCTCCTTTCCTGTAGCCGGTAAAATTTCATAATTTAAACAGAATTAAAGACACGGCCCGCAGGTTGAGTCCTGTGTTTGACGTTTGTGTATACAAGCTTATATGATCGCCGCATCGTCTTCTTGGGGCAACTGTCTCTTACATCCCTTTAAAATATTTTATTTCGGATCTGCTTGAACAAAATACTGCCGACAGAATAGGAGTGTTCACTGTTGACAAGAGAATACAATATTCTCTTGCTGTTGATCAACATTACGTAAAATTTGTTATGTTATTCAAATTTGCCAACTATTAAACAAAAGAACTCTTTGTTTCAACAGCCAATAGTTCTCTGGTTGGCACATATGCATTAATAACAATAGATGACGTAACGTCTGATATCGTTATACAGACAGTACCTTCGCGAGGCATTATTTCTGCTTTATAAACTGTCGAAGTCGATTTTGCTACACGTATTCCAGGAGACACCGTAACTACAGATAGGAGTTGAGTCATGAAATTTCGGCTAAAGTTCCTAAAGGATTCTCAGAAGTATATTAGGGAAAAAAAATCAATGAAAACAACCGAGAAGTCTTTGGTGCGAGTTCGCGCTCGCGAGGAGACACGCGCGCGATTTCTGAGAAATCTGACGTAATTTCCCGGAACGGAGTTCGACTTCCGCTTTGACACCTCCGGGAACTAAAGTTTTAGCGGTGAAACTTCTCCTCGAATATGATGGGCACAAATGAAGGTAAGTTGCCGACTATTAAGAGAGCAGTAGAACCGTTCAAACAACTGATTTATACGAGAAAATATTTAGGGCCGCCGTGCAATTTAGACTTGTATTAATCAGTGAACGAAACGACCATATCAAGTACACTGATAAGTTTTATATCGACCTACTTCGTCGCTCGCATTGACCAGCCTTGTGAATTTACGAAGAACGTCGTGTATTTAAACGTCTTGGTTCTCAACCCGAAATTATTCTGTATTCCACGAGATAGCTATGAAAACGTAAAGACTGTCGCTCGTCAGCAGTTCTGTGATTTTAATATTCACTTTCACTTTTCTTTGCTTGACTTTATATATATTCACGACATATTCATGGCTACATGCAAGGTTACGTACACAATAAATACGGGACATATTCTAAAACATAATCGAACACATGATCTTCTTATGATTCCTGTATATTTGAGCAAGGTATGATTCCAAAATATTCAAAATGGCGAGATGGAAGCATTCAAGCATGCCGTCGATATGTTTTGTAATCATCAACCGGAAATTAACCCTGAAGTTTATTAGTTGGGGCAGGGGAGGGGGACGGGGACCGGGGGCGGAAAGTCTACCGGAGACCCAAGATGGCGGGAACCGTGAGAAATAGGACAATATTTCGCAATAGGAAAAACACTAAGGAGGGGACGAGAACCGGGAGTACAAAGTACCGGAAGCGCTGCCTCGTCTCCAGGCGTCGCTCCTTGTTTGAGCGCGGTGCGCGTGGGGCCGGGGTTGTGAGACTGTTGCATGCGAGAACCTTCGCCTCCTAACTCCTAACCATCAAGCCCCGCGCTCCCTGTTTTCCCGCTCGCAACGGCGCCTGGGGACGAGGCAGCGGGAAGCGGGAAGTTTCAGGTCCCCCTTTTCCTCCCCCGTTAGTAATAATACCCAGCCGAGTGGACGGCACCGCACAACTTTGTCGCAATCGACATGCAACAAATCGGTTTCGACACATTGTTTCGTGTAAATCAAACCTACAGCTTGATTACGATTATCGTGTACGAGACGAAAGCCAGAGACTGTTAAAGATGATTTCCCGTCCGTACTGCGCGTCAGCGCAGGTTTGTTTTCATTTTTGTTTTGAATTTGTTGATATGTTACACTTCGGTAATAGCGTACATGAAGTTTTTGAGTCCGCTATTACGGGTCGTTACGTTAATGAGCCGTTCTTCCACTCGTTATTATTGTTTGGCGAGGATATCTGTCGTTAATAATGAAGAAAAGGCTAAGTTTGTCCTGGAATTTTTATTTTGGCTAGTATTTACATTCCTTCGTTTGAGACTGCGCAGTACGGACTGGAGATCATCTTTAAATGATGGGAAATCGGAATCACGGTATACAATTTTTGCATGACGCAGAGTGAGGAGGTAATTGGTTTGGATTGGAGTAGTCATGTTTCAGGCTTTAGTGGGTCTTGAAAGCCCCAATTCAAAAAACAAAACTATACACATGCGCATATTTCCATTCCCACGAGAGGAGTCTGATGACGTGCACTGCAGAGTTCCGTGTGCTACTTGGTTGTCGCGGTTGTGGATTTTAGTGTGCGAATAACGACCAATCAGAGGTCTACACTAAATGGGCCAACGTTTTGTTTTACGTGGAGATGGAAATATTAAAGGCGCGATGTGAGATGTCTGTTTTTGTCAGGCTGAACTGGAGGACTTCTAAAATTGAACACCTTAAAACGCGGATTTATAATCCTTCCCAACTAGCATCCCCGTTTCTTGTCATATAGCTATATAGGGTATACTACGAGCAGGCGCTCTTTCCCTTTGTTCATCATGATCGAAGGAGAAGCAAAATAATGTGAGAGGGGAAAATGGCAGTGCGCGGTTGTCTAATATATTGGGAGTCCCTTCCGGGGATTCCGATCACGTCAAGTCTGAAAGAGCGTCGTTCCAATTCTCTTCCGCAGGGGGCACTTTACACCACAAGTGTCCTATCTGTCTCGATACCATGGTGAACCCTCGAACTATAAAGTGTGGACATGTTTTCTGTGAAGAATGCTTGAAGAAAGCTCTTGGGATAATCAACATATGTCCCATTTGCAAAGAGGCTCAGGGCATCGTCAGAGGAAACCAACCGCCTGGGCAGATGACTTGGTCCTCATTGCCTTCTAGCCTCCCAGGTCATTACGGTATGTCTATTCTTTCAGTTTTTGTTTGTCTTAGAATGTTTAGAAGGAATTTTCATAGACTGAAAGCGAAATGTCTCAAAGTCCCGCGAACTTTCGCCTCGAGAGCTCCGAAAAGCTCCGAAACGTCGAAATTGGCTTGTATTACTTTTTGCAGCCATGAAGCGAAATCTCGGACTTCAAAGGCTTCAATGGAGGTTCGAGCCCATCACCTCCGATTCGTAAGGATTGAAATATTAGACTTACACGAGCCTTGGACTTTTGTTGATAAATGAGTTTTTAAAGTGACAAGTCAGTAACCGGTTGATTCTTCCAAGCTGCTGGCCATTAAGGCTGGTTTTCACAAGCGACATAACACAAGCAACATACGCAGACGCAGTGATATAACGTGTTGATAATTAGTGTATTTTGTTATGTTAAAACAAATGCTGCTAATGTTACGTTACTGCGTCTGCGTATGTTGCTTGTGTTAATATGCTTATGTCGCTAGTGAAAACCAGCCTTTAATATTGCTTTGCCGTTTGACAATGATCTATCACAACGGTAATGTATATTTGTGTGTGTCTTCTATCGCCAGGTTGTGGTACTATTTGCATACAGTATTCCTTTTCACCTGGAATTCAAGGTCCAGAGCACCCGAACCCACGCCAGCCATACAGTGGTACATCCCGTATTGCTTATCTCCCCGATAACTACGAGGGCAAGGAAGTCCTGCAACTTTTACACAGAGCTTTTAATGCACGCTTGGTGTTTACTGTCGGGACGTCGATAACAACAGGGCTATCGAATCAAATAACGTGGAATGATATACACCACAAGACTAACACGTCAGGGGGTTCCCACAGGTAGGTTTTAACCTACGAATATTAAAATATTCGTACAACTGGGGGGCTTTTTTCGGGAGGGCTTGTTGTCAGGGCTAGGAGTTGGGGGGGGGGGGGGGGGGGGGTAGTATTATCGAAATAATGTCCTTTCTTTTTCCCTTATCGGAATTGGTTGAATTAAAAAAAAAAAAATTACTTCTTAGGAATTCCCTTTGTGCCGCAAGGCATTGAATTTCTGGCTTTTAGTGAGTACTGATTAGAGGGATGGGATGGAACCTCCTAAACACGAGTTAAAAGACTAAACATGATTACAGAAAGGAAAATAGTTGGGCGCGCGAAACGTAGGGCACAAGGTCACCCTCACTACCTGTGAAATTGAGAAAATATTTTTGGATTATTTCAAAAAAGGTTCTTTCAACAGGGTCGGAAGTTTGATGGTAGAAGGTTAGCGCGTGCCCAATAAAAATAGCTTTTTAGGTAATATTTTTGCCACTATATCAACCAAAATGTATCTTTTCACTTACAGCTTTGGTTATCCCGATCCCAGTTATCTTCAACGTGTTAAGGAAGATCTTGCAGCAAAGGGGATCCGTTGAGCTCATTGGACAAATAAATTTAACAGTGAACACAAGTGGAGGAACACAAGAGAACTTTGTAATAGTTGACTCGGAGCTTTGCGCCTCTGTCCAAGTATAAGCCGATAGAAACCTCAAGCTCGCACTCTAGTTGTAAAAGCAAGGAGCCGAAAAGTGTGACCACTTTTAATTAATTGATTTCACATTCTTCCCCGCGCGTATACTATCCAATCAGAAGCCAAGGATAGCTATTCTTCGGCTTCTGATTGGATAGTCTGCACGCACGAAAGAATAATGTTATGCGAATTAATCAGTTAAAAGTGGTCACATTTTGGGCTCCTTGCTGTAAACATACGAGATGCGAACATGGATACTTTCAGTTCTTGGTATCAGCATTACTACTACTAGAGTTGTATTTTTTTCTAAAAACCCAGTTTATATATATATGCCAAAACAGTCACCATGTAACGTAAAATGTCAAACCGAGTTGTAGGTGAGAAGAGACACAGTGAGTGAGTACAGTTTGTGTTGCCAAAGAACACAACCAAGGGACACTGGTCTGACTGTGTTCCATCTCTCGACCTCCGTTACCTAAAAAGCCTGCCATTTTAATATTCAGCTAAAGAATCCAAGCAGATCAGACTGGGTTAGTTTACACAAAAGTTCCTTTTGTCCTAAACAATATTGGTAAACAGAAAAACAACATTCAAAGTTAGTCTCCTCCGCCGGCAAGCACGAGTGAGAGACTGGTACAGAGGACAAAAGGGTGACTGAGTCCGGTAGGGGACGGTGCCCCAGTGCCCGCTCTTTTGCCCCAGACCCCGGAGAACCAGGAGTTGCCTGCGAAGGAGGCTAATTCAAAGAATTTAACTGTATTTTTCTCTTAAATGTTCTTGTCGGGTGCCTCCGAAAATAGATGTGCTAGGTTAGAGTAGGGGTTTGTAGGTCCCAGCAGAGCACCCGGTTGCGAGATTTCCTGTTTTGGTTTTAATCTATGCAAAGGCTATGTTTCCTTTGTTTGTTTCTAATTCTGTTAAAGTTTAGCAACATGACCAATAAAGACGGGTTTGTCGATTCAAGAATGTCGTATTTTGCTGGATTGGATCTCATGCATAAATTATTAGCAGCGAATGAGCCATGCATGTTTGGGTGCATGTATTTGCATAGAACTTATGAGCGAAAGCAACCACTCTCAGAGAATACAAAATGAAGCTTTATAACTTTAATAAAACAAAAAAAGCTTAACTACCCCACCTTGTGTATGAAGGAACAGGAATGAATCCTTTCAACTGTAAGTTAATATAGAAAAAGCTCAGTTCCAACAATCCGGAGATACAGTGGAGATAATCAAGCTCACGATCTTCCATCATTCTGTTAGACACTCTTAAAGGCTACATTATTGGACTAAACAGCTGAATGATTCATTCCCGTTCCTTTTGACACAACCACCTACTAGCATTTAATAACAGACAAATCACTTTAATTTTTGATAATATAATCAATTCAACCTTTTAATTCTAGATGTTATAATTTTAAAGGGGCTGTGTCACGTATTTTCATGCATTCAAATCAACTGTTTGCGCATTAAAACCCTCTCTATCTAAATATGTACATGTATGTTCGTAAACATACATGTACACAAGCCAAAGGGTAAGCGGCTTGGCTTTAAAAAATATAACTGCGAGTTTGCACCATGAATGTCGTATTGGGAGTTTGCATCTGATGTCATCAAAATTCTAAAATCTGAACTGTTAATTCTACAACCCTCTTATTTTCACATATTCTAGATATACCAAACACCTGTATTAATCTCTATGCAAAGTTTGGTATCGATTAAGCACTTTTGAAAATAAAACATTTTGAAAGTTCTGATATCATATTATGTTATTTTTAAATTTTCAGACGTGAGTGATAATTGAGCTCGAGAAGTGTTATCTGATCTAAAGAGCTTTGAAGAAATAGAAATTGCTAATAGAATCTACTCTACTTCTTGTGCAATTTTATGCCGCCATATTTGTGTCCCAAAGAAGGACACCAACATGGCGGCTGCATAAGTACATAATTTTCTGAAAATTATTTTCGTAATAACTCGGTTATGAAAAATGCTATAAAGCTATAATTTGGACGGAAAGTGTATTTAAGCCTGCTCTATAATTTTCTGATGTTGTTTATGCAAGAAAACATTTTTTGTAACATTGATGCAAATCACCAATAGCCTAACTTGCGATCCGGTGTCCGTTTTATTGATCCAATGTCCCTGGCTCTCCTTCATTGATAATTAAACGATCCCGAGATACGACGACAGAAATTGGAACATCAGGAGGAATATATCAAGTGAATTGTTGACGGGAATCAAGTCGTAATTTTTTTAGCGACTTTTCCAAGACACAAGGGCAGCACTTGAAAACGTCTGTCCGACTTTTTCAAGTTGAGATCAAAAGCTCCTATGCATGGGTAACTCATGATAGCAATCCTTGTATGACCTTCAGTACACTAGTATAGTAATTTTTTAACAAAACAGGACCATTTTACTGTAAATATGTCTTTTGGCTTCGGACTTTTCGAAGTGATGCTCATGAAAAAGTGTCCCTTTATTAAACGCGAGGACAGTTTAGCGAAGTTCAAACCTGGACTGGACTCTCCATCCAGAGTGATTAGCTTCTGACTTTGCTCCGACGAAGGGCTAACGCTCGAAACGTCAGCTTTTAGAAATTCGCTACGGCGGTTAATTTACCTTTATCAACTCCGAGTTGATAATCAACATAGTCTCCATCCAGAGACCATGATGTGACTCACAGCAAAGAGACAATGGGTTTCTTCTCCGCCTTGGCCGAATTAGCCCAAGCCACGATGCATGACACAACCCCTTTGATCGACACTAATTAACAAATACTGTAGAATTGCTACTCTGCTACCACTGATAATCCCATACAATATAAAAATAATTCTAGGAGGTTTAAGCAGCTACGACACGGTGACGCCGAGGACAACGTCGATTTAAAATCTTAATGATATATTTCACTTAAGAACCTCGCAGGACTCCGATATGAATGCGAAGGCGATGCTCGTCGGAAATTTTGAATTAAACCCCTAAAGCTCAAGCTTATTTGACCCTTAAAATATACCATTCTAAAAGAGACAGACAAACAAGAGTACGTAGTTATAGTGACTTTAATTAAGTTGCAATCATTTCCAGTAATGAAGCCACCAACATAGTATGACGGTGTTTTTTTTTATTATTTCTTCGCGTGCAACCCTAAACGATACCTTGATGGCTAAAAATATCAGCGTTCCGTGCTGAACACCCAAAATCTGTAATTTACATCCCTAAACGAGACGACGAGCATCCCTTTCATATGAGAGTTCCCCCCGGGGGGGTTAATCCATAGCCCGATCAATTCAGTTTGTCTATCGGTGTCAGAACTACCCTCAGCTGAATATGTGAAGACAGCGTTCAATTCCAAACAGAAATTTGAGAAATTCGCCGTTGCGGTTCACGTTCTCCATAAAACGCAGAATTTGGTCATTTCACGTCAGTTGTTGTCTTGTAGAAGACGGGTAATAATGTACATTGTGTTTTCTACACTGTAATTAACATTTTGTTTGGATTTTTCGCTCACCCAGCTCTTCAAAAGCAGTACCCAGTGGAATATACACGTTTGAACCCAGGAGTGTCAGTAATTCGTCTAGTGTGATCGTCCGGGTTAGTGTAGTCTTACAAAGGGCTGTTGTTGGTGACTGACGTGTCGACAACCTGTGCGGAAGTCCATCCTCAGAGTCAAGTTAAATTTTGTGAGGTGGTGGATGTTGTTAAGTCTCTGGTCCTAGAAACTGATTGGTCAGTTTACCGTGATGTTATTGGCTGTCAGTATCGATCCATCTATTGTTAGTCAAAATCTGTGCCGGTCCTGTTTTAAAGGGGCACTGTCACAAGGACGCATGCGCCAGTCTCGCGAGTCGAACTTGAAAAGGTTGGGCCAACTTTTTCAAGTTTGAGTTGCCAAATCCAAAATGGCGTCGACTAGTGGCGGCGGCGGA
This sequence comes from Desmophyllum pertusum, assembly GCA_029204205.1. Taxonomy (NCBI): domain Eukaryota; kingdom Metazoa; phylum Cnidaria; class Anthozoa; order Scleractinia; family Caryophylliidae; genus Desmophyllum; species Desmophyllum pertusum. The sequence continues at coordinate 2,843,326 of MU826827.1, read as the reverse complement.
CACGGTGGAAAACGTAGCAATTCAGGGCGAAAAAGAATATTCAATACCCCGACAAGAGCCAAGAGAGAGTGGACAAAACCCCATAAACGCATTTATCTTGAAGATAACAGTTTCAAAACATGGCTTGAAGCGAAATTCGTTGCAGGTTACGAAGGATACAGTGATACGATACCGGCAGCAGTTCGAACATTTTTTTTCGAACGGTTAGTAGCAGCCGTTCGGCTTGCTAACCGTTCGGGTAGTGAACGGCTTTTAGCCTTTCGAACGGAAAGCCGTGTTGTACGTTTTCGCGTGAGAGGTCACAGCTGAGGTCACATCTGTTTCGATCACTCGTCTCCTCAACAACAAATGTGTCGCGCCGTTCGAAAAAAATATTCAGCCGTTCCAACGGCTGCTGCTACCCGTTCAGAAAAAAATCTTCACCCGTTCGAAGCTAATTAAGCCAGGTTATCCGTTGAGAAAAAATATTGAGCCGTTCAAACGGCAACGGTTATCCGTTGAAAACTTATGTACGAATGGATAAATCTAAGCTTGGCTGTCGAAAGTGCGTTGCGTTACGGCCGTTGCAAAAATATTTTGTTATGCAAATCATGTTTCGGAAATACGTATGCGAACAGCGCACGCTGTTACAGTAATATTACGACTTTATCTGTTTTACAAAATCGTGATTAGAAACAAAATACATGCAAATATTTTCACTAACTGTCATTATGGAATGGCGGCCAAATAATTTATGGTCGACAGGAAGTGAGCAGTTTTCGCGCATGCGAATCCGTGACAGTGCCCCTTTAAGTTAAAGTTCGTTCGTTTTGTTTTGTTAACGTCGTGTATAAGTCGTTTGTAAGGTGCTGATAATAGCACATTCGCTTAATAGCACATTATATTAATGCGCACCCTACCGTTACCAGCGAACACGTTTTAGGCTAATTTTAGACCTTCTACTGCTATCTGATATGTTCCGTTCGATTTGGCGAATGAAACTCTAATAAACTTGGGTTCTGTGCATGTTTGCCGTGTCAATTGCGCCCTCTCACGTTTTTAGATTTCGATTGGTGAAATCATGCAGAATCCAGTAGATGTCAAAATAATGTCAAATATTAACCCTATCCTGCTAGACACATGCTACCCAATCGCCAAAAGGACGTTCTTTAAAAGATTTAATAATTGATCAACCGAACGTAAGGCATGGTTCAATTCCGAGTACTGTAACCATTTCCCTCCGGGCACACCCACGGGAATTTGCATTTTTTCTTCACTTGGAGTCCTATTCCCCATTCCCGAGAAAAAAAAAATTCCCCACCCCGGGACACTCGACATCCATATTAAAAATAATGCTTAAACAGAACTGTTCAAAAAAAATACTGATGCTTTTCTCTGAAGTCTGAGAACGAATATGCGGGCTCGTTTGGTTTTATTACCATCAAATACAGTTCAGTTTAACTTTGACCAGGAGGCGATAAGCTTCAGCCTGGACGAATTTTTTTCTCCAACTAATCACTTACAAATTAGGGATTTCCCAGCAAAGAAGAGTCCGATAACCGATACATGTCAGACATGTGGTTTGACGCCATTTTTTCCCCCTTAATTCCTTGCACGACTATATACTTCAATCATACCCATCCCTTTACCCCGGGACAAGAATGCTTTGCGAAATGCCCCACCCACAAGGGCCGACTTTGTCCTAGGGGTTGCCCGATGGGGGATGGTTACAGTAGGAATTGAATCATGCGTAAGCCCCCTAACAAAATACGGAAACAAATATTATGCACCCCTTTCCTTATTGTAACAGACTGTAACAGACTGAAACTAACTGCTAACAAAATGGTTAGCTACAGCAGCTGTATTGCAAACTGAAATGTTTGTATTCGTATATGTTTCAATGAAACAAATTAAAAGAGTACTGACATGTTGTCACTGAAAGGTGATTAAGTACTCCGGATAACACTGCCAGTCGTAGAATACCACAAAGATTGTTGGGTTAGGATTCTGATCCACCACGCTATCATAGGTGTCTGTGGGATCATTTGGGTTCTTTGATGGAGGCGTAAGAAAGCCCTGTCTTCCCACTGTGTACTCACCTACCAGGACTCTAGTCAGGTACATGTACCGAGATCCGCTTCTGTCTGATGGGGAATACGTGGATCTGGCAGAGTAAGAGGCATCTGAAGCAAAGTACACGCCATTTCCATACACGGTTTCTAAAAGAAATGTTTGTTAACAAAACACTCAGTACGGTCACTGGAATATTCGAGACAAACGTAAACCAAAATACCCTTCTCAAATTAAGGTTATTCCTTGCAAGAAGCACTTTTTATAAAAAGAGATTGATATTTTTCGTGGCATTTGCCATGACATGAAACTATTTCACAGCAATATGAATGCAACTACACTGAATAGAAGATGGGTTTTATAAAAGAAATTTAGAACTTTTAATAAAGTATCCGTACTATATATCGTTTGTGACACGATGTAGTCACTTGGATGTAGATCGCGACGTTTCGACTGTTTACTGCTTGTCTTCATCAGACGATTAGGTGCATAGATATAGAACTTGTTGCAAGGAATACAATAAACATTTAGTAGCTATTTTATATTGTCAAAAACGTACCTCCGATTAGGCAATTAATTATATCACATATCGCCAGCTCAAAATCCCATATACAAGCGTGCGCAAGCACGATTAATTTTGCAAACTGTCCAAAATAATTGTTACCTTATTTGGATACGTGTCCAAATTAACGACTAATTTGGACAGTTTCACTCGCGATATAATTAAAACCTAATACAGTTGATTTAAGGAACCTCTCCTTACGGACACATCTCTAATACGGACACCTCTCTATTACGGACAGTTCCCTTGGTCCCGACAAAGTCAGTGTCCATATAATATCTGTAAAGAAAACCTCTATAATATGGAAACCTCTCTAATACCTTATACGGACAATTTGCTGCGTCCCCAGTTCGGTGTCCATATTGGAGAGGTTCAACTGTAGCACTACATGCTTGTCCAATTTGAAAAATAATTGTAATCAAAAAAATTCCTCGGACTGCCAAATTGGACTCAGTCTACAGCCTCGTCCACTTTTGGCAGACAACGGAATTTTTTCTCATCCAATTATTTCAAAATTTGACAGCATGTAGTCCTATTACATATTCAAATACTTGTAGAAAATGAATAAATTCAGGCTTCGATTGAGGTTATAACTAAACAACTGTTGGTAGGGTTTGGCTTAGTGAAAGTAGTCACACGGACTGGGAATGAATAAGCAGATCACAGACCTATGTTAACTTTAGAAAATATATAACCAATCGTCTCTTACCATTTTTGCCATGAAAACTTCTGTTGAAACCAGTGTGATTTATTAATTGGCAGTTATTGCCTGGAGTTCCGTGAAAAAGCAACTTTTCATTGCTTCCCTTTGCCTCGTCCATTTTTTGTTTTCTGATCGCATACGTTTGGTAAAGAACTGGATTTTGGACTCGCTCTATCTTTACAATTCTGTTCGTAGGACATGTTTGCATGAATCGATTCTGGACATCTTGGTACTCCAGTGCATTTTGTGTAGGATGCAACTGAAAAAGATGTACAGTCGTATCTTTACCCTGCTGGTCTTTCGGTTGGGGGAGTCCAGTGACTTGGCAGTTGCATACCTAAAGAGGAATTAACAAACTATTTGTTATCTTTCGTTTTACGCCAAAACAAGGATATCTTGTAAAGTGAACCCATTGGGTTCGGTTGTCATTGGAAGGAACCTGGCGTCATTGGATTTGTCCTAAGTGTGCACTCCATACTCCCCGATGTTTGTTGTCTGGCATATTCACATTAATGGGCTGGGTGGGCAGGATGAGATCATGAATGGACTGATAGCAAGCTGCCATAGCGCCTCCTTTACATGCTGACATCCAATCTCACCCTTGTGTTTAAACATTGTAAAGCGCATTTGAATTTGTAATATAGAAAATGTGCTACATCCAATGCATAATCGTCATCGCCATCGTCATCATCAACGACCTTTACGGACACAACGTGAAGTACGGATGCGTGTATAAACTCACGCTGCGAACGAGAAAGGAACAATGAGAGGGGACTTAAGGGAGTAATCGTCCTTCCTTGCTCTCTTATATTTTCTTGTTCACCTCTGAACAAGGCCGACCTGCTGGGATATGCACGTGACCCGCGTGCAGACTTTGCCTTTTTGGACGCGAAACAAACTAAGACAACGCGAAACATTTATAAATACCTATTACAGTCAACTCTCTCAAAGCGGACACAACGGTAGGGCGGGCACCTCTGTAAGGTGGATATGGTTGACTTGGCTTATCCCGGCCGAATTTTGCTTGTTTTTCTCTATAACGTAACTCTCCTTAAGGCGGATACCTCAATAAGGCGGACAGCTAGAGCTGGTCCAGAGGGTGTCCCGCCTTAGAAAGAGTCCACTGTAATTGTATTTGAAAGTCGTTGTTCTTGAACTATCTTCTTACCTTTACGATGGACAACTCTTCGGACTTCGGTGACCTGACCCTGTTCGTCTTTTTCAGTCATTGTCTTGAAATCAATTTCGAAATCGTCGCCCTCTTCCGATGTTATGATGACTGCGGCTTTCTTCTCGTCAAAGGCAATCTCAATATTTTCGTCCATGTCGCTTTCGTAATCCACAAACCTATTTCCCATCATTGTACTTCCACTGAATATACTTTGTCAGCGCCTGAGTCCAGTGAATTGGCAGTTGCATACCTAAAGAGGAATTAACAAAAATATTTGTTATCTTTCTTTTTACGCCCGAAGGATATCTTGCCAAACTTGGACGAGACCGTAGGTCGAGTCCAATTTGGCAGTCCGAGGAATTTTTTGAATTCAATTATTTTCAAATTGGTCAAGCATGTAGTGCTATTAGGTTTTAATTATATCGCGTGAAACTGTCCAAATTAATCGTTAATTTGGACACGTATCCAAATTAAGGATTAATTTGGACAGTTTGAAAAATTAACAAATAATCGTGCGCACGCTTGTATGGGATTTTGGGCTAGCGATAATTTCTGCCACCGATGTTGTTTACTTATAAGCGGCAAGCAACACCATGCGCGCGAACTTGACATGATTACCGTGATTACCCGTGATCCTCTCGCGAACTTGACATGATTCACCGTGACCTGCCGTGACCTTGAGTGCACTTGACATGATTATTGTATAATCTGCAGGTAGATGACGTAGATGCTTTCAAAGGCGCTGATTTCGAAAATTCACTGTACGCTTTCGGCCAATCAGAAAAGAGATAGAGAGTTGAATGTATATAATGAGTGTAATTGCTGTAGCCATTTTGCAACATGTATAAAGAACCCTGGCGTCATTGGATTATTTTGAACAATGCGTTGCAATTAATCGTGTATTTTACCAGATACTGCTTTGCATGTGTGATTATTGGAACAGAAAACAGAATATTTTAAGGAGCCTGTTCATGGATATTTTCGCGTATTTTCGGTATCAGTCGTCGCACTTCGTGCATACTCTTTTCATAAACTAGTTAATGCATACTGATGAGCGGAAAGGAACATGTCCCCCGCGACCTTAAGGTACCTGCCAAGGCAATTTTGGGTCATTTTTGTCGTAAAAATTTAGCTACAATGTGTATCCTAATAATCCACATTCTTCATAGAATGAATCACCCACAAATATAAAATTTGAAAATTCACCTGCTTTGTGTGTATCTGGCCCCCTAGGGAGGTACCTGGATTAAATATTAACCCATGTCTGAGACAAACTTTTCGTTTTTTGCTCAAACCATTGAATGAAACCAAAAAATAAAAACAGGAATGTTTAAATACAAATAAAAGGAACAATCGCCAGTTTGGGTTTCACTGAAATGTTTTTAAAACTCCGAAGTTATTGCGAGGTGTCTGAAAACGAACTTTGTGCACTCAGAACATGGCATCATTTGCCTTTCCCTGCTAACCTAAACTGACGTTTGTCCGATAGTTTCCTTCCGAAGGAATGGTATATGTAATAGGACTACGAACTGTCCAATTTGGGAAATAATTGGATTCCAAAAATTATCTGACTGCTAAAGTCGTATCTTTACCCTGCTGGTCTTTCCGTTGGGGAGTCCAGTGACTTGGTAGTAGCATACCTAAAGAGGAATTAACAAAATATTTGTTATCCCAGTTTCTTTTTACGCCCGAAGGATATCTTGTAAAGTGAACTCATTGGATCCGGTTGCCTATAACGCCCGTAGCACCTAGTATATGTAATACGACTATGAAACTGTCCAATTTAGGAAATAATTAATCGTGTATTTTACCAGACTGCTTTGCATGTGTGATTATTGGAACAGAAACAGAATATTTTAAGGAGCCTGTTTCATGGATATTTCGCGTATTTTCGGTAGCAGTCGTCGCACTTCGTGCATACTCTTTTCATAAAATTAATGCATACTGATGAGCGGAAAGGAACATGTCCCCCGCGACCTTAAGGTACCTGCCAAGGCAATTTTGGGTCATTTTTGTCGTAAAAATTTAGCTGCAATGTGCATCCTAATAATCCAGATTCTTCATAGAATGAATCACCCACAAATATAAAATTTGAAAATTCACCTGCTTTGTGTGTATCTGGCCCCCTAGGGAGGTACCTGGATTAAATATTAACCCATGTCTGAGACAAACTTTTCGTTTTTTGCTCAAACCATTGAAATAAACCAAAAAATAAAAAACAGGAATGTTTAAATACAAATAAAAGGAACAATCGCCAGTTTGGGTTTCACTGAAATGTTTAAAACTCCGAAGTTATTGCGAGGTGTCTGAAAACGAACTTTGGGCACTCAGAACATGGCATCATTTGCCTTTCCCTGCTCACCTAAACTGACGTTTTGTCCGATAGTTCCTTCCGAAGGAATGGTATATGTAATAGGACTACGAACTGTCCAATTTGGGAAATAATTGGATGATAGAAATTCCGAGGAGTGGCTAAATTGGACGAGGCCGTAGGCCGAGTCCAATTTAGCAGTCAGGGGAATTTTTGGAATCCAATTATTTCCTAAATTGGACAGTTCATAGTCCTATTACATGTTAATTATAGGGCATGTTTGCATGAATCGATTCTGGACATATTGGTACTCCGGTGCATTTTGTGTAGGATCCAGCTTAAAAAGATGTACAGTCGTATCTTTACCCTGCTGGTCTTTCGGTTGGGGAGTCCAGTGAATTGGCAGTTGCATACCTAAAGAGGAATTAACAAAATATTTGTTATCTTTCTTTTAAGCCCGAAGGATATCTTGCCAAACTTGGACGAGACCGTAGGTCGAGTCCAATTTGGCAGTCCGAGGAATTTTTTTGAATTCATTATTTTCAAATTGGTCAAGCATGTAGTGCTATTAGGTTTTACTATATCGCGTGAAACTGTCCAAATTAATCGTTAATTTGGACACGTATCCAAATTAAGGATTAATTTGGACAGTTTGAAAAATTAACAAATAATCGTGCGCACGCTTGTATGGGATTTTGGGCTAGCGATAATTCTGCCACCGATGTTGTTTACTTATAAGCGGCAAGCAACACCATGCGCGCGAACTTGACATGATTACCCGTGATTACCCGTGATCCTCTCGCGAACTTGACATGATTCACCGTGACCTGCCGTGACCTTGAGTGCACTTGACATGATTATTGTATAATCTGCAGGTAGATGACGTAGATGCTTTCAAAGGCGCTGATTTCGAAAATTCACTGTACGCTTTCGGCCAATCAGAAAAGAGATAGTGAGTTGAATGTATAATAATGAGTGTAATTGGTGCAGCCATTTTGCAACATGTATAAAGAACCCTGGCGTCATTGGATTATTTTGAACAATGCGTTGCAATTAATCGTGTATTTTACCAGACTGCTTTGCATGTGTGATTATTGGAACAGAAACAGAATATTTTAAGGAGCCTGTTCATGGATATTTCGCGTATTTTCGGTATCAGTCGTCGCACTTCGTGCATACTCTTTTCATAAACTAGTTAATGCATACTGATGAGCGGAAAGGAACATGTTCCCGCGTCCTTAAGGTACCTGCCAAGGCAATTTTGGGTCATTTTTGTCGTAAAAATTTAGCTACAATGTGTATCCTAATAATCCAGATTCTTCATAGAATGAATCACCCACAAATATAAAATTTGAAAATTCACCTGCTTTTTGTGTATCTGGCCCCCTAGGGAGGTACCTGGATTAAATATTAACCCATGTCTGAGACAAACTTTTCGTTTTTTGCTGAAACCATTGAATGAAACCAAAAAATAAAAACAGGAATGTTTAGATACAAATAAAAGGAACAATCGCCAGTTGGGTTTCACTGAACTGTTTAAAACTCCGAAGTTATTGCGAGGTGTCTGAAAACGAACTTTGTGCACTCAGAACATGGCATCATTTGCCTTTCACTGCTCACCTAAACTGACGTTTGTCCGATAGTTCCTTCCAAAGGAAGGTATATGTAATAGGACTACGAACTGTCCAATTTGGGAAATAATTGGATGATAAAAATTCCGAGGACTGCTAAATTGGACGAGGCCGTAGGCCGAGTCCAATTTAGCTGTCAGGGGAATTGTTGGAATCCAATTATTTCCTAAATTGGACAGTTCATAGTCGTAAAACATGTTAATTATAAGGCATGTTTGCATGAATCGATTCTGGACATATTGGTACTCCGGTGCATTTTGTGTAGGATCCAGCTTAAAAAGATGTACAGTCGTATCTTTACCCTGCTGGTCTTTCGGTTGGGGAGTCCAGTGAATTGGCAGTTGCATACCTAACTGGAATTAACAAAATATTTGTTATCTTTCTTTTTACGCCCGAAGGATATCTTGCCAAACTTGGACGAGACCGTAAGTCGAGTCCAATTTGGCAGTCCGAGGAATTTTTTGAATTCAATTATTTTCAAATTGGTCAAGCATGTAGTGCTATTAGGTTTTAATTATATCGCGTGAAACTGTCCAAATTAATCGTTAATTTGGACACGTATCCAAATTAAGGATTAATTTGGACAGTTTGAAAAATTAACAAATAATCGTGCGCACGCTTGTATGGGATTTGGGCTAGCGATAATTCTGCCACCGATGTTGTTTACTTATAAGCGGCAAGCAACACCATGCGCGCGAACTTGACATGATTACCCGTGATTACCCGTGATCCTCTCGCGAACTTGACATGATTCACCGTGACCTGCCGTGACCTTGAGTGCACTTGACATGATTATTGTATAATCTGCAGGTAGATGACGTAGATTCTTTCAAAGGCGCTGATTTCGAAAATTCACTGTACGCTTTCGGCCAATCAGAAAAGAGATAGTGAGTTTGAATGTATAATAATGAGTGTAATTGCTGTAGCCATTTTGCAACATGTATAAAGGACCCTGGCGTCATTGGATTATTTTGAACAATGCGTTGCAATTAATCGTGTATTTTACCAGACTGCTTTGCATGTGTGATTATTGGAACAGAAACAGAATATTTTAAGGAGCCTGTTCATGGATATTTCGCGTATTTTCGGTATCAGTCGTCGCACTTCGTGCATACTCTTTTCATAAACTAGTTAATGCATACTGATGAGCGGAAAGGAACATGTTCCCCGCGACCTTAAGGTACCTGCCCAGGCAATTTTGGGTCATTTTTGCCTTAAATTTTAGGTACAATGTGTATCCTAATAATCCAGATTCTTCATAGAATGAATCACCCACAAATATAAAATTTGAAAATTTACCTGCTTTGTGTGTATCTGGCCCCCTAGGGAGGTACCTGGATTAAATATTAACCCATGTCTGAGACAAACTTTTCGTTTTTTGCTCAAACCATTGAATGAAACCAAAAATAAAAACAGGAATGTTTAAATACAAATAAAAGGAACAATCGCCAGTTTGGGTTTCACTGAAATGTTTAAAACTCCGAAGTTATTGCGAGGTGTCTGAAAACGAACTTTGTGCACTCAGAACATGGCATCATTTGCCTTTCACTACTCACCTAAACTGACGTTTGTCCGATAGTTCCTTCCGAAGGAATGGTATATGTAATAGGACTACGAACTGTCCAATTTGGGAAATAATTGGATTCAAAAAATTATCTGACTGCTAAAGTCGTATCTTTACCCTGCTGGTCTTTCCGTTGGGGAGTCCAGTGACTTGGTAGTTGCATACCTAAAGAGGAATTAACAAAATATTTGTTATCCCAGTTTCTTTTTACGCCCGAAGGATATCTTGTAAAGTGAACTCATTGGATCCGGTTGCCTATAACGCCCGTAGCACCTAGTATATTTAATACGACTATGAACTGTCCAATTTAGGAAATAATTAATCGTGTATTTTACCATATACTGCTTTGCATGTGTGATTATTGGAACAGAAACAGAATATTTTAAGGAGCCTGTTCATGGATATTTCGCGTATTTTCGGTATCAGTCGTCGCACTTCGTGCATACTCTTTTCATAGTCCAGTGCAGTTTCCTAGAAAATCCAATAAAATCCTCCAGTGTTGTTGGTGAGTCGCAGAATAATTTTCACTTTAATTTGTGGTCGGTCTGTGCCAACCTCGTTCCCAGGGTCTTCTTGTTTTTTTCAAGATGGCGGCTGACGGAGAGAAGACCCTGGCAAAGCCGCTGCCATTTTGAAGAAGGAGAAGGTGAAGGAGAACGCCCTGGGGACGAGGTTGGGTCGGTGCTTCATGTTTTCCTATGGATTTTCAGAAACTAATCAAGATTATTTTGCATACAGTATTAACAATAGCTCGTGCAGTCCGTGGATTTTAATTAGCAAAATAACCATAAATATATTATTTGCATTCGTGTTTGCTCTGGAAGCCTTCGGAAGTGCAAAAACAAGAAATTTTGTGTCCAAGAATTCAGCGCGGATATAGAATTTCATGAGCGGACACGGCAGGGAGATAATCTAGGTGCTGATTGTATGTTGTCATACTGACGCAAATTTTTTAAATAGGATTTCGAAGGGAAGATTGAAGGCTTGAAATTCTAACATGGAGAATTTTTCTCCAGCCTTTAAGGCTAATAACTTTTAATTAAAGTTCAAATCGAATAATCGGCTTCAGATATGACACAATAGAGGTTTTGACTGATCACTGAGTGGTGAAACTAACAAAATCACGTTTTACAACATTTTAACTAAGTAGCTTACAGCATTACCGTAAAGCCATCCTCGGAGACACAGGGGTAGTTAGTCGGGCGCGAAAAAAGTTTATAATGCCGGCAGTGTATCGCTTCGAAATCTGAAACTTTCCCAGGTGACGGAATTTGTTTTTGTTTTTTGGTGGACGTCAATCAACTCCGCCTCTGAGGAAAAGAACCCCTAAAAGGTACTGGCCAAAATCTCGTTTTGTGGGTATGGCTCGAATTCATTTTCACCCCTAAGAAGTACCAATTTTCATTCTAAGACAAAACTAGTCCCTGTTATATATTTTTTCCAGCTTAATACCCTAAAAGGTACCGGAATAACTCTAACGGCAGTTATTTTAGATTTTAACACCCTAAGCTGATGTACTGCGATCACCACCGTCATTTTGATATGGGAGTTTCCCCCCCCCCCCCCCTCCCGGGATTTATATATTCCCACAAAATATGTCACAAACCTCGCTGTTTGAAGTCCACTAAATCTATGTTTTGTTATTTGAGGTACGTTGGACTGGATATCGCTCCTTACATACATCATAATTTCGGCTATTTCTCAAGATCCATCGAATTTTTGATGAGGAATTTTGTCGGGTTTCTCAACCGCTATGCATTCGCATGCATGAATGATGACCACAAAATATGACACGCACTAAATTATTTTCGAATGTTTTTTGGGTCTACAGAAATCAAAAATTACAGTTTGTAATCTAAAACGTACGTTTTTAACACAAGATTTCAAATATTCTCGAGGATCTATACAATCGAGTGCCCAAAAGTTTTTAAGGAGCGCAGTGGCGGATTGGATTGGTTTTGAATTTTTCCTAGCAACAACAACAACAACAACAACAACAACAACAACAACAACAACAACAACAACAATACAGTATTTTTGGAAGCTTCAATCAACTTATAATATAACAAGAACAAAATATTGCACCACAACGCCACATTGAGCAAAAAGGACCGTGAAAAAACGCAGTTTAGCACGTGATGTTAACGGCCCAAACTATAATATTGTAGCAGCACTTAACACAACTTCACGGTGTCCTGTTTCGAGAAAAAATATTTATAAAAAAAAAAAAATAATAAATAAATAAACAAGTGGTAGAATCACTAACCCTCTTAGGACAGAACAAGGCTAAAATGTTCCGTTGATTTCGACCCAAAAACGCCATGCCCTTTAGAACTGTATATGTACTTATATAATAATAAATCGGACGAACAAGTGTCTTTTGGCAAATCCTCAAAGCACACTCGAAGAGCCGAGTTCTGATTTACCATTCAATATAAAGATATACACAAAAAACTATAACCAATCGCAAGTAGAGTCGAACCTCTCCTTACGGACACCTCTCTAACACGGACACCTCTCTATTACGGAAAGTTCCCTTGGTCCCGGCAAAATGCCCATATATTCTCTATAAAGAAAAGTTGAATTACAAGCTGCCATCAAGCTCCCGATGGATGTCACGATGGATAGCTAAAGTAATCTTTGATTTTCAAAATTCGTTTCCCTCTTAAAAACAACAACAATTTTTACGGCACCTGCCCAATGTGCTTTTATTTATTTTCTATTTGAATTTGGTTATTTTTTGGCGGATTTAGGGGAATTTAGGCATTCCCCCCTCCCCCTGGATCCGCCCCTGCATTTGATTCGGAGCCTTCTCTTTTTGTGTTCAGCAGTTTTTCATTATTATAATAATTATTCAAAAAGGCAGCGATTAGGGTTTTACACATTATGCCGGCATTATTTTGAGCATAATAGTGAGGCAAAAGAATCGAACATTATGCCGGAATAATAGTGACGAAAACTGGCTGACGGTTGGGGTCTGGGCCCTGGCCAGAAGGTGTACGCCCTGACCTGGTGGTCTCAACATGAAAGAGAGCTTCCAAATTGGGCTGCAGCATGCAGGAAGATTTTGCTAATTCAACCCTCTTCTGCTGCATCAGAGCGAGTTTTTTCATTACTAGAAAACTCATTTCGTAATAACCAAGCCAGCGATGGAGGATTACATTGAGGCGTCGCTCATGCTTCAATATGAGCTTTTTTAGCTTTTTTCATGTGAGCATAATGGAGCATAATAGTGACGCCTTTCGAGCATAATAGTGAGATTTTTTTAGCATCGAGCATTAGCATAATAGTGAAACATTTGAGCATATTGTGTAAAACCTTAGCAGTGATGCAGGACAAAAATAAACAAGGTATGCGCAGAGAAAATATAATTATAGCAGCTTCTCTGAATATTTCTAGCATTTTCAGGGTAGTCCATTTATTGGGTAGTCCATATAGAGTGAATGAGAGAAAGTTAATCAAAGTTAATCAAAGCAAATAGGTGTAAAAACATTACCTGTCGATTCTGCGTATTGTTTTCCTTTCTTTCTTCCTTTTAACTTTCTTTCCTTAACTTTCAATTGGAATGGACTGCCCTTGATAGCTTCGCGTGCCACTGTTATGAGCACATTAAACTCTCCTGCAGCTTCTGGTTTGTACGATACTTTGTAGCAGCCATCTCGTGTATCTCTAATGCGTTTGCCCTTCATGGCAGTTCCAGTCTGCAGAGATCGGATGTCAACATCAACTCTGTCAATTTCACTGTAAGTTTTCTTACTCTGCGAATCCATGGTAATCACTGTAAAAGAGCAATCTTCGCCTTGTGTACCCTCTGTCAGTCCCATGCCTTCAGCCAGTGAAAATGAGGGCTCGGTGTTGGTCGTAAATAACTTTCCTGGTGGATCTTTTAGGGACGACAAATCATTTGGAACATACTTGAACTCGGAATAATTTAGCTTCATGCTAAATTCAGAAGGTTCTAAAAGTTCCTGAAACCTTTGTTCTAATACTTCTTCCACATTTAAAATCTCCGGTAAATTATTTCGTTCAAGAACGTGGCTGCCAAAGTCCAAGCTGCTCTCTATTTCCATCAGTTTTTCATCCAAGCCGGTTGTAGTGTTTGAATATTCAGCTTGGAAAGTTTCTTTCTGCTTGATAAGCTGTTCGGTCACGCTTGCTTCATGTTGGCGAATTAATTCTATGTTGCGTTTGGCGGCTCGGTGGACTTCTTCTGTCGCTTGAACGAAGTTGTTGTTCATTCTTATTCTTCGCTTTTCTAGAAATTCCTTCTGGTTCCGCAAACAAGAGCCGTTAGTCTGGACCGCCCGCATTTTATTCTCAATTTCTGATTTCTTCTTTTCCAGTCCTTTGTCAAGGGAGACGATGTTGTGGTCTCGATGCTCCAATATGGCGCAGTCACGGCAAATGCATATTACGCATTGCTCGCAGTAAAACCTAACTTCATCTTTGTGTTGTTTACAAACGTTTGTCCTCCGAGCGTAATCTTGCGCATCGCTTGATTCGAAGTTTCCAATTTCTTTAACATGATGACCGTTGAGAACTTTCAATTTTCTGTGGGCCCCAGCACATTCTTCACACAGGAAGCAATTGCAATCTGAACAATAAAACTTCAGCGACTTCTCTTCGTCGCAGTTTCCACAGTGAGGCGAATGTTCTTGTCCTTGCCCGCTGTAAGCCTTAACGATGTCCACCATTTGTTTGTAAAACAGGTTGGATGGAAGGCTGTTGATGTTGTTGTTAGGACATTCAGTGATTTGACGACAGGTCGGGCAGCTCAATGCAGCGCCTCTACGCTGCTGTCGTAGCCAAGCTTCCAGACATGATTTGCAGAAAGTGTGAAGACATTTGAGTATTTTCGGCTCGTTAATTTCACTAAACTGCTCCTGGCACACAGAACATTCTAATTCCCTTTTAACAACGTCGATAAAGCTCTTACTTTGAGCCATGGCTAACAATTTTATAGCACTAAAAGCACGATGATGCAGTTGATGATAATTCTCGTAAAATCGGAAGGTTTCGTCACGGTTCAACCACACTCGTACCAAGGTCCTCTCATCTAAGTTCAAATGGAGACTGGGGCGAGTTTTTAAATTGCTGCCCGCACAGGGCAGCCTCCTATATTCTGTTCTGAGACTCGATTTCTGGATTAGGTGGATGTTTGTTAGCAGTACCCAGTCCCCTCCGCATGAAAATTCTGATTGGTGACGACTAATTCTATTGTTGTTTTGCACGCATTAATTGACGTTTGGGTCTATAGCCTCTTTATAAACAAGCTTGCATTGTTAGTACTCCGTAATCGATACCAAGTTATGCCTTTATCAGTTTTGTTGCGTACTCCTTTGTTCTACGATTTCGAGCACGCACATTCCATTGTGTTCACAATTGGTTTTAATACTTGAATCCGAAATCGCATCGAAAATCTCCAACAACCTCCAACAAAAACCTCCAACAACCTCCACAAATCTTTATAAGTTTCACGTATATCAGGGGTACACGATCCCTTCAAAGATATGAATCACGATAACTACAAGAAGACCAAACCAACGATGATAATGAAATCAGTGCACGAAAGGGTCTTGCGTGACATTGTTTTATTACCGAAGCCGCCTTGTTTCTAGCGTACAACATGAACTGGCCTTTGGGTCTATAGCTTCTTTATAAAAAATTAAGCCATCTACAAAAGCACGTTCTATTTTTAAACAAATATCCAACACCTTAGATCTTTATAAGTTTCACGTATATCAGGGGTATAGTATCCCTTCAAAGATAAGAACCACGATAACTACAAGAAGACCAAACCAACGATAATGAAATTCACTTAAAAAGTGGCAGCACTTCACTTCCAACATGGAGCCCCAAGTTTAACCCTATCCAGACCGGGTTGGGGGGAGGGGGGGGGGATCTACCTGCACGGAGTTAATAACTTTTTTAAAGGGAGTGTTTCACGGTTCGGCGCATGCGTCCCGGCGTATCAACTTTATCCGTTTAAAAAACCACACTCACATGTACTTCTCGATACTTCAGTAAATCACATACTATAAAAAGTCCAAGCAAAACAACGATGAATTACATCAAGAATGTCGACAGTTGAATACCAGAATAAATTACCAGAACACAACACTTTATTCTGGTAATTTATTCTGGTTTTCAATGATATGTCGACATTTTGGTGTAATCCGTTGAAATTGAAATCATTCGTCGTTTTGCTTAGTTTGGGGTTATTTCGTTAGATTATAACCATGTAGAAGGCTTTCAAAAATCAGAAAATCTGGGTTGTGGTACAGTATTCGTTTTCATCTGGACTTCAAGGTCCAGAGCACCCGAACCCACGCTAGCCATACAGTGGTACATCCCGTACTGCTTATCTCCCTGATAACTACGAGGGCAGGGAAGTCCTGCAACTTTTTCACAGAGATTTTAATGCACGCTTGATGTTTACTGTCGGGACGTCAATTACAACAGGGCTATTGAATGAAATAACGTGGAATGATATACATCACAAGACTAACACGTCAGGGGGTACCCACAGGTAGGTTATTTTTCGTACAATAAGCAGCCCTATAGGCCTGGGCGTTCTTTATTCAAAAAGCTTTTGGGGGGCTTGTTGTCAGGGCTGGGGGTGGGGGGAGTTATTATCGAAATAAATGTCCTTTCTGTTTCCCTTATTGTCGGAATTGTTGGATTTATCAGTTTGTTTAAAAAATTACTTCTCGGGACTTCCCTTTGTCGCAAACGGCAATGGAATTTATGGCTTTTAGTGAGTAATTAGAAGGATGGGACGAAGCCTCACAAACACGGAAAAAAGTAGGACCAGCGAAAAGAAGGACACAAAAGGTCACCTTCCTCAGTTCCCTAGCCTCACTCCCTGTGAAACTGAAAATATTTTGGGTAATATTTGAAAAAAAGGTTATTTCAACAGGGTCGGTAATTTGATGGTAGGTTACCGTGTGCCTAATTGAAATAACTTTTGAGGTAATATTTTTGCCACTATATCAACCAGAAGGTCTCTTTTCACTTACAGCTTTGGTTATCCCGATCCCACTTATCTTCAACGTGTTAAGGAAGATCTTGCAGCCAAGGGTATCCGTTGAGTTCATTGGACAAATAAATTTAACAGTGAACACAAGTTGAGGAACAAAAGAGGACTTTGTAATAGTTGACTCGGAGCTTTGCGCCTCTGTCCACTGAGTATAAGCCGATAGAAATCTCAAGCTCGCACTCTAGTTGTAACAGCAAGGAGCCCAAAAGTGTGACCACTTTTAATTAATTGATTTCACATTCTTTCGCGCGCGTATACTATCCAATCAGAAACACTATGTTGATTATCAACTCGGAGTTGATAAAGGTAAATTAACCACCGTAGCGAATTTCTAAAAGCTGACGTTTCGAGCGTTAGCCCTTCGTCGGAGCAAAGTGGCTAACGACGAAGGGCTAACGCTCGAAACGTCAGCTTTTAGAAATTCGCTACCGTGGTTAATTTAACTTTAGCAACTCCGAGTTGATAATCAACATAGTGTTTCACTTGCCCGCCGACGCAGCACCACAGTTTCATTAGAAACTAATCACTTTATCCAATCAGAAGCCGAGGATAGCTATTATTTGGCTTCTGATAGGATAGTCTGCACGCACGAAAGAAAATGCGAATTAATTAAAAGTGGTCACATTTTTGCCCCACCCTCCCACCTTTTGGAAGTCAGATTTTGTAATAAGCCCTCCCCCTCCTTTAAGCCCTCCCCCCCTTTGTCAGGCTAATGTAAATGAATTTTCAGCAATATTTTCTGGCGTTTCAGTCACTTTGCGAACATGGAGACTTTCAGTTCTTGGTATCAGCATTACTACTTTTTCTAAAAACCCAGTCATATGCCAAAACAGTCACCATGTAACGGAAAATGTCAAACCGAGTTGCAGGCGAGAAGAGACACAACGAGAGTACAGTTTGTGTTGCCAAAGAACACAACCAAAGGGCACTGGTCTGACTGTGTTCCATCTCTCGACCTCCGTTACCTAAAATATTCTGCCATTTTAATATTCAGCTAAAGAATCCAAGCAGATCAGACTGTGTTAGTTTACACAAATTTCTTTTTTGTCCTAAACGATATTGGTAAACAGAAAAACAACATTCAAAGTTAGCCTCCTCCGCAGGCAGCTCTTATATAAAGGAACGAGTGAGAGACTGGTACAGAGGACAAAAAGATGACTGAGTCGGGTAGGGGACGGTGCCCCAGTGCCCTCTCTTTTTCCCCTTTTTTGCCCCAGACCCCGGAGTTGCCTGTGGAGGAGGCTAATTCAAAGTATTTAACTGTATTTTTCTCTTAAATGTTTTTGTCGGGTGCCTCCGAAAATAGATGTGCTAGGTTAGGGTAGGGGTTTGTAGGTCCCAGCAGGCGGTTGCGAGATTTCATGTTTTGGTTTTACTCTATGCAAAGGCTTTGTTTCCTTTGTTTGTTTCTAAATCTGTTAAAGTTTAGCAACATGACCAATAAAGACGGGTTTGTCGATTCAAGAATGTCGTATTTTGCTGGATTGGATCTCATGCATAAATTATTAGCAGCGAATGAGCCATGCATGTTTGGGTGCATGTATTTGCATAGAACTTATGAGCGAAAGCAACCACTCTCAGAGAATACACCATGAAGCTTTATAACTTTAATAAAACAAAAAAAGCTTAACTACCCCACCTTGTGTATGAAGGAACAGGAATGAATCCTTTCAACTGTAAGTTAATATAGTAAAAAGCTCAGTTCCAACAATCCGGAGATACAGTGGAGATAATCAAGCTCACAATCTTCTATCATTCTGTTAGACACTCTTAAAGGCCTACATTATTGGACTAAACAGCTGAATGATTCATTCCAGTTCCTTTTGACACAACCACCTACTAGCATTTAATAACAGACAAATCACTTTAATTTCTGATAATCTAATCAATTCAACCTTCTAATTCTAGATGTTATAATTTTAAAGGGGCTGTGTCACTTATTTTCATGCATTCAAATCAACTGTTTGCGCATTAAAACCCTCTCTATCTAAATATGTACATGTATGTTCGTAA